>CM076583.1:812102335-812702335 GCA_034641835.2 Pinus albicaulis | reverse complement strand
TTCTGAAAATAAAATTTCAAACTAATGAGGGTCATTATGAATTTTTGGTCATGCCTTTTGGCCTTACCGATGCACCTTATATGTTTCAAGGGTTGATGAATTCCATCTTTGAACCCTTCCTTAGAAAATTTATGTTAGTGTTTTTTGATGATATACTAATCCACATCAGGTCTTGCAAGGATCAAGTTCAGCATGTTGATAGGGTGCTCTAACTATTGGAGGAGAAACAATTATATGAAAAAACCTCCAAATGTTTATTTTGAGTACAAGAGGTGGAATATCTGGGTCATATTGTATCTCACGAAGGTGCTAAGGTAGACCCTAATAAAATTAAATCCATTAAATAATGGAAAGTCCCCACAACCTTAAAGCAGTTGCAAGCATTTCTTAGGTTAACAGGGTATTATTGCAAGTTTTTTAATAATTATGGGAGAATATAGGTACCTCTAACATCATTATTGAAGAAAGATGCATTTTCATGGACTTCTGAAGCAACTAAGGCCTTTGAACATCTTAAAGAGGAAATGTGCCTAGCACCAGTCTTAGCTACGTCAGACTTCACAAAAACCTTTATTATGGAATGTGATGCCTGAGGAAATGGAATTGGTGTTTTTTTAATGCAATAAGGAAGACACGTTGCTTTTGAAAGTCATCCAATCAAAGGAAATTATTTACAAAAAGCTATTTATGAGAAGGAAATGTTGGAAATACTACCTGCACTAAGGAAATGGCGACCTTACCTAATGGGAAGACACTTCAAGGTAAAAAAATGACCATGATAGCCTTAAACACATTTGGGAACAAAGACTGTCTTCAGAAGAGCAGCAAAAATGGGCCACAAAGATGTTGGGTTATGACACTGAAATTATCTACAAAAAAGGTAAGCTAAATGTTGTTGCAGATGCACTCTCAAGAAAGGTTGAAGAGGTGGAAGCATTGATTTGTGCCATTTCAATTATCCAACGATATTGGATAACCGAAGAAAGGGATGAATGGAAGAAGGACAAAGAAGTCTGGACACTCATTCAAAATTTGTAGCAATATCCTAGTACTTCTAATACATTTAGTTGGAAAAATGATTCCTTATGGTACAAATATCACTTATATCTTTGTAAGAATTCCCAAATAAAACAAAATGTACTTTTGGAATTGCACACTTCTCCTTTAGGAGGAAATTCAGGATTTTTAAAAACTTACCATAGGGTGAAGAACGAATTTTTTTGGGATGGCCTTAAATTTGATATTAAAAAGTTTGTGGTGGAACGTTTGGTTTTCCAGCAAAATAAAATTGATACAATTAAGACCCCTCATCTTCTACAACCTTAATCCATTCCAAGTCAACATCGGGAGGTGATTTCAATGGATTTTATCATAGGTTTACCTAATTCCGAAGGAAAGAGTGTCATCATAGTGGTAGTTGATAGACTTACCAAGTATGCACAATTTTTCTGCATTATCTCATCCATTTAAAGAAAGTACAATTGCTACTGCATTTATGGAAACAATTCAAAAGCTTCATGGAAACAAAAATATTATTTTAAGTGATAGAGATCCAATTTTTACTGGAAATTTTTGGACGGAATTATTTATTACTTCGGTACTCAACTAGCTCATAGCTCATCTTATCATCCTCAATCTGATGATCAAACTGAGATAGTGAATAGATGTTTGGAATGATATCTTTGTTGTTTTGTATCTGATAAAAAAACACAATGGGTCAAGTGGTTACCTCTAGTTGAATGGTGGTATAACACTTTCTTCCATACTGCAGCAAAAATGACCCCATTTATGGAACTTTATGGATATCATCCACCGTCCATCACCTCATATTTAAGAGAAAATTCTAAGGTTCAAGCAATGGAAGATCACATTGAGCATAAAAAACAAGTTCTCCAACTCTTAAAAGATAACCTGAATTTGGCAGATCAACATTGCAGTGAGAGAAGTTTTGATGTAGGAGATTGGGTATTTTTACGGCTACAACCATACAAAAAAATGCCCCTCAAGCAAGCTAGGAAGGATAATAAATTATCGCCAAAGTACTATGGCCCTTACAAGGTGTTTCAAAAGATTGGTACTATGGCATACAAATTGGAGTTTCCTGCTTCTTTGTGAGTGCATCCAGTTTGCCATGTTTCATGCTTAAAGAAGGTTATAGGTGGCAAACTTCCAGTACAAACAATATTCTATAACTTGACAAGGAAGGACAAATCATATTGGAACCTGAAGTGGTCACGAAAACAAGAACTCGACAGGTACTAAATCGATCAATTTTAGAGTATCTCATAAAGTGGAAGAACTTACCCACTAAATATTCTACATGGGAGGATGAGAATTTTATACAAAAGAATCTAGAGTTTCTCAAGCGTTGAGGACAATTTTTTTTTTGAAGGACAGAGGCATGTTAGGTCCCTATATTACTAGTATAGTCCCTTATTGTTGTTAGTGTAGCCCCTTATTGTTATTGTTGTACCCCTGTAACCCCACTATTTTTATTATTATGCCTTTACATTATCATTGTTAGGTCAGCTAGGATTATATTGTGACCCCATGGACTCCAATATATAGAAGGAAGTTTTGTCATTTGTATCATCCAAGAATTGTTCATTTATGTAATGTAAGGGAGGTTGCCCCCTCGAAGTGGCTTATTTCTAAGGCGTTGATCTCTCTTTTCTTCTATTTTTGGAGTTGGTTTCATAACACAATAGAACAACCACAAGAGACAACAGATTGGTCTAATAATAGGGGAAAACCTCACTGGGGGTAAAACCCTTTCAATTATTCTTCTTATTATATTTTCATAAAATGTTTTAGCATAGATTACAATGAGCCCAATACATAATCTTTCAATAGAGATATACCCAATAAAGATCATAAACTGATTTTCAGAAACATTGTACAATAGAGAGAAACCTTCCAAGCCTTATATATATGTGGTCAATTGTAGTCAATTTTTAAACCCTAGCTCAAACTCCTAGTCATTCTCATTAAGATATTTTGTAAGCGAATGTAGATTCCTACCCCCCCCCCTTAGTTATAGTATGTGAGAGCTTATGACTTTTCGAGTCATTCCATGAAGACCGAAAAGTGATCAATTGAGGATAAATCTTCCCAGACCTATCTCAAACCCTAGTTTTACCCTTTAGGTAGGTGTGTGAGTGACTGGGCCTTCCCAGTTTCTCTCTAATGTGTTGCAACTGAGCGACTAGGGACTAAACCTCTCAGAACTACATCAAAACCCTAGTCGCTCCCTTCAGGCTATTATGCGAGTGCCTCGGTCTTCCCAGTCGCACTCAGAAACACTGTGTGCAATGGACTGTATTAATATCTACCCAACGACATTCATGCAACTGAAAAACAAAAGCGCTAGATACGTGCGAGGCTCATACCTATAATTTCGAACCCTTGCGCAAAATTCCTTCCTTGAACCTATGTAAAAAAAATAGTATAAGAGGAGAAAAGAATTCTTGTTTATGATGTGCAAATGAGCTTGAGGAATATTATATTTATAGGCTTCCATGAGGGTCCACTTGGATTTAAGGTGGACCTATCCAATTGTACATGTGTATAGGGCTGACCTAATCCAATGTGCATGAGAGGGTTCATAAATTCAAAATCCAACTTCTTATTGTCCAAATGAGGTGATCTTTAGGTCTATTTTGGTCCTCTCGAAAAGAGGAATTCAATACAATCATCATATATGTCATCTGGGTTATCCAATGTGGAATTTGGCTCTATTTACAAATATTAACATGCTAGTCATGATTCTCACCGATATTTTTATTTTTATTTTTAATATTTAAATTTAAATATGAAGTGAAATATAATAAATATGAATATGAATTATTATTTTAAGTTATATGGTTAAATTAATTTTAATTTATAATTACTATTCATATATTATATATATTTTTCTTGATTCAGGTATCAACAATGATGCATTAATTGATGGACCCTATCAGAGACCACATGACAGTTCTCAAGTCAACATTTAACGATCTTTAAAATGGTGTCATGCATTTATGATCACCATTAAGGGAGGAAAAATCCCATTATTTCATCCCATATAGAAAATTCCTTTAGGATTAAATGTTGTCTCCAACCCATTCTCTATATTATTCATCAGTTCATTCATTCTCTCCTTAGTCTTCTCCTGCAGGTTTCTTTCTTTGATGAAGGAAACAATAATCTAGTGCTAAAAATCACCAGACACCTTTTCACCAGGTATCATAGTTCTAGGCAAGACAATATGGTTTGCGAAAGAAATAGATCCTATTGTGGAGGTAGAGTGATTGACCAACCTCCTGTTACTCAGTGGCATGGCCAAGAAGTGTATCTTTTTTATTGATATATCCCTCCCCACATTCGTCGTCTGGTTGCTACTATGGAGGTAGACAAACATCTTTGTTTAGGATGTAGGAATTGAGTTGTAAGAAATATTACTGCACACCATGTTAGGACTATCAAATAAGCCATGGATGGAGCCACTAGCATAATGGAGGAGGTTAGCACTAATATCAATACTACTTAGCTCTCTATGTGCGACCTCTCAAGGGATACCGTCATCAATTTTCCTCCTGTTACCCTTTACTCCAGTGTCTACTAGCATAGAAGAGAGCTGTGTTATAATTTTTTCTTCTAGGTAGAAGGATATTCCATTGAGCCATTACCCTTCAATGGTGCTAGAAAAGGATAAAGGTTCTGCTAAAGTTCATGCCTTTCCTTCTGAAAAATAAGTAGGAGGAGAAAATTTACAATTAGTCGCAATACCCCAACAGCGATGTCGAATCCACCAAATGGGAATCCTTCCATCCCTATGTGAGTTCCTATAGAAACACCATTGCATTGGAGAGACCTCCCTGGCTTCTTGAACATTATAATGATGATACTTTTTCTTACCTAGACATGTTGGAGCAGGAGAAAAAATCCAAATATAAGTAGCGTCAAAACCAAGGAACTCCAGGAAAATGTAATCAACATGACCAGGTCCCTCATTAGGTTACCCAATCCTCTGTTATTTATATATTTGCACAACTATCTCAGTTTTTTCAGTCTAGCTAAAAACTACCATTTTTGTAAGAAATATGCTCAAAACTGTCTCATTTTTTCCCTTGTTTCTTCCAAGGGACCTCCTTATTTCCATGTTAAAAGGAGATGATCACTCTTTAATGCTTCTTATACAAGAATTAGCTCCATATAAACATATGATTGTATGAAAAAAAACTCACACTCTTCTCACTAGCTTGTACTATATGTAATTTTTTCGCTAATATAAAGCTTTCGGATTGCTTAAAAAAAACATTATATATATTTATGACTTTTATTTTATTTCTAATTATATATTTATTATTTTTTATATGTTTATTAATAATATGTTTTAAAATCATGGTCATGAATATTATTTAACTTTATTTTAATTTTATATGTATATTATGATCTTTTACTAGGGAAAATTATTTGAAATTTTATTAATAAAAATAAAATTACAATATAACAAATTGAAGTGAATGGTTTATTATTTTTATTATTTTTAATTAAATTTAAATTATGTTTTATTAGTATTTTTTATGCGATCTTCATTTTACAAACATTAAAACATCTCTCCCATATTAAGTAGACATTCAAATATTTACATTCATTAATGAACACAACAATATCGGGCTATAAAGCACTCTCTTCATAATAAATAGTTAGATAGATATATAACTTAAAAATTGTTTATTGTAAATATTGATTTTTTATAGGTTTATTATCTAAATTTAAATACGAAATTATGAAATGTCATATATATATATATATATATATATATATATATGCCTTGAGGGTTAGTTCAATTGGTCGAGTCCGCAGTGTCAAAACACTTTTTTTATTAAGAGGTCTCAGGTTTCATTATCTTGAAACTCTTGGGGGTCAATCTTTATAGTTGAGTCAGTAGGAAGTGATTCCTTCAAATGGACCTGGTTCATACAAATATTCAGTGGACGTAGTGATCATTAATCTTCAGGGTCCATAAATAATTTATTAATTTTTTATATGTTTATTAAATATATGTTTATAAAATATGGTTATAAATATGGATCATTATTATTTAAATTTATTGGGCCTAGAGGTGCATTCTACAACCTAGTATGAAGGAGATGTGTGATTCTATTCATGCTCAAACTAGAGTTCATACGTGTTCCTCTTCAAGTAAAAATAAAAAATGATGTTCACTGTAATAAAAAAAAATTGAATATAAATATTTGGTTAGATTTAATTAAAAGAATTATAAAACATTAATAATGGCATTTTCATTGTGATCGCTCCATTATTAACATTTGAATTTTACTATAAGATCCATAAATAAAATATTTCGATGACTATGTTCAATATCAAATATAAAGAGATAATTCAACTAGGGGTAGCTCAAATGGCAATGGGTGTGGAAATGAAGTGTGACCGAACTGGAAGTCTTGGGTTCAAATCTTGTGCAATCCCCGAGGAGACAACCCAAGGCTATAGGGAGTTGGACAGATCATAGACCCCCATAGGTTTATTAGAGGTTACGTGTTAGGGGCGCTACTAGGTCCTCTGGGCTACAAAAAAAAGAAAAATCTAAATAGATAAAGTAATTAAAAGTATATTAAAAACCCTTCATGGGGGTGGAAGAATAAAATTACTATAGAGAAGGTGGGTTGTTTGCCCCTCTATTTCAATCCATAAATTGTCACAACTGTCATTTTGGAATCATACATTTGATTAGCAACATAAATTTCCAGAGCCTAGGTGTTATTTATATGCATGAGTTGGTAAGGTTGCTCGGGGTGTTAGCAAGTCTCGTTATGAGCGATATGAGGGTGGTGCCAAATTTTCTTTATATATGTAGGACATCACCATGCGTACATGCCTCAAGGTATGGTTTCTTGAGAAATATAACTCTAAACGCAAGTGGAAATTCTTGGGTGGTGCTGCTAGAGGAAAGGAACACCATTTCTGGGACTCACGAGAGGTAGATGGTCATAGGGGGGAGTTTCTAGTCCTAGTGTGGCGACAATTGAATTCGATGGAAAGGGAGTAGATTGTGAGCTTGTAATGCCCCCAATAATAATAAAAATAATAAATAATAAATAAATAATACAATATAATATAAAAATATAAGTGAATAAATAGTAAATAATATATAAAATATAATAATAATAAAGAAAATATTAAATAATAAAGAAAATATAAGAATAGTAAATAAATAGTAAACAAAAAGGAAAAGACAATAATAGAAAATCAATAATAAATAATGAAGAGAATATAATAATAATAAATAATTTGATTCCCAGTAGCACAACCGGTTGGGAAAAAGTTTTGTTATTAAGACAACCTGTGTTCAAACCTCTCTGGGCTGCTAAGTGCGTGCGCTAGGAGGAGACATCTGAATTACAAAATAATAATAATAATAAATAAATAAACAAAATAGTAGATAATAAAGTGAAGTTCTAAATATATAAATATAAAAGTAAACTATAAAAATATTAATAATAAGTAAAGTTAACAAACAGTAAAAAGGAATAAAATAAGAAATAGTTAAATTAAGAGAAATATTAAATTAAATAAAACTTAAAACAAATAAATAAAAGTTGACATGTTGACACATAAAAAATGTGCTTGCGGATCCCTTTATTTTTTTCTTGGTATATTAAATGAGTGATGAGAAGGATGAGATTCATCCATTCCTTGATCCATTCTCTCGAGAAAAAATTGTTGTGAGACATAATCCTTGGAAATAGTACGTTGATTGAGGGATTATGGGTGGCCAGTTGTAGAAAGATTATGTGCATCTGAGCCTATGGTTGGCTGGAGAGTCATCCCCATCAAATTTTTTGCAGTTAGTAGGATTCAAATAATGTTCAACTTCAAATTCACAAGTAATGAATATTGTCGTTACATGTAAGTCTTCTCTACTGGTGTTTTTTGGAAATTCCGTGCTACTTAGTTGAATAGTTGTATGTTGATTATTAACCACATGATTGATATAATTTGTTGTATGTTTTAATTTTGGGGTTGTTATATATGGTATCACAACAAGGTTGCAACTTTGAGGCTTATTAGTCGTGACATGCAATTTTAATAATATCTATATACACAGTGGATTATTAGCCTTGTAAAAGATCTCTATATATATATTTTAAATATATTTTTATTTTATAAAATAATACAATGAATTATTTTGTTATTTTATTTAATTGAAAATTAATTAAGCATAATTCATAGTCTTTATTTTACTCTATTTTATATTTCAATATTGTGAATTAAAATATATTTTTGCATTTTATTCCAATACAGTAATAAAAATTAAAACATTATATGGTCAAAATAGCTAGGTTGTTAGATCATGGTGGTAAGACTAAACAAGCAGTTAAAAAATTGGAGGGTAAACATCGTGTAAATAAGTACTTTTTGAATACCTCGTTGTTACCATTATAAGCTATTTGGTAAACAATATATGATTAAAAAAAGTGCGCCACACTAGAATTATTGAGTGTATGAGTGCAACATTGGTCACTTCAAATATATATATATATATATATATATATATATATATATATATATATATATATATATATATATATATTATTCATCTCAACTAGATGTTGCATTTTACGGGCCCAATGAGAATTTATTTTTTTAAAAGAAATAAATTATGCATGATTCGTAGATTTTTGTAAACCTAAGCTTCCAAATTATGATCTACTGACTAACAGTTATTTAGTTACATGATGAATCTAATAACTAGCAATTTCCCCTAAAGGTGGAAAGTACACCGAAGGAATAGAAGATTTTGGAAACCCACCTTGCCAAAAACAAAGGCCACAGCTGAATGCACGTACACACGATTTTGCAAAATTTTTAATGCAAGCACTAGAAGGCAAGCCTGTTGCTCACATCCTATGCATGAGAATAGAGTGTGATACAGAAGGTGTGTATCCCACCAAATCTATCAAAGGTTTCTATATGTGGGAAGTTAATTCATCGAAGGTTTCCTTTTAACATATTATGTCATCAATAAAAATGTTTTAATGCATTTTCTCTTAAGCCTTTTGGAGGATCTCTATGTACCAATGCACCCTCCACATCCCAACCCTATTCCTTCAAAGATGTAGTGACGATTGGACCATTATCATTTCAAGTTTACAAGTTTACCAGTTTACAAAGGGGTATTCCTTGAATTGAGAAATAAAACAAGGCAAGAGGCTGAGTTGGATAAAATGAAGGTTTGGATGCTCATCTAGAATAACAAACAAATCATCTCATTTATTACCAACATTCAGGCCTCGTATGCATGATTGTATAACAACGTGGATTCCTTGGTGAAATCATACGTGATCCAATCAGTTGACTTACTCGAGGAGGCTAAATGCAAATATCAAGTTAGGCAAGAGATTGAAAAGTACTTGGAGCAGTGTAGATAGATCGCCACTATGGAATATCTTGAAGTGAATAAGAAGAACATGTAGAAGTTCATTAGTGGTCATTTACAAATCAACAGTATGGTGTGTTAGGATATTCCGACAGATAGGAAATAGTTAAGAATAACTTAGTCTAGTGTAGAGTTAGGTAAAGTGTGTTTCTTTACTATGTACATTTGTAACTTATAATCTGACAGTCAAGATATGTAGTGATCTGAAGGTTTACTCTCTCCTTGGTATTAACAACACTTGATCTGTGGCTTAGCACCCAATTGGTCCATGATATCTATTTAAAGAGCATGGAGGGTCATTTTTCTGGTAACTGTTTATGAGAGAAACATATGTAACTTTTATTTTTATATTAATAAATTTCCTAAAGTGTAGGCATTGGCTCAGGCCGTGGTCTGTTTCCCTCTTCGAGGGTTTTAACCATGTGATAATACTAGTGTATTGATTTGTGATCTGTTTGTGAGTCGTGACCTTTGGTTTTTTATCCAACGAACTGAACCTATAAATTCTTACATGGTATCAAAGCTATTTTGAGGGCCACATCCATTGTTGATCCAAATATGAAGCCAGTTTGACTTCATGTGACTGTCGTTTTCTAGATATACTATTTTTGACCATTTTTGGGCCTGGAGAATTGCTCTGATGTGTCTAGAAAATCTCTTACAGTGAGGAACATCTTTCATTTCATGCGAAAAGGTTTTTGGTTTCCCAATTTATGTCAGTTTAGATTTGGAGGTATAAAGTATCTATTTTGCACTTATATTTGTTAATAGTTCTGCTTATTTTGGTTCCCTCTGTTTATTTTGGTTTTAGGTTTTATTTATTTTTCAGTTTTATACCCTCTTCTTTTTATATTCTCTTTCCTTTGTGTTGTGTGCGATCTTGAAAAATCAGAAAGGGGAAGAAGGGAATTTTTTTTGCTATGTATGCTCTTTCCCCACATCTTTGTGCGATATCGGGAAATCAAAAATAGTGAAAAAAATAGATAGTTGTCGGTAAGGCTAACCGAAAATCGAACGCTCTGCCATAAGGCATGCATTTTGTTTTTTTTGGCTTGGATTTTTGTGTTTTTTTGTGGAGGAAAAAGCACGCACACTAACGACTATTAAAAAATAATAAAAAATAAAAAATAAACCCTTCCTCCTTTCAAACAATTACATAATCTTTTTACTATCTCACTTGGTGAGAAGTTGGTTTATGAGAATAGAGGTCTTGGGTTTAAGTCTCCTTCTCAAGCTTCTTTTGTAAAAAAAAATTTGTTAAAGGGGCGGGGTTTTTTTTTAAAAGTTGAACTTCATCATCAAATTTCAAATTGTTCCCGTAACTATTCGGCATCTACAACTCAGTTTTTTCAAAAAGGCATAACTCCTTCATCCAGAAGCCATTTTTCGAGCCGTTTTTTTTAATCAGCCTAATTTTTCAAGATCTTTCCATTGGATCAGTTAGTTTAAGCCTTTTTCAGCTTTATTTAAAAAAAAATGGAAATTGCATGCCTGATTATTCTTATCAGCACCAATTATTTCCAATGGCTACCTCACATGGTAGATATACATAGAAGTAAAGAGCTTTATATAATAGCCATAGGACAAGAAACTAAACCTTTTGATGATGATAAAGTCACTAAATGGGAAAATAAAAAAGATCAAGCACGAGGGTTGACAGGAATTTCTATTGCTCAAGATCTTCGATTTCATATCCTTGAAATTGACACCCCTGATGAAGCCCTGAAAAAGCTAAATACTATTTTTGGCATTCAAAATTAAGTTAGGGCCCACAAACTTGAAAATGAGCTTCTTACTTTGGACCCCAATAATTTCTCCTATATTGAATATTTTTTGTCCAAATTCAAGACCCTTAGACTTCTTTTAGAAGGTTGTAAGGTCAAAAAGGACGATGGTGGTCTCATCTATTCCATTCTTTCTAAGCTTGGTCCTACATATTGTGTATTTCTTTCCACCTTCCATTCCACTAGAGAAGCCATCATTTCTTCAGGAACCGCCTCCAAAAACCCCTCTTTTGATGCCTTTTACGATTCTTTGATAAGAGAACTAGAAAAAATATTACACCTTGGTCTTACCAATTCTGGAAACACTTCTAAGAAAGCCTTAGCATCCCAACATCAACCATATCAAAAGAATCCCAAGAAGCAATATCCTAAGAAGTATGGTCCGAAACCAAACAAGGGTCCTAAGCAATTTCAGCTGCAAACTGAAAAATAAACTCACCGAAATGATAAGGAAAATAAAAACAAAGGGAAGAAGACAGATATACATCGAAAATTTTGTAATCGTGATGGCCATATAGAGTCCAAATGTTTTAAGAAGATGGAATCCCTAGAAGCAGCAATGAAGAAACACAACATCAATTTGGAGAACTCTTCACCTTCATCCTCAGGAATGTCACTTTCTTCTTGTGGTTGTCAAGCATCAATATCTGGTTATGCATTAAATGTACCTTATTCTTCTCATTCTCATGAGTGTCTCATTGATTCTGGAGCTTCTTACCACATGGCCAAAAATAAAGCCATGTTTTCTTCTTTAATTGTTTGTAACACAAAGCATATTTATGTTGGTGATGATAGATATCTTAATGTTGTAGGATCTGGAACCATTCATCTAGATAATGGTCAGTTTAATGATGTACTATGTGTTCCTACCTTGTCATGCAACCTTCTATCTATTTATCAGATAACTCATTTAGGTGAAGGGAAAATAGTAGAATTCTCACCTCATGATGTTGTAATCAAGGACCTCAAAAATCCTAAACATATTTTAGCTACTGGCATTGATAATGATTCCAAAAGGTTGTATAAGTTTGACAACTTTGGGTCATCATGTCTTCCCTCTGTTTTTATTGCTCACAATGATGATGTGAGCAAACTTGGGCATGAGCGACTTGGTCACTTAAACTATCGCTCTCTTCAAACACTATGTAAATAAAATATGGTGACAGGTCTTCCTATGGTATCTTTCCAAAATGGTGTTTGCTATGGATGTGTACTCGGAAAACATCATTGGGGCAGTTTTGACAAACGTGCCTCTTGGCATGCTTCACCCCCTTTGCAGCTTGTGCACAGTGATCTATGTGGTCCACTTCTTATTGTTTCTTTCTCTGGTTGCAAGTACTTCTTAACTTTCATTGATGATTTTTCAAGACGGACTTGGGTATACTTCTTAAAAATCAAGAGTGAATTTTTTAACATGTTCTTGGCCTTTAAGGGCTTTGTTGAGAAACAATCTAGACATCCAATTTTTAAGTTAAGATCAGACAATGGAGGAGAATTTGATAACAAAAAATTTATCAACTTTTTTCACTGAGCATGGAATTCAATTGCAACATACTATTCCATATACTCCACAAAAAAATGGTGTAGCTGAAAGGAAGAATCACACCTTAAAAGCAATGGCTAGTTGTATGCTTCAATCTCAAGGACTTGGTCTCAATTTATGGGCAGAAGCCATTAAGTTGAAAATTACATAGTAAATCATACTCCTACTAATGTTTTAAAGAATATAACTCCAGAAGAAGCCTGGAGCTCAATCAAACCAGATGTAAGTCACTTTCATGTTTTTGGAAGTGATGCTTTGGCCCATATTCCAGATGCAAAAAATAAAGCCTTAGACCTAAGAGTGAAAAATGCATTTCTGTTGGATATTCTAAAGATGTCAAAGGATATAGATTTCCTCAAAAAAAACAAAAAAATATAATCATTAGAAGAGATGTAAAATTTAATGAAAATATATCGACCTGCGAGCCTAGTTCGACGGGTGTGCCATTGGCCAGTGAGCCTGATTTGGAATATCTGCAACCTCTCTCTCTCTTCTATTTTTAATAGAATTCCTTCTAATTCATATGATGATAGTGAGGATGACAATCCTCCTCCACCTCTTGAAGTTATTCCTTTTACTCCTGTTGGTCTCCCATGTTTTGATAGTTTGGCAAATCAAAAGACAAGGAAACATCAGAACCAATCTTTAGAGTTACAGGATCTAGTCCTCCTGTTTTCAGAGAGGGATATCTCAAATGTTTGTTTGAAAAGGTTTATCTTGTGTGTTTAGAGTATGTATTTTAGACTAGTTATTAAGTGCAGGTGTTTGATTGTTTGTTTGGTTGGATTGACACAACAGAACATGAAAGGCCTAGGAAATATATATAGAATGGAGAAACATCTATTTCATTGGGCAATGGAGTCAAAAAGAGGTCATAACATATTTATAAATGGATATGGGATATCAGAGGGAAAATCTAACTTGGCCACGGGATCCTTTGGTTTTTGGAATGAGATGGACATAAATGATTGGAAAGAGAAGTTTAATTCTCAACAAAGGGAATTCAAAAACACAATTTGAACAATAAAGAGCTTTTTGATAGACAGGGCTAACCATGAATTCTAAAAATCACACCTTTAAGCAAACAATGATTTCAAAACAAATTTTAAAATGAAACCTAAGATTCGTGGAATACCCTATTTCCTCAAATATTTTATTTAAAATGACTAAGAAAACATAAAAGATTCACTGATAACTGCAGTCATAGAAGAGGGAACACCTAACACATATATGATTACAACCATAAAGACCTTTGAGAAAACTGTTTAGGTAAGGACAAAGGGCAAGATCAGAATAGACCTCCTTGGCTCACTATAAATAGAAAACTTCAAAGGGAGACTTCAATAACAGTTTTGAGTGGCAGCAGACAAGCAGGGAGAACCATAAATCATGCTGAAACCAAATATTTGAACTGTTAAGAAAATAAACAAGCATGAAGACCAAAGAGAGAGGTTAAAGACTCTAAAATAGTTCAGTAGAAGAAAACATGAAACAGTGAAGGATGAACAGGTCCAAGGTGCTTCCAGGAGTCATTTCTTAGCCTAAAACTTTCAACCTACTGTAGTAAGAAATTATGGAACAGAATGAAAATAGGAGAAAACATTAAAAAGTTTAGAATACTTCACCAATGGCCAAGATCATGGATACAATGATAGAGCCTTCTCAGTAAAAAGCATGCAACAACATCATCAGGGCCTCCAAGACTTTTATTTCTTCTTCAACTTCAACAGACTATGTATTATTTCAAAGAGTTCCAATATTACAACTAGTGATCAACCCACCCACTTCTCATCTTCTACAGAGGTATTTATAGAAGAATGAGGAGGTGAGATATGATAAAAGATCTCCCAAGATAATTAATACATATTAATGACTTCTCGGCCTTTGAGCGGCTCGATGGAGAAGTTTACAGGTGTTCTTATTGCATTAATGGATTTACATTTAAGATTTAAGCTCAGTGGGAGCTTTCATTGACTTTTGAGGCTCTGTGTCATGTTGGAGTAACTCTGCAGATATTTTTGCATTAATTTCTTCAGCATAATCAACTCTTTAGCTGTGTTCGAGGAAAATATCTGATTTTGGACCATAACTTCGACCTCTGTTTGAATGCTTTTAAGGCATAGGTGGCACAGTGGTAGTTGGGAGGAATCAGTTTGCCTCTGATGTGGCGGTGGAGGATTTTCTGTCTGATAACACTTATGATGTTCCGTTAACTGTGTTTTAACCCTGGGTATTAGGCTTTTGATAATCATTCTTAGCCGTAATCCTCAAATCTGTCTTCATTCTTCTGTTCTAGTATGTTCTATCTTCGACACTGATACTCTTTTAAGTGTGTTTTAATAACACAGTGTCTTGTTGATGTGCAGGCCGTGCAAGGCTCGTATGGCATCAATGCCTATGAAGTATTGACGAGACATGGAGTAAAGCCTTTTTAGTCCTTCTCCCTTTGATAACCGAAAGGCTAGAGGATCGTCACCCTGGGCTTTCTTTTCCTTCATATTATGGGAAAAACCTTCGAAACCTACAAAATAAACAAATCATTATGAAATCCTGCGTTTTTTGGGAAAGACTGCTTCAGAGGGCGTGGGGAGGAGCGTAGCCGTTGGATGGTAGCATTCGACGGTGGAGATCTGTGTATAATAGTTTGAAAGGAGAGCGATGGGAAGTAATGTGGGAATGATCTGGGACCGTTTGATCTGCACACATAGATGGTCTAGATCCAATCGGAGGATCGCAATTGGGGGAAAAAATTAAATGGCACCGTTGTACAGGGAAACGCTGATGCGATTGAGTGCTGGCTGTCAATCTAAGGATCAGATTAACGGTGGGGAGTGAATCGAAGGGTTTCAAAAGGCGGAGGAAAGGTTAATGATCAGAGCAATTGTGGGCCATTAGACGAGATCAAACGGATGGTCTGGATGCAATCGGAGACATTCAGTTGGCGGGGAAAGAAATTGCACATCGTTGAAAACTTGCGATTGAGCGATGATTGTTGATCTGAGGATTAGATCAACGGTGGGTAATTAATCGAAGTGATGGCCGATCAAGGGGAACAAAAAAATGTACCGAATAAAAAAATGCGATGTGATGTAACGCGGGCCGTTGGATTGGCTTACAATCAATGGCGGGGATTGGTTTTAAAGAGAACCGGCGGAAAAACCCTTTATGATATACAAAACCCAAAAATTTTAATAAGACAAAGGTTTTGGCATGGGCTGGGAATATATATAATATGGTTATGCGCCCGTCTGCGGGGCCTTTGGATGTATGGGATTTAGTATGCCCGGGGTGTTATATAACAAAGGGCCAATCACAATCAGAGCCTCTGGCTTGGGCTTTTCAATCTAACCATTTTGTATTTAAAAATCGTTGTATGGGCGCGTTAGACCAAAACTTTGGATAAGTGGGTTTTATGATTTAACAAAGGAAAAAATCAATCGGACAAGGTTTATTCATTTAGTTTGAGCGCCCGATTGCGGGCCTCTGGGTTTGTGAAGCGGCAAAAGGATCGGGGTTTATCTATAATAGAGCTAATCGCATCAGAGACTTTTGTGAAAGCCAAAGACTTGCGCTCGTTGATTACTTCTGATGCGATAAGCGCCTGATGAGCATAGTGCCTGGTCCCAGGGCGTGGGAACATGGAGGGGAAGTGGTTTTAAGACTTAGCCCAAGGGGGTTTAAGCCTTTATGCAAAAATATGTATTTTTCATGAAATTTTCAAGTTTTTCAGTGGATTTGGGGGTTTTCGTATAGTTTAAAAATGAGTTTTAAACTATATAAAAAGGAATTTTATGAAAGGAAAAAGGGGAATCATGAAAATAGAGGAATTTATGGGGGGTAAAAGGGGTAAAAAAATGAAGGTTAGTTTCTTGGTGGAAAGAAGGGAAAAATGGCCTTTGCAGCAGTATTTTCTCATGAAATCAGCAGAATTTCTGAGTATCAAAAGGAACAGCAGTGAAGATTTAGATAGAGGCATGAAGCCTTCAAGAGTCTTCAAGAGCCAACACTTCTTTTGAAATAAAATTTGTTCCTTGAAGGATCCAAAAAAATATTTAGCCACCTTGTGGTATAACAAATTTATAGGTGGCTAACAGTGGCTCCACTTGGGGATGGTGCCTTCTTGAAGGCATCCAGAACTTCAGACTTGCATTCTCTGGGAGGCTGATTAGTGCCTCATCCATTGGGCTGCCTTTATTTTGCTATGATGATCTTCTTTTAAAACATATTTAGCAGCCATAAAAGCAATGGATATTTTATCAACAAGCTTTCTGCCTACCCAATCCTACAAATCTAACATTTTTTTCTTCATTTAGAGTGCACTTGGATTGGAAAAATCTTTTACAACATTTTATTCCTTTTGAAAGCAGGAAATCTAATCTATTTCTACTCCTTATTTCTCCATGGACTCAGATTAAACAGTTGAGCCCATATGATTCTCTACCTAATCTACCAATCTGTTAGGATTAAACAGTCTAACATATTTTTGTTCTCTAATTTCTAAAACATAAATTTAAAAATAGTCAAGTCAAGATTAAGTTGTTTGACTTGCTGTTGATTCTATGGCATGAAAAAAAATATGCACATAGACATTATTTTGTAGAAAATTAAATCAAAATGGAAGGAAATAAGTTCTGAAAGTTCAAAGCACTTCCTTCATCCTTTTTCAACACTGTTTTGACTCTTACTTGAGCTATCTTTCCTTTGCTTAACTGGTTCAGATTTTGAGTTGATTAGAACCAGTTTTACTTCCATTTTGACTCAGAATTTGAAAAAAAATTGGAGTCATTCTTCTCTTGGATACTTAGGTTCATATTTTGAGCATGTTTGAACCTTTCATCTCTAACCTAATCTAACTACTGATAAGCCAAGATTAAACAATTTGGCAAATTGAATTCACTATCCTATCAGCAGAAAATTTAAAACTAATTAGTCAAGATTAAGCTGTTTGACTAACTAGAAGTGTGTTCTTCAGGAGTGACATTTGAGCTTGCACACTTTCAGATTTGTTTCTCTTTTTTGGTATGGGGCTATACCTTTCTTGTTTTCACAATTTTCCCTCTTTTCTCTTTTCGATTGTTTTTTGTACTTTTATTTTTCCAACTTTGAATGAAATGTTTAGACTATGATATTTACAATGGAAAATAAAATGCTTTAAAACTCAAGACTCTTGGCAGATGTAATGCTTGAGCATCCTGCCATTGACAGGACCTCCATATAGATCTTCTCCATTCATTTCTTTCAAGAAAAATGCATTGTGACCCCTCTCAGCATGATTAATATAGGGCCCTTTCCACAAGTTCTCAAACTTGCCATGTTTTCCCTTCTCTTCTCTCCTTGAATCCCACTTAAGAATAACATTTCCCACTTGGAAATTGTCTTCCTTAGTTCTCTTATCAAATAGCTTCTTCATATTTTCTTGGACCAACTGTGTTCTTTCATAAACTTCCTCTCTAGTCTGCTGTAAATGGATGGTTTGATTTATTCTCCTCTGCATATCATTCTCTTCAACCTGTACTTCTTGAAGGAGCTTCATGACTGGCAGCCCTAATGAGGTGGGAAAAACTGCATCCATGCCATAAAATAGCTGATAGGGGGACATATTTATTGATTTCTTTGTAGTTAACCTATCAGCGCATAAGGCATGAACCAGTTTACTGTGCCATGATTACTGATTTTGTTCCCACAATTTTTTAATGATATTGATGAGGCTCTTGTTGGAATATTCAACTAATCCATTTCCTTGGGGATAGTAAGCAGTGGAATGACCCAAGGTTATGTGGTATTTGTAACAGAAATCAACCATCTTTTTAGATTTAAAAGTAGCGGCATTGTTTGTTATGATTTTTCTGGAGAAACCAAATTTGGATAGGATATTTGTTTCAAGAAACTTGATAATGACAGAGTCATTAGCATTCCTGGAGGGTACAGCTTCTATCCACTTGGTAAAGAAGTCAGTGGCTATGAGGATCCACTTATGTTGAGCTGAGGAGGATGGGTGAATTTCCCCAATGAAGTCTAAACCCCATTGTTGAAAAGGTGCCTCAACTCTGATAGGATGCAGGGGTAAGGGAAGAAGTTTTCTTTTGCCATCAAATATTTGACACTTATGGCAAGACATGACCAATTTCTGAGTGTCTGGGAAAAGGGTAGGCCAATAGTAACCAGATCTAAGAATTTTGTTCGCTGTGGCCTTCTAGTAGAGGTGTCCTCCACATTCTCCATCATGCAAATCATGCATGATTTTGCCTACATCATCTTCAAGTAAACATTTAAGAAAAATTCCAACAACATTTTTCCAATATAATACTCCATCTAAAATGAAAAAACTCAAAGTTTTTTGTTTCAAAAATATAGATTTAGTTTTAGACAAAGAAGGAGGGGCATTTAAATATAAAAGCACATAAATAATGTCAGCATACCAAGGAGAATTCAGAAATGTTTCTTCAATAAAAGGAGCAGTAGATTCTTCTATTTCTTCCAACACATCTACCATATTCATGTCTAGTTCTTGGAAGTTAGACTTAGCCATTAGTTTTGCTAATCCTTGCCCTTTAACTAGTTTGGTGGGCATGATTTCTAAGTCATACTCAAGAATAGTTGCAATCCATTTTCCCCTTTTACCATCAGGGTCTTGACTTAGAATGTCCTTGACAAAAGTATGTGGAACAAAAGAAATTATGTGAGAGTGTAAAATATAGACCCTAAAGTCTTTTAATGCTTTCACTAATGCTAAGGCTTGCTTCTCCATGATGTTATATTTGAGAGGAGCATCTCTTAAGGCCATACTAAAGAAATATATTGGTTGTTCTTCTCCCAAGTCATTCTTTTGAAGTAAAACTACAACTATTGTATGCTCAGATGCAAAAGAAAAGATGTAAAAGGCTTTGTTAAAATTTGGACTAATCAAGACTGGTGTTTGAGTAAGAGCTTGTTTGACCAGTTCGAATGATTGTTTAGCTGGTAAAGTCCATTTTACACCGACATCTTTCTTAAGCATGTTTGTAATGTTTTTTAATAGCTCAACAAGATTAGGGATAAACCTCCTCAGAAAATTTATCTTTCCGATGAATGATTGCAACTCTTTGAGGCTTCTTGGATGACTGATTTGTAATATGCCATCTATCCTTGTAGTGTCTATTTTGATTCCCTCTTCCGAAATTATATGGCCAATAATTTTTCCTTCTTGGAGACCAAAGAGTGTCTTCTTGGGATTCAATGAGAAGCCAAATTTCCTACACTTCTCAAAAAATTTTCTTAGGTGAATCAAATGTTCCTTGTCAGTTTTTGAGAAAATGGTTATATTGTTAAGGTAAATGATTATTAAATAGCCAATATCTTCAGAAAAGGCTACGTCCATGGCCCTTTGGAAGGTGGCCCCTGCATTCATTAATCCGAAAGGCATTTTGACATACATAAAGGTGCCCCAAGGTGTAGTAAAAGCAGTTTTGATTTGATCACTTGGGAGCACTAACACCTGGTTGTAACTCGAGAACCCATCTAAGAGTGATATCCTTTTTTACCCAACTACCCTCTAAAGTATATGGTCCATCTTGGGCAAAGGGTAGTTGTCTTTTATAGATGCTCTATTTAAATTTCTGAAGTCGATACAGAGCCTGATTTCTCCAGTCTTTTTTCTAACAGAAACTAAGTTTGATACCCACTCTGAAAATCTAATGGGTACTATGATCCCAGCATTATGCATCTTTTCAATCTTTGTATTAACTAAAGGTAGTAAGAGAGGATTTATTCTCCTTATTTTTTGTTTAAAAGGCTTTTGATTTCCCTTCAGGGGAATCTTTTGCTGGATGATGCTCGTATCATATGATTTCAAGTCTTTGTATCCCCAAGAAAAAACATCTTTAAACTCTTTGAATAGCTCTATGTATTGAAATTTTATGTGAGTTGGGAGAGTGCTGACAGTTTATCATCTTGGGTTCTGCTAGACTGCCTATGTTATGCTCTTCTACATTCATTTCCACATGATCCATTCTTGGTTCTTTGGCTGCATCGTTAAAATCAAAAATGTGTTCTAAAGGTGTGAGACCTCTTGGAATTTTATCATTTTTGCATTGTAAAAATTCCAAGTATTCTTGGTCTGCATTGTCAATTATCTCTGCTTCAAAAGGATTCTCATAATGATTTATATCAGCAGAATATGCCATTTCAACTTCTGGGATTTGTTCAATATACAAACAAATTTATTTTTGGCTGGGTTCTGATATTGGTACGTCGAAATTGTTTTCTAATTTTAAAATATCATCTATGTGTTTGTCAGGGTCAAACACTTGCCAGTGATCTTCGTTATCAGGCACAACAGGCCTGTGTTTTACCTTTACGCTGAGTTTTTCATTTATCTCAGGTGTTTGGCAGTTGTTGGCATTGAAGGCGAGTTCATTTGCTAAATGATTCAGTGCTCTAGGGATGAAAATAAGTTCATATTTTTCAAAGGTTTTCAATAAATCAAGGGCAGCGTTCCGATATTCCCTGATCCTTAGACTTCTAGGTAATTATTCTCCTTTGATTTGTTTTATGATAAGTTTAGAATCTCCTAAGATGGATATCTTTTGGGCTTCTAATTGTTTAATCAATTGTAAGCCTAGGAGAAGGGCTTCATACTCAGCGATATTGTTAGTGCATGGGAAATACAATTTGTAAGAAAAAATTTGATTCGTATTTTGAATCCAAACACCTTCCCCTGCACTTGTTTTGTTACAGGATCCATCAAATTTTATTTTCCAAAGTATATTTGCCTCATTTTCATTTTCTTGTTGATGTTGATTGTCAATGTTTTGAATTTTATATAAGGGAAGATTTGATTGTTCTGGTGGAATGATTGGGTCTATGTTTTCCTTATCTTGATGGGTGATTTCATCTTCGTTACATAAGATAAAGGAATCTAAACTTGATTGAATAGAATAGATTGGAGTGTTGTTTGGTTTGTCTGTGTTGCTAACCATATATTTCATGTGAGATTCCCTGTATAGTCTTCTGTTTTGGTTGAAAACAGGGATGGTGGCATAAGACATGTCCATTTGAAGGCTTCCCTGAAGTTTGGCTCCCCAAGATCTTGATAAGAGCATGCCATACTTAGGGGGAATGTCAGCTACAACTGTGTCCATTACTAGACTCTTAGTAGGGATTTGAGCTAGATTAACACATAAATCTTTGATTAAACCCAAACATTTGACTTTTATTCAGTCAAAGGAATATAAATATTTGTATGGTTTAGTAATCTCTTAGCCTAAGCTTTCCACTACCACCTTGGGCATTAGATTGTGTGAAGCTCCTGAATCTAACATGGCATTGGGTAAAATTTTCTTGTATATGTTCAAGCTAACATAGAAGGGAGGGACAACCCCTTCTTGGTATTTTTCTTCAACTTCTAGACCAAACAACAGCTCAGGTTTGTCATCTGTCAAGTTCAAAGTGTTAGTATCACTTTCTAAGTTCAAAGCTTTCAAAACTTGGTTTTTGTACACTTCTTGGGTTACTAGTTCAGCTAGGGGAATGGCAATTTTTATCTTAGCAATCTCTCCCTCAAGGCTGAAAGGAATAATTTACTTGTTGATATTTACATTTTCATTTTCAATTGAATTCTTTTCAGCAACTTTGATTTGCTGAACCTTGTCTGGACTGGTAATTGGGACAATTTTGTTAGGACTACTAGCTGAAGTGCTAGGGGTACTCTGTTCAAGATTTGGTTGGACACTTTTGTCTTTGTTTAAGTCTGGTTTCTTGGCCAAAATGTTGGTTCTCTCTACTGTCTTTTTGGGATGGTTTTCTACGTTTTTCTTGACAGTAGTGCTAGTGTTATTATCCTTTGAATTATCTATGCTTCCCTTGCTCCTAAGATCATACTATTTATGTACCTCCATGATTGCATTTTCAAAACCCAATCTATAGTCCTCAGAATCTTCATAGGTGTTTGTATTTTGATCATAAGAAGAAAAAACTTGTCCTTCCTTGGTGAGGAAAACATCATCCCCACTTTCTGATCCAATCAAGTTTACATGAGATTCTTATGACCTTTCCAACTCCCTATCTTCCTCATATTTATCTACATAGTTCTGTTGGAAGGGAGGTCTAATCTGTTGGTTACTTTCCTTTTTCTTATCTTGATTGTTTTCCCTTCTATAATTCTGATTTATATTTCTATTTTGATTATTTTGAGGTTCTCTTGGTGGCAGTCTCTCATTTAAATTGATCTTCTCAAGCATCCTCTCCATCACCTTCACTAGGTTGTCAATTTTTGTGTCAGAAGCTAAGGTTGAGGGTAGTAGGTCATCATTATAAGTTACCCTTTTCTCTAATCTCAACCTATTTCTTTTCTCGATTATGTCTTCTTCTACACTCAAATCTCCTTTCTGCATGTCTTCTAAGGTTAAGTAATCTCTCCCCCTTAACTCATAAGTCATTTCAGCATCAAGGCCTTCGGGATACCTTACCAAGGCCATGCCTTGAGGAGGTTTCATGTGATGTGGGATAGCATTGTAAATGATATTGAACCTAGTGGAGTAATCATGGACACTCTCCCCTTTATTTCTCTTGAGGCTGCTATACTCTGCTAGTATTTGGAGAGGGTTCCTTTTGAGCTCCCATTTGTTAATAAATGTTTGATGCAAGGAAGGGATATCATTTATACTATTAGGAGGCAAGTTTTTAAATCATTTCTTTATATCTCCTCCTAAAATTTGGGTGAGGATCCTCATCTTCACAGTTTCTTCTTCTATCTCCATGTAATCAAATGCATCTTCCATCCTATCTACATGATGCTGAGTTGTTGTAGACTCTTTTCTAGTGAAGTGAGGGATTTTGGATTGGAAATCATTTGGTAGGGGAAATAGAGGTTGTGGTAACACTAATGGGGCATACCATGTTGCCATGGCTGGAAATAAGGGTGCATTTACAAGGGTGGAAAAGGGATGAAATGGAGTGTTTTGAACAGTGGTAGTATGAATTGGAGTGGAAGAAATACTTGGGTCAGCAAACTGATTTTGAGCAAATTTTTTATGGAAAAGGCTAAAGTGATGAAGAAGCTGGGAATCAGGAGGAGTGGAAGGTGAGGCTTCTCTACTAAAGCTCTATTGCAAATCTACAAAGTTAAGGTCAGTCTTGCTTAAATCACCTTGAGATCTAGTTCTAAATATGTTCTGTGTGTGATGTAAATCGTATTGTGAATTCTCTAGGACAACAAGGTTTTTAGGGACAGAATTTGATCCTAAGAGGCTCCTATTAGCAGCTGATTTTTCAGATTTAGAAGTCTGCCCCAGAATTCTCTCAGGATTGTCAATGATTAAAGGAGGATTTGGGTCTGGATGGGATCTAGTGTTGATCCTATGTGAAGCCAAACTTTTTTTAAAAAATGAGAAAAGTTGAGGTTTTAGGGACTGTTTTTTGAAGTTTTTACCTCTCACGATGTCTTATCTAATATGGGACTAGGCTACTAAACTTCTTCCAGGCTGGTTAACAGTGTCCTAAAGAGATCTGGGAACCTAGATGAGTAATACGCCACTGGGGCTAGTGGAGTCGCCAGGTGGAAACTTTTTAGCTTTTATGAAGGTAAGATATTGGATGGTTCCACCACCATGTTTATTTGTAAAGCCAAAATGAAATTTTTTTTGGGTTTTTCTAAGTTATTCTGGTCTTATAGGTTATGAGAGTGTCCTAAATCTGACTTAACACCTAGCTAGGGTGTCAAAACATACAGAGTTCACTCCTATGGCTTGGTAATTGACTCTTTTAAGGATTGATAAGGTTCTAAGAGAATCCTAAGGGTTACTTATTTTGTCGTTGATTCAAAAATTCCTATCATGATTACCATTACACTTGGTAATGCTTGAAGAAGGCTACTTATGTTATACTGGACAATGAGTGTTTTGTTTTGAAGATTTTACTCAACGTCCCACCGTGATCGCCATTATGTTGGTGTCCCGTGTTTGGATAGTTTGGAAAATCAAAAGACAAGGCAACATCAAAACCAATATTTAGAGTTACAAGATCTAGTCCTCCTATTCTCAGAGAGGGATCTCTCAAATGTTTGTTTGCAAATGTTTATCTTGTGTGTTTAGAGTATGGATTTTAGACTAGTTATTAAGTGCAGGTGTTTGATTTTTTGTTTGGTTGGATTGACACAACAGAACATGAAAGGCCTAGGAAAGATGTATAGAATGCAGAAACATCTGGTTCATTGGGCAATGGAGTCAAAAAGAGGTCATAACATACTTATCAATGGATATGGGATATCAGAGGGAAAATCTAACTTGGCCAGAGGATCCTTTGGTTTTTGGAATGACATGGACATCAATGATTGGAAAGAGAAGTTAAATTCTCAAAAAAGGGAATTCAAAAAAACAGTTTGAACAATAAAGAGCTTTTTTATAGACAGTGTTAACCATGAATTCTACAAATCACACCTTTAAGAAAATAATGATTTCAAAACAACTTTTAAAATGAAACCTAAGATTCGGGGAACACCCTATTTCCTCAAAGATTTTATTTCAAATGAATTAGAAAACATAAAAGATTCACTGATAACTGTAGTCATAGAAGAGGGAACACCCAACACATCTATGATTAAAACCATAAAGACCTTTGAGACAACTGTTTAAGTAAGGACAAAGGGCAAGATCAGAATAGACCTCCTTAGCTCACTATAAATAGAAAACTTCAAAGGGATACTTCAATAACAGTTTTTGAGTGGCAGCAGACAAGCAGGGAGAACCATAAATTATGCTGAAACCAACTATTTGAACTATTAAGGAAATAAACAAGCATGAATACTAAAGAGAGAGGTTAAAGAATCTAAAATACTTCAGGAAAAGAAAACATGAAACAGTGAAGGATGAACAGGTCTAGGGTGCTTCCAGGAGTCATTTTTTAGCCTAAAACTTTCAACCTACTGTAGTAAGAAATTATGGAATAGAATGAAAACACAAGAAAACATTAAACAATTTAGAATAATTCACCAACGGCCAAGCTCATGGATCCAATGATAGAGCCTTCTCAGTAACAAGCATGCAACAACATCATCAGGGCCTCCAAGACTTTTATTTCTTCTTCAACTTCAATAGAATATGTATTATTTCAGAGAGTTCCAATATTACAACTAGTGATCAACCCACCCACTTCTCATCTTCTACAGAGGTATTTATAGAAGAATGAGGAGGTGAGATCTCATAAAATATCTCCCAAGATAATTAATATAGATTAATGGCTTCTCAGCCTTTGAGGGGCTCGATGGAGAAGTTTACAGGTGTTCTTACTGCATTAATGGATTTACATTTAAGATTTAAGCTCAGTGGGAGCTTTCATTGACTTTTGAGGCTCTGTGTCATGTTGGAGTAACTCTGCAGATATTTTTGCATTAAGTTCTTCGGCAAAATCAACTCTCTGGCTGTGTTCGAGGAAAATATCTGATTTTGGACCATAACTTTGGCCTCTGTTTGAATGCTTTTAAGGCACAGGTGGCACAGTGGTAGTTGGGAGGAATCATTTTTCCTCAGATGTGGCGGTGGAGGCTTTTATGTCTGATAACACTTATGATGTTCCTTTAACTATGTTTTAACCCTAGGGATTAGGCTTTTGATAATCATTCTTAGCCGTAATCCTCAAATCTGTCTTCAATATTCTGTTCTGGTATGTTCTGTCTTTGACACTGATACTCTTTTAAGTGTGTTTTAATAACACAGTGTCTTGTTGATGTGTAGGCCGCATAAGGCTCGTATGGCATCAATGCCTATGAAGTATTGACGAGACGTGGAGTAAAGCCTTTTTAGTCCTTCTCCCTTTGATAACCGAAAGGCCAGAGGATCGTCACCCTCGGCTTTCTTTTCCTTCATATTATTGGAAAAACCTTCGAAACCTGCAAAATAAGAAAATAATTATGAAATCTTGCATTTTTTGGGAAAGACTGCTTCAGAGGGCGTGGGGAGGAGCGTAACCATTGGATGGTAGCATCCGATGGCGGAGATCTGCGTATAATATTTTGAAAGGAGAGCAATGGGAAGTAATGTGGGAATGATCTGGGACCGTTCGATCTGGACACGTGGACGGTCCAGATCCAATCGGAGGATCGCAATCGGGGGAAAAACTTAAATGGTGCTGATGTATAGGGAAACGCCGATGCGATTGAGTGCTAGCTGTCAATCTGAGGATCAAATCAGATCAAACAGACGGTTTGGATGCAATCGGAGACATTCAGTCGGCGGGGAATGAAATTGCAGAGTGTTGAAAACTTGCGATTGAGCGATGACCATTGCTCTGAGGATCAGATCAACGGTGGGTAATTAATCGGAGGGATGGCCGATTGGGGGGAACAAACAAATGTACAGAATGAAAAAATGTGATGCGATGTAACGTGGGCCGTTGGATCGGCTTATGATAAATGGCGGGGATTGGTTTTAAAGCGAACTAGCAGAAAAACCCTTTATGATATAAAAAACTCAACAATTTTAATAAGACAAAGGTTTTGGCATGGGCGGGGTATATATATAATATGGTTAGGCACCCGTCTGCAGGGCCTTTAGATGTATGGGATGTAGTATTCCCAGGGCGTTATATAACAAAGGGCTAGTCACAATCAGAGCCTCAGGCTTGGGCTTTTCAATCTAACCATTTTTTATTTAAAAATCATTGTATGGGCGCATTAGACCAAAACTTTGGATAAGTGGGTTTTATGAATTAACAAAGGAAAAAATCAATCGGACAGAGTTTATTCATTTAGTTTCAGTGCCCGATTGCGGGCCTTTGGTTTTGTGAAGCAACAAAAGGACTGGGGTTTATCTATAACAGAGCTAATCACATCGGAGACTTTTGTGAAAGCCAAAGACTTGTGCTCGTTGATTATTTTCGATGCGATAAGCACCTGATGAGCATAGCACCTGGTCCTAGGGGGTGGACACATGGAGGGGAAGTGGTTTTAAGACTTAGCCCAAGGGGGCTTAAGCCTTTATTCAAAAATATGTATTTTTCATGAAATTTTCAAGTTTTTCAATGGATTTGGGGGTTTCCGTATAGTTTAAAAATGAGTTTTAAACTATATAAAGAGGAATTTTATGAAAGGAAAAAGGGGAATCATGAAAATAGAGGAATTTATGGGGGGTAAAAGGGGTAAAAAAATGAAGGTTAGTTTCGTGGTGGAAAGAAGGGAAAAATGGCCTTTGCAGCAGTATTTTCTCATGAAATCAACAGAATTTCTGAGTATAAAAAGGAACAGCAGTGAAGATTTAGACAGAGGCATGAAACCTTCAAGAGTCTTCAAGAGCCAACACTTCTTTTGAAATAAAATTTGTTCCTTGAAGGCTCCAAAAAAAGATTTAGCCACCTTGTGGTATAACAAATTTATAGGTGGCTAACAACTCCACAACTTCCAAGATGGGTCCGCTCTACTCGGGATGCAATAGGTTCTCTTGCAAGTGACCCTGTAGATCGATTATGTACACATTCTCAGTTCGAAAGAGCCTCTTCCTTATTGGCCCAAGTTCCAGAAAATATTGATCCAGAAACCTTTAAAGAAGCCACCGGTCATCCAGATTGTGATGAAGCTATGAATGAAGAATATTGTTTCTTATTGAAAAATGATACTTGGGATCTTGTTCCTCTTCCAAAAGGAAGAAAACTTGTCAGATGCAGATAGGTTTACAAAACAAAGTTTGGACCAAATGGAAAAGTGAATAGACATAAAGCTCGTCTTGTCGCTAAGGGATTCTCACAAGTTGAGGGCATTAAATATACTAAAACCTTATCCCTTGTTGCCATAATGAATTCTATTCGTCTTGTTCTTTCCCTTGTTTCCTCCTTTAAATGGAAAGTCCATCATATGGATGTTAAATCCACCTTCTTACATGGAGATTTGCATGAAGAAATCTACATGGAACAACCCCCTGGCTTTATCCAGAACAACTCTAGCCATGTTTGCCACCTTAGGAAGTCTCTCTATGGTCTCAAATAAGCTCCTCAGGCTTGGTATGCCAAAATGGATAGATTTCTATTAGATAATGGCTTCTAGGTGTCATTCTGACAACATTGTCTACACCAAGAAAGTGGGTAGGTCCTTCGCCATCCTTGTTCTTTATGTTGATGATATTATCCTTACTGATAGTGATCCCAACCATATAAACCATGTGAAGACTAACATCAAAATTAATTTTGAAATGACAGACTTAGGACACTTGCATTATTTCCTTGGTCTTCAAGTCTTGCATTCCAAATAAGGTATTACCCTCTCTCAGTCCAAGTATGCCTATGAACTTCTACACCACTTTCATATGGAAGACTATAAGCCAACCCATTCTCCCTTTCAGTTTGGATTCAAGCTTTCAGTCACTTGTAATACCCCTGAAGTTGATGCTACCTTATACCATCAACTTGTTGGTAAACTTCTGTGTCTAACCCATACCCTTCCTGACCTTTCCTTTTTCGTTGGTATTGTCACTCGGTTTATGCACCAACCTCATGAAATTCACTGGAAAGAAGCTAAAAGAATACTTCGATATATTTGAGGTACAGTTTAGTTCGATATTCATTATAGTGCAGGAGCATCTCCATTGTTGATTGGTTTCACTGATTCTGATTGGGCTAGTGACACTGATGATTGAAAGTCTACTGCAGGATATGTATTCACTCTTGGTTCAGGACCTATTACATGGTATTTTAAGAAACAAAGTGCCATATCTCTTTAAGCAATGTATCATGGTGCAGTTGAAGACAGAAAGGAATCCATGTGGCTTTGTCAGATATTGTCTGAATTTGGTCTTCATCAACAACATCCAACTACACTTTGGTGTGATAATTAGAGTGCCATTCAACTATGTAAAGATCCAGTTCAGCATCAGCGTATGAAACACATTGAACTCCACATACACTTCATCAAAAATCTCATTCATGATCTTGTTCTTGAAGTGCAATATTGTCCAACCAATGATCAAGTAGTCGATATCTTTACAAAGCCTCTCACAGAAGAAAAATTTACCAAACTTCGATCCATGCTTGGAGTTCAGGAAAGTTATCATTAGGGGGGATAGGCTCTAATGAATCCTTCCTTCTCCTATTGTGTCACCTTTGTAAATCCTTGAATCCTATACCAAGTTGTTCTTAAGGAGGGATGTTAGGATATTTTGACACATAGGAAATAGGCTCCTTTTGTGTCACCTTTGTAGATTCTTCAATCCTATCCCAAGTTGTTCTTAAGGGGGGGTTTTAGGATATTTCAACACATAGGAAATAATTAAGAATAACTTAGTCTAGTGTAGAGTTAGGTAAAGTGTGTTTGTTTACTATGTACATTTGTAACTTATAATCCAACGGTCACGATTTGTAGTGATCTAACGGTTCACTCCCTCCTCGGTATTAGAAACACTTGATCTGTGGCTTAACACCCGATTGGTCAATCGTCTCTATTTAAAGAGCATGGAGGGTCTTTTGTTCAGTAACTGTTTATGAGAGAAACATATGTAACTTTTCTTTTTATATTAATAAATTGCCTGAAGTGACCGTGTTGGCTCAGGCCATGGACTATTTCCCTCTTCGAGAGTTTTAACAACGTGATAATACTGGTGTACTGATTTGTGATATGTTTGTGAGTGGTGACCCTTGGTTTTTGATCTAAGGAACTTACCGTTTAAATTCCTACATGGTGCTCCTGCTAAAGAAGGAAACATAGACTAGTTCCAAACCAGTGTACTCGGATGCCATGGAGGCTAGAGTCCTCTTCCATGTAGTACAAATTTTGGCACGATTATCTGACCAAGGAAAAACAAGTGGAAGTTGTTGAGCTAGAATTTTTCCTTATTAGGAATCCTAGTTGGCTCTAGCCAATTTTGTCTTATATGGGTATGAGCATATTGTAATGTTATTTTGTAAATAATTTGTAAGTAAAATTCCAAGTGTCAATTGTGGAATGTGAAGAGTCATGATGTAATGAAGTTGAAGAGTCATTTGTAAAGAAGTTAATGATTCATGAGGGAAGTCCAAGAGTCACAAAGAGAAGGGGAAGAGTCACCCCTTATGTTATAAATATATCTGCATAACTCATGTAAAGGTATTTTGGGAGCCAAGATTTTGGCTAGACTTTTAGCTTAGGATCATGGGCTTGGGAGTTTGTGAGAGCCTTGTAATAAAATTCATTTTGTACAAATTTAATTTACTCTAAAGTTAAGAATATTCTCATCAAATTCCCACACACACACACACACACACACACACACACACACACACACACACACACACACACACACACACATATATATATATATTCAATTTTTTATATTATAGATTTAACTTATTTTAACAATATTAATATTTCATTAAATCTTTATATATATATATATATATATATATATATATATATATATAAAAGTAATATTCTAATACGATTTAATAAAAAAAAACATAAAAACAATTTATTATAAAATAAAATAATTTTATTAATATTTATATTTTTTGGGTGTGTTGTTAAGGCACTTCTAGATGTTAAGTCACTAGTTCAATTCCACACCCTATTAGGGTGTTATTCTTGGACATAACCGTCATGTAATCTTACCAATGCCGAAATTACAAAAAAATATACATTTTTTCAGCATTACATAACTAAAAAAAAATACTAACTAATAAATAAAAATAAAAACAAAATGCCAAAAATTAAATATTAATTAATAAATTTAAAACACAATGCGAATTGACTCTTCTATACACATTTTTGACATATCTCTCCACTCTCTTTTATTTTAACAATCCAAATATTCATATTTTTTTAGAATAAATTTGAAAAAAAAAGAAAAAAAAAAGAGAAAAACAAAAGGTAAATATGAATCTTTCAAATTATTATAAAAAATATTTCTGAAATATTTAATAGAATTAAATCCCTATCAAACCTTAAATAAAGTAGACAAACCTAAAATTTTATTTAAAATAAATAATTGCATAGTTAAACTAAATAATGAAGACCGTTAAAATTTCATTTGCTTTAATACAAAATTTATTTCTTATATAGTTAGTAAAATTAAATCCAGTAAATTAAACAAACCTATAATTATATTTAAAATAAATAATTACATAATTAAAATAAATAAGTAAAAAAATTAAAAATGTGTTAATACAATACTAGTATAATGATTTACATTTTCCATAATGATTATTTTCACAAACATACAATAAACTTCACCATAATTATTTTCTTTGATTAACGTTGGTGGGGTAATTTTTAAGTACAAAGTATTTGAAAATTATTGCTCATAAATATGAATATAAATTTAATTTTATATATTTTTAATCATCGTTTTGATAAAATATATTAAAAATGTTAATTCAATGAATTGTATTAAGTCTCTTATATAATAAAAAAACATAAATATTAAGCTTTATGGTAAAAATTAACAAATAAGTCGAGGACATTTTGTTTAAACCAAATACTACAATCATTACATATCAACTACTCTTATTGCAATATAATGCGACATTAAACCAACCAAAAAAGAATTTACCATTTACATTCATGGTCTCTATTTAAATTTCAAAATTCAAATCTTAATCATGATGTATGGAAACATGAACAGCAAAGCTTATTTCCACTGCTATCGACCCATTAATGCGGTGGCATATACACTGTCCACCGTTAGATTTAGATTTAAAATTGTTTAAATCTAACGGTGGACAGTGTATCTGCCACCGCATTAATGATAGGCCGATAGCAGTGGACGACGTGGAACGGTGGACGGAAAGTCGTTGACGATGTTAAATTAAAATTTGCGTTGAACGAACACTACGTCGGGAGCAGAGATATAATTTTCGTGAGACGGTGAACGGACACTACGTCGGGAGCAGAGATATAATTTTCGTGAGACGGTGAACGGACACTACGGGGGAGCAGAAACGGTAATATAATCTGTCGGAGACGGAGAGGACGTCGATATCGGAGAAATCACTGATCAAATCTCAGATGACCAGAAAACTTAAAAGAACGGTGGTCGGTTTTTGAAAACTTAGGTGTACTTCAGCCTGACACTGCAGGCACGAAAATAATATAGCCATATTTTGTATACATATATTTTTCTGTAAAAATCACATAGATCACATAAGTTATATTTCAAAATATGACCATATTATGTATTAAATTTAATATAATCACTTTATCTTTATTTTTAAATAGTTAGTTTGGGTTAGGAGATATTTATTTACGTCTTTACCTATATGAATGATATTGTAAAATAGTTTAACACACAAAGTCTAAATATATTATCACAATTTTATTTTTAATATGAATAATATAATTATTTTTATTTAGAGATATATAATAATAAATTAATAATGTTTTGTAAATAAAGTTGATAATATTGTTATAAAAGATATATAAAATAAGTAAAAATTTAATAAACTTTGTGGTTGATAGAAATATGGTTTTTATTGGTAATTGTTACTCAATATTTATATATATATATAATTAGTTTAGTTGATAAAATGGTTAAAAGTTTTGGAAATTTTGAAATCAAAATGACACTTACAGTAAAGTATGGATTTTAATGTTTTCATGAAAAATTAGTGTAAAGACAATTTAGTATAAATATTTAAGCATATATTAAGGGATGTAAATGGATTGTAATGATGATTTTTCCTATGAAATTATAATTGTGTAAGGGAAATTTTTTGGAAATTTTTTCCTTTTTAAATATATGAATCATGTGTAATAACTTAAATTTTGTTCATACTCTATGGTATTGTGTATAAGATTACGGTTTCAATTATTTGTTATATCAACATAAGAGTGTTGAAGCATAATGTGAGATAAAGTTCCATGATATGATGGTATGAGGATAATGATGCACATGTGGTTCTTATTAATTTAGTTTGATACGATAATGATGTTGTATGCTTATGATGGATACAATATACATAATGTGACCTAGAGATTATGATGTTATGATATGAGGTTATATTGATATTTGGTTAGTTTATTATGTGATGTCATGATATATCTTGATGCAAATATGTTGATGTTATATCTTATGATGAAATTTCATGCAGTGAAGCATGCGATAATTGCATGCAGATTTTGTGACATGCATGAGCTTGAACTTCGTTATTATTCAAAATGTTGTGATTAACAATTATTTTATGTTCTCATGTTTCCATTCAAAAGTTTCCATGTGGATTATTTTCTATGATACTTTCATGTTCTAACTAAAGCATTGGATGCATGTTGAGATATGATGACTGACAGGAACTCCACAAATGGGCCGAGAGGGATGATTTTTTTGATGATCTCGTGGGATCTCATACCTGCGAAGGAGAATATGTAACACCATATGGGATGGGGGCATACTTAATCAACACTACATGTGCCAATGGTTCTTTTGTCTTGTATAGCTCTTGAGGGGCCATGGGACCATTTTGAGGAGGCCAAGTGCCTGATATTGTAAACCAAGTGCCTAATATTGGATTAGGATGTCGAAGTCTGGTGGGGGTGTAAGGACTTCAATGCCTAAGGTTGTGCATATTAGTGAGTGTGGAGGGAGTGGTTAAGCCTTGCGAGATGCCCAGAGCCATTGAGTACTCGAACTGGATGTATGCCTTGGGGTAGATGACATCTAATCCTTCGAATGAGACTTGGGGCCAACCATAGGATATGTTATAGACCGAAGAAGTTTATGCCTAGTTCCGAAAGTTGGGAAAAATGACAAGAGATTCCTTGAAATTTCTTGGGTGTTTTGGAAACTTTCAATGTTGGCTAGTTATACTAATTCATCAAATGGTGTAGGAAAAACATAAAGTAATAAATAACTAAATAAAATAAAATATTTAATGATTCAACTTAACTTCGGGACAAACTTCCTTAAAGAGGGGGAGTATGTAATACCCATAATAATAATAATAAATAAATAAAATAAAATAAAATAATATTAAGATATAAGTAAATAAATAGTAAACCATAGAGAAAATATAATAATAGTAAATATTAAAGAAAATGTAATAATAGTAAATAAATAATAAATAATGAAGATAGTATAATAGTAATAAACAAATAAAATAGTAATAATAAACTATATATATATATATATATATATATATATATATATATATATATATATATAACAGAAAGTAAAAAGGAATAAAATAATAAAAATTTAAATTAAGAGAAATATTAAATTAAGTAAAACTTAAAATCAAGAAATAAAAGTTGCCATGTTGATAGATGGAATGCGTGCATGCAGATCCCTTTCCATTTTTTGGTCTATTTAATGGATGTTGAGGAGGATGAGTTTTATCCATTCTCTTGGGAGTAGAATTTTGTGAGACAAAGGATTCCCTAGTGGTAATATGTTGATTGAGTGCTCACGGGTGGCCAACTATAGAAATATTATGTGCATCTGAGCCTACGGTTGGGTGGAGATTCATCTCCAACAAATTTGTTGTAGCTATCAGGATTCAACTAGCGTTCAACTTCAGAGTCACAACAAATATCATCATTATAGGAAAGTCGTCTTTACTCATGTTTTCAAGAAATTTTATGCTAATTAGTTGAATAGTTTTGTGTTGATTATTAACCATAGGATTCATATAATTTGTTATATGTTTTAATTTTGGAGTTGTTACAAAGCTGGATTTATGTAGTGGTTACATTGGTAAGATCCTTCAACGCCTCATGTGGGTTACCTTGTGCTATTGTGTTTTGGGGGTTTATTGATTGTTGGAAGTTTTAATTTCCTGTAACTGAAAGTAACATATCTTAATGTTGTAAGGCTAGTTTTGGTTTTAATGTTGAGTCCAAATATTGTATATGGCTTCTCAGGTTTGGAAGTGGATTTTGGAAGAATTTTTTGAATACTCAAGGTCCCTTAGCTGAGAAAGAGGCGTGGTGATGGAGGAATAGTGTGAATGAAGGACCTAGTAGTTTTAATTTAACAAATTATAATATTTGTGTCCAAACTTCGAGCGTAGACACCCAACTTGTGGTTTCTATAGGGTGGTTTGATTTTGTGTTTGTGAGAATTAGGTATATCAACCCCTTTATCGAGATTATGATGAGCTATTTTTATTTTAGGGATAGGGGGATACTAGCATTGTTACACGTGTGTCTCGCATATTTGGTGAGAGAAGCAGACGATGGGGGGTGGAGGTTATTACAAAATTGTGGTGGAAAATCAACATTTAAGGATTCCTATCCTTGGAAGGGGTCGGTTTGGTGGCGAGGGGCTTTATTCAGAGCTTGTGGGTGTGGTAGTGCAGAGAATTGGGGTCTGAAGGTAATATAAGACTCCAATTCACTACTGTATTTTGGGTGGTGGTATCAGTAGTAAGGAGAGAATATGAAAATGTATAGGTAATATGGCAGAATGAGGAGAGGAATGAGACCAAAGGAACAAAGGGTGGAGCATAGAGGAGCGGATGTTGAGGCAAGGGAGAATGGAGAGGTGGACGTGTCACTGGGGGAGGATATGGCTCATAATATTGCACTCCCCCCTAACCGAGATGATATTCCTCCTCCCTTAGATGCAGTAAAATCTCAGTTGTGGCATGTCACTCTTCTTCTTGAGTATTAGGGACAAGATCATCATGATGATTAAAATGTGATCATTGAATTTATGAATGAACTATAACATAACCAATGGCACATGCAAGAGAGGTTAGCTTCAATATAGTGGGGAAAAATGAGACAATATAAACAAATGGAGTGAATGGAATGGAGGTTGGCACATATGTAATTTCATGTCCATGGGGATACCAAACCTCTAGATTCACCTGGTAATGGATCGAACAATCCAAGTCCGATAAATCATGATGTTCCCTAATGTATATTGGGTTCCTTTTCATTTTAGGTGTATTTTGGGCTTTCTTGTCTTTTTGGTTTTGGGTTCTTAGTTGTATTTGAAATTTTGTAATTATTTTTTATGTCTCTCTTTTGCGAATAAATTTGGTAGGAGAAAGGCTGGAAAAATTGAGAAAAATGATCAGCTATGTTGTAACCCTTGGATGAATTAATAGAATAATTTTGACCAACAATATATATATGTATGTATGTATGTATGTATGTATATATTTCCTTAAAAATATTTCAATGTAGGTCTTAAATAAACTAAATAAAAAAACAATGTCAGATATAATAAAAACATTAGAAACATAAGCGAATATAAATATTTTTTATATTTAATTAAAAACAATATAAAACAATAATAGTCCCACCCTCATTGTGTTTCCAATCTGGTTTGAAGGAGGTGGTAAAAATATTTCACTTTCACTCTCAAAGCCATAAATAAAACATTCCAATGTCTATGTTTTATATTGTCTCTAGACAAAAATCTTATATTTTCTTTATAAATATTTTAATATAAGAATTAAATAAATTATTTGAATATTCATGTTAAATTATATATATATATATATATATATATATATATATATATATATATATATATATATATATATATATATATATATATATATATATATATATATATTTTCAATCCAAAAAAGAAAGGAATAATTAGAAGTAAAATAGTTCAGTTAATTTCTTGAGATGTGTGATTCGTTTAATTCTTAACATACAATTGATATGATATTCAAAAAATATCATTAATAAGTAAAATATTTAATGTATGTATACTATTTTTTAAAGCTAGTAAATATTTGTTAAAATTTAATCCAAGTGTTAGAAGGGACTTTCAAGACATTATATCCATTTATGCATTGAAAAATGAAATTTAAAAAATGAGATGTTACACATGGTGTGTGTTCATACACCTTGTGCACACACACACAAACATATATAAATGTGTGCGCGCACACACACACACACACACACACACACACACACACATATATATATAGAGAGAGAGAGAGAGAGAGACTCATCTTCAAGTTTTGCACTCTAAAACAAGTTTGTATATCAAGATATTTCATCCCTGGTTAAGATGAATCTATATTGTCTGTATTGTGATTTTCATATTATAATATTTTTTTTATTTTAAATTTTTTTGTAATTTTATTAATAAACCAAAATTATAATATAAGAAATTGAATTTAATCAATTTATTATTTTTAGTCATGTTTACTATTATTAATTTTTAATTGAATGGAAATTATTATTATTATTATTATTATCATTATTATTGATGTAATTCTATATTAAAACATATTTTCGATATTAAGGCAATATTTAAATTTTTACACCCATTTACATTCTCTACAACATCTTCCCCATAATGGGCTACAGAGTGTCCAAACAATAAACATTTAAAAACATTTTGAGAATGTATTAGTATTTAAAATACTTAATTTAAGTTTGACCATCATTATATATATATATATATATATATATATATATATATATATATATATATATATATATATACTTAAACATAATTTTTGGGCATTATGTACCGCCTAGGGAAGAAATTCAACGTCTCTCTCAGCCTTTAGGCATGAGAGGTTTTTGGCACTAAGCCAGCCCTCAGTATAGACTCACTTAGGAGCAAAACAAGTTATTGTATTGTAGAGAGTAAACATATCAACATACAAGACTTAAACTTTGGGTGGGGATGGTGACAACTATTCCACCCAACCACTCAGACTAAACTACTGTGATGTATAATTTATAAATATTAATATTATATGCATAACATTCATTTATGTATTAATAGTGTACATTTTTATAAGATAATATAAAATTAATTTAAGTTTTATATATATATTGGAGTGAATTTTATTACTTTGAGAAAAGGAAATTACATGAGATATTATCATAAGTCATATTAATATCTCACGGGGGCGAGGAAACCATAACCAAAATTGCACCCTTCCAATCGACATCAGAGAGAATTGAAAACTAACAAAACTAACATTAAACAAGCATATGCTAGGATATTGACCTATCTTGCCATATACATAATTAATTACAAAATGGAATCCATAAAATTGATCCATCACATAATCAGGCAAGCAATGAAAAATTAGTGCCTACAACTAGGACAAGGGATGCTAGGTTTGCCGAGCGTCTAAAATATGCTAGAGGGAATCCAAGATGCTACTCAATCCTCATCAACTTGTGATATATGATTTATAATCAACAATTATAATGTCTTAGGTTCACAAAATATGATCCATGGATTGTAACAAGTCCCTCCGAGCCTCATGGTAGCCCAATAGTGTGTGACCCAATAGGAACTTCGTCTGCTAGTACAAATATTTTTTCTAAATACACTGATTAAATTTTTCTCATGTATGTATTCTATCAGGGATCCATCTTTTCCACTCTTATAACTCTTTGGAATATGGAAGGGAAGCTTTTTGGGAGTAGGCTTCCCCTTTAGATCATGTTAATTCTTCCAGCATGTAGAAAAGAATTTTCTCCCTATATCTAGTTGGAAATCATGTTAATTTCATGTGTAAATGGGAGTTTTCTCTATAGGTGCACTCATCATAATAGGCCATCCCTCTCCTCACTTGACCTTTATTCCTAGGCATGGCGATTACAACACTAGGGATGTGAACTATAAGGTATGAGTTGTACTAGATAGTTAGATTTTCTCTCCCCAAAATCGACCTCCCCAATGAATAGAAAGAGATTGCTTGATATGTGTCCAGCAAAATCATCAAAAATGCACCTTTTCTGGTAAGGTGTACACTAGCTGATGAAATGTTCAATCTTTGGCCCTTGCCATCTTCCATATACCAATTAATGATAGATTCACTCAACCACTAGCTACACTAACTTAGACCCAAAACCCAGAACAGACAAATAGGATAAATCCTCCACCCAACCTACACATGTACTAGAGGAAAAATACATGACCACCTCTTTGCTCACATAAAAGGTTGGTAGCCAATATACCAGTGAAGGTTATGAGAGTCCACAGTAACACATACCACCTTCCACTGAGAAAATGCACAAACCATACATAGCTCCTCTATTTCTTGGTAAGGATATCAACACCAATAAAAACACACCAATATCCAACAACAAAATAAACCCAAGAAACTACAATATAGAGATAGAAATACCAAACCCAATCCAACTACTCCCCACCGAATAATTACCAATCCAACTCCCCTTTAGTATTTTCACCTTGCTCCTCTTCTAGCTCAATAGGAAATAACCAATAAAATAAAATTACCACCTTACCCCAAAAACCATACGAGGAGGAGGGGGGTCTCCCAAATTGGTTTGAGAAGGAGAAAATAACAAACAAATACAAAAATAATATGCCAAGCACTGGAATAGAAGTTACCTAAAAGAGATGACATGAGACTTCACATTAATTGCTTGAGGCACATAGTAAGATGTTATTTTGTTTCAATATTTCTCATCCAAGAGCTAGGTAACTTACATTCCAAACATATCTTGAGGTGGATCCTAAAATCAACTCACCCTATGGAAGTATAATTCGACAAACTCAAACCCCCCTTATGACATCAAACATGGTTCTTCCTTGACATAACAAACTTAGGTGGGTAGTGTTGCTACACTATACAGATTTTCTAAGGCTTTCTCATCCATCTTCACTTTAAAACGTCATAGCCAGCCTAAGTCTAGTCTAAAAACCATATTGTCTCTGATTCAGTCCGAGATATGAAATCTTTCAACTGAATTACTACAGACATGCTAAGCATTATTACCAAACTTCATCACATGCGTAGTGTTTCCTTCATCATAAAATCTACGTCCTTTAATATAGCCCAAGGCTTAGGGACTTAAAACTAACTATCGATTTATTAAATTTTTGAGGCGTGTGTTGTTGTTGGCATTATGGTGTGCATGTTTCCAGCTAGCTGATGTTGGCATTGGTTCATGATGGAAGCTATCTCATGTTGGAATTGATTTAAACCATATGTAGCATAGCTAATGCATTGATTCCATACTTGTAGTATGGTTACAACTAGTTATGTTAACATTAATACGGTTATGTTGCCATTGATGTCAAATTTCGATGTTAAATTTGATGATGTAGCATGTTGGTAGCATGGTGATCATGGAGAAGTTGTGTTATGTTGGCATAAGTTGGAATATACATTGATGTACATTTTGTGATCCCTTTTTATGAATTGATTAGAGGCATTGGACATGATACTACATGTGGATGATACAAATCTACATGTGTCATTCATGTTATTGAGTGGCACACTTGATGAGTTGGCAGACTAGGTCTTCATCTAAGTATTCATTCTTATGATCATGGAGATGACTTGTTATAGTTATGGTTTGGCCTCATGGTGATGTCGATGATGGTTTCGAGATGTTATAGAGGTGTATACATGTGTTACATCTTGTCTAGATGTTTGTGGAGAGGAGAGGAATTATTGGGAGTCATGCCAACCCTTATTTGTGGGCCCTTATGTCAACTTTGACAATGACACTTAGGATAAAAGTTTGATGAATCTCCAGAGGTGTTAAGGATGTAACAAAGGTTTTGAGGCATGTACATGAGTTGGAGAAGGTAAGTAAGAAGTTGGAGGTAGTTTTGAGTTGGATTTTTTAGGTTCTCAGCATCCTCTACCCCAACAAAACTAATGTAGACTTGTGCATGTGTTTGAAAGGCTCCAAATACATGGAGAAAATCCTATGCATGCGGTTACAACCAATATTAGTCAGTTTTTTTGCATGTGGTTATGTATTTAGGTAGAATTTATACACATTCCTCGTGCACATTTAGATTAATTTGACTTGGAAATATCACGAGGATTCTAGGTTAATTGAAAAAGGTCATTCTTCCAATGGGTGTGAATTCATTTATTCCATAAGTATTGATAGTTGAGGATTGATTTCATTAAATTTGTGTTGAAATTTTCTATAAGAAACATTGAAAATGGAAGTTAGAAATGGAATCCAGAAAATGAAACCCATAAATGGTACCATATGAGGCTTCTGATTTAATTTTCCCTTTGCTAAATTGGAAGAAAAAATGTAATTTCATCTCATGACAACTTGTATTAGTTAACTAAGTCATAAATACTTAGTTAGCTTAGGAAATTTGAGTTAAAGGTAAAATAGGAGGCACGTAGTTGATTTTTCTATTTTTATGGGGTCCAGTTACAATATTGGAGAGTTGTAATTAGTTAATTGAATTAATTGAGTTAAAATAAGTTTAACTAGTTCTAATTGAGAGATGAGCTAGTGATAGGTCCAATGAATTAAATCTGAATTAATTCACAAGTAGTGATCAATAAATTAACTGATAATCCACGGTATATAGATGTTCCAAGTCATTTCTAAGGAAGGCCCAATTGAGTTTTAGGTTAAAGGGAAGTTAAATTTCAATTATACTATTAGAAAAGTGTACAGTTTATGCATGAGGTCATCAGGAAGGCCTTGAAGGATTTCACAATAATTATTTGGCAATTTACTAATTAATATGGGCTCAGTTAGCCCAAGAATCTGTAAGTAAGGCTTGACATGCAGTGGCAAGCTAGAGGTTAAATATTTGACCGATTTTGCTTGGATTGCAAGCCATATTTGAGTAGGATTAGAGTGAGACAGTCAGGAGAGTGTAGAGGTTTCTCAGTGCAGAAGTAACGTTGTATTGTTTCATGATCTTGACCATATGAAATATAGAGAAATAGGTGTTTTGAGTATTTTCTTTCCATAGATACATCTTGTGTTGTGTGATTGATTGTTTCTTTCTCTTTCTTATATGTGATTGTGTGATCATGTTTTCTTTACGCAAATTGTAGGAAGGATTTCGTTTCATTTTTTTGTACATTACAAGATCATTTTGAATCCCATTGTTAGATTTTCTACATGATATCAGAGGACGAGGAATCACAAAAGAAGAGAAGAACATGTTTTTTTCTTGAACATGTTCGAATTTTCAGATTTATTCTTCAGTATCCAGCAACAGATCAAGATGTCTTTCAATGGGTTGAGAATAAAATATGCCCTTGAGGGGAATTAAAACTACATAGCATGGAAGTACATGATGGTGGCAGTTCTTGAGGAAAAAATACTGAAGGAATTCATATATGGTGATATTCCCTATCCCGCAACATCATATGCTCAACTTCTTGATGCATGGAAGAAGAATAAGGTAGCGAAGGCGAGAAGGATCTTGTTAGAAGGAGTTTGAGATCATATTGTCTGGAGTACCCATGGCAAGGACACTCCATATGCTATGTGGAAGGTCTTGAAAAATCTGTTTTGGAATAACAGTTGATGAGCACCATCATTAGGTATAATTAGATGGGTTAATTATCACCTTTTTATTATTCTCTCTTTCTCATATTTAATTACACTATGGTGATATGTTTCTTAGCATAGATGGTTATTAAGGCTTTTCATACTTTGAATGCCTAATATGGTTTAATTGCAGAATAATCATGAAGATATTCCATTTTTGTTGAATATTGTGCAATTAAAGCTCAGATTAGACAACAAGGAGAGATTATAGGAGGGTTTTCCACCTCCTTAATTCCTAAAGGCAGCCAAGGGATCCTTGAGATTCCATACAAAAACATGGAATCAAAGGTAGCCAAGCAAGTGGAAGATCAAGTGCACCAAATCTCCACTTACCTTGCAATCAAAGGTGACACATCCCTTACTTTTTAGGGATCTATTGGTAGTTACCCTTTATGTTAAATAGGGCAGAGCAAGAGCTCATTAGGATTCAAATTTTGGAGGGATCTAGTAGACTCTTAGCTCCTGTGATAGACTTTTGAGACTTTCATGGTTATGTAATGAGACCATTTCTGCAATAAAATGAGTATTAAATTTTTCCTTCACTGATTTAGTTTCAAAGAGATGATCTTGTGGTTTAAGGCCCAATCCATTGGCCCTAGTCTCTCTCTTATGTATTTGTGTTTATTTTTATGACATTGTAGTTGGTTTACTTCATGAGTTTTAGCTAGTTTTCTTACATTTCATCTTATTGCTTTTGATTTTTTTCCATTTCACATTTTCTATAGTTAGGCTCTAGTAGATCATGGTAAATTAGCATATAAACTTCAAGTGTTGTGTTTCAAAGCCTCTGTCTCTCACCTCTTTCATTGGAGCTTGAGGAGGGAAAATCTTTACCACAGGCCCAAAATTTCTCTTCAATTTATGATTTCTTGGAAAGAATAGATAGGTTGTTGTATTTTTCATGAAAAAGTTGATAATACTTAGTTACATTTCTATTTGAATGAATAAGTAGGTTTTATTATCAAATTTAACTCATATTTTCCATCTTATTCATCATATATTTGTTAATTTTTATTGCATGAATAGGTATTTTTCTTGAAGGTTTGAGTAGAGTATTAGAGGAGGACTCTACCAGCATCCCTAGCTCCATTTCTCACCCTTCACTAACCTCCTTTCAACGAAATTTCCCTCGGCCCTATTTTTGAGATTTTCACCACCACACAAACCTAAATACACCTTCATTTCACCTTCCATATCCCTTCCCTCATCAATTTTGGCCTCAAAACACTCTCAACCTTTTTCCTGTAGCATTGACAGGACATCATGTAGCACTGCAGGAAACCTATAGAAGATTTTGTAGCATCGCCAGTTACCCTCTTCTTTAGCCCAAAAACCATATTCCACCTCACCTAACCCTACCACAACCTCCAAGACACCTTCAGCTCTGAATCCGTGAGTCCAAGACCTTCTTAAGACACCTTATCACCTCCTTCTTTTGCTGCAAAACAAAGTACTTACAAGAACGGTTAGCCCAGAACTAGATGCATTTTTAAAGCATAGGAGTTAAGCATAAAATAGTTAGAGTTTACTTAGCCATTTGGCCCAGTAATGTGTGATTATATTAGTCTTCCTTGCTGCAATTTCAATTCGGTAATTTACTTCATGAATGTTGCCTAGTTTACTTCTATTTCTTGCAATATCCTAAATTGTAGTTAGATGTGTATTATTTCTTTAGAATAGTCATTTTTTTTTATAAAGTAATGTTTTTGAGTCATTTGTAGTTCTAGGTCTAATTCAGAAGTGTGACAGAATTCACTCAGACACCCTAGCAATAACACACTTTCATAGGGCTCAGAAGAGGATGGCATGAGTAGAATGCATCTACTGTGTATATAACACTATCTCCTCCAAGTTTGTACAAACCCCGAGTTTATAAAGTAAAGTAGAGTAGCCTCTCGGAGTTGTAGCACTCTTGGTGCAATATCAGGGCTCACCACTTTTTGGCCCTGTTACCGAGGAGGTGTCTAAGTAGATGATTTGATTCTGTTTTAGAATTATTTTCTTCTTCTATTTTACATGCAGTTCTAAAAATATTGAAAAATACAAAACAATTTGACTCTCATGCCTCATAGGAGTAGTAATAACTAAGGAAAATTTTTACCGAAAACCACCACATCCCCACACAGTCACCCTTCACTCCTCTTCAGTGATTGTGAGTTTGAACACACCATAGGCGAGTCTCTTGAACACTTTAAGGAACCTATTGGAGAAGAAGAATAACTTGCTTCACCTGAAGAACCTGCTTCGCCAATCCAAGCCATGTCCGAGACTGGGACCCAAGGAGTCTTTCCCATTAGAGAAATAGATGGGGAAACTAGGATGAAGAACATCAGTCCCTCAACCCTTCCACATTTTCCCCTGAGGATCCTAAAACCTTCATTTTTGAATATGTTGTTGTCTACAAGACCTATGAATATGCCTCATACGATTAAAAGCTGAAGCTATTCCCATCCACCATAAAGGACGCAACCTTCCATTGGTTCATGGGTCTGCATGGGAACATCATCACTACCTGGGCATATTTGCAAGGGGCATTTCACAACAAGTACAAGGACTACTGTAGGTGCAAGGAAACTAAAAAGGAAATATTTAGTATGACTCTAGGGCTTGATGAATTCCTAGAATATTATGAAGAAATATTCCAGTTAAATTATAAAAGAGCTAACTGCACCCTTGATCCCGAATCACTTAAACTGGTACTTACCTGAGGGATCGGGGAAAGGGTGATATAAACCCTTAATACACTATCAGGTGGAGATATTGACTAGTTTCCTTATGAAGACATCAAAACTGTCTTCAGGAACCATTTTAGGGCATCTAGGAAGAAAGGTAGAGCTAGCCAAAGTATGAACAACATCCCTTCCTCTTCCACCTCCATCAAGCATGAGATTGAAAATATGTTGGAGGACTTCAAGAGTGAGATGTTGCACACCTTTTCTTTGCAAATGGACACAATGCAGATCAATATGAAGAAAGAGAATGTAGAAAGAGCCTTGGCTATATTATGCCCTAGATGTACTAGAAAACACCCTCAGAATGAATTTCCATTGAATAACATTGAGTATTTCTTAGCATGTGAAGAGAATCATGCCATCAATAAGTGTCCCTCCTTACCTAGGCTCAAATTTGTATATCAAGGTGGGGAAGTAGGACCAGAGAAACTCTTTTTCTTAAATCAAGGAAGGCCTCAAGGGCCTAGGTCATATCAACAGTATGTGAAAGGTGCATCTTAATCCTATTACCATAACAATCAGAATTCACCAATGGAGCCTTGGTACACCTCCACTCCTCCATCATGGCCTGCACCTCGTACTTGGCCCTACAATCCTCCATATCACTCTTAGCCTGTGAACTAACCATTTTAGCATTATATTCCTCAACCACCTTAGTGGAGCAACCCATCACAAGGGTGGAGGCCTCAACATAATCAACCACCTGCTCTACTGTCTCCACCCCAAACTCAACCTAAGCTCACTCATTTTGTTCCACCCAAGCTACCTCAGATTCCTGCACAACCCAATCCGAACCTGAACATCAACTAGGCACATTAGGTTTATAGTGGAGAGACATCCTAGCTAGCTTATGCTTTGGAGATACTTGAGATCAATCTCAGATCGGGAAGAGTAATCCCAGGCAATCATCCTCTATCTCCACCTGCAGAGGTTGAGGAGGAAAAGGAAGAAAGTAACACTCATATCCAAGAACCTCCTTTTCCTGAGGGCTTGATCCACTCCAGTTAGCACACCCTAGTGGAGGCTAAAATTCTGTGAGAACTAAAAATTTTATATGTGAAAATACCCCTTCTCTAGGCCATTAAGGATGCCCCTATATACAATAGGTTCATTAAGGAAAATTGTTTTAAGAAACTTGGGATAAAGAAGAAATGTACCCCCACCGTGAATGTATTAGGACAGTTGTTCGACATAATGTTGGGAAGGGTGATATTCCCGAAGTACCTGGTGTTGGGCCAAGGAGAAGGTACATTCTACCCCTATCTTTACCATGATTTTTCATTTACTTTTATATATTTTTCCTTCATCTTAGCAATAAAGTAAAGGAAAATAATGAAAAATTAAGGTAGAATGAATTATTGATAAGGAAAATAATGAAAAATTAAGGTAGAATGAATTATTGATAAAAGGTGCTTTTAATAGCATAAAAAGTGATTTTTTGCTGTCTTTATTGATAGGGAAGTGAAACAGCCAAACTGCTGACCAGGATGACCAAATGACAACAGACAAGAAAAGTAAACGAAATTGTATCGACTCCTATGAATCAGAGGAAGATGTAGAGGCACGCCTACTCTTGGAGTATACAATTGATAGCCACGAACCTGTAGGATCTCCTGATGGGGAGGATTCTTTACTTTGTTTTATTTCACCTTTAAGCTATAAAAGGATAGAGGTGAAAGAGATGAAAAGAAATTTCATGTATTATAATTTTCCTGTAATAAACGTATTCAGATAGAATCGTCAAATTCATGCTAATGTATTGCTCTATTGATTAATGAAGAAATTAGTGTTTTTAGTATAAACAAATTCTGATTATTCCTTAGTAGAAGGCTTCTAGATGCTTCAGGCCAAGCCCTCGGAGTTATCGAGCTATTCTGTGCTATACGTTTATTTACAGAACTAGCATTTTTAGTTATCCTTTGTGTTTCATAGCATTATCATTAAATTGGTTAATCATATGCGTGATATGTTATAACTTCCTTTTCAATAGATTAGATTTATCATTAATGTTATTTTATCAGGAAGTGACACTTTTACATTCGTTAGACTAGTTTCAGTGCGGTTGTTGTTCAATTTTTCATACAGTTATTTCTTGAATCTTTCCATCATAAATGTGAACGTTTGTCTTGATGTTCAATTATGAATGATGCTATTAGTTTATTAATAGATAATTCCATTACAAAATGTAGAATAATTGATTTTTGTTCAATTCATTACGATTGCTGTTCAATTCATTAAAGTAGTTGTTCAATTCATCAACATGTGTTGTTAAATTGCAATCTATTCTTTATTTTAGCCTTGAGCGGTCATTTATGCATAAGATTAGAACATGATTCTCTCCTTTTATTGGTTTGAAGTATTTCATAGTTCACTTTCAAGTTGGTTTGATTGCACTTCGAGAATTAGATAATATTTCTTACAATGATCTAGAGTAGTTAACATCTGATGTCACTTGCATATATTTTTCTTACACTCTTGAAATAATAATACTTTCCCTGGGTTGATAAATAATGTAAAGCATTAAGATTACTCTTAAAACAATCACCTTGTTTACTCAACATTTTGGCACCGTTGCAGGGGAGATTTTTTAGGAGTGATGTCTTTTATTTCTTTTTCCTTTTCCTGTGAAAGAATTGGGGATTAAAAACGAGAGGTAAGAGCCTTCGTACTAGCAAGAAAAATGCTTTCTCTCCAGCCCTCTTCTCAGCAATTGTGTAGAGGTTAATAGGATAGGTGTTTTTGTTTTTCTTATGACTAGGAAGAAAAAGGTAGAATTAGATCAAAGCCCCCCACTTAAATCCACAAAACCCAAGGGATCGGTGGCCCTTGGTAGAACAACATATATAGATGAAATCATTAAGAAGGTTGAATCCTAGGCATCATAGGACCCAGAACCATTCCTTCACATAGTCCTACTATAGTCCCTGAGGTAGCAACCTCACCATATTCACCCCACACCGAGATTCACAGCGAAAAAAAAGGGTCTGAATGAAGCCTTCAAACTATAGAATACTTAAGTCCCGACCCTTTGAGAGAGGGAAATTCTTACAATTTGCAGGAAGGAGAGGGAGAAACCAGTAGTGTAGTACAGAAAAAAACTCCATAGCCTGGATCTCCTGAGATAGTGGTTGAGACAGAGATACCCAGTATCCTAGATCTAGGAAGTGTTGCAAGGCCTCCTCCAAATCCACTCCCTAATCCACTCAAATTATCATCCCAGATCAAGAAATCCTTGAATATGATTGGCACATATTTGATCATATGGCACATAACCATAACTAGAGACATACATCAACATTGGAGTATCCCATTGTTGATTCGGCTGTAAATGCCCCTATGAAAGCTATCCCATTACAAAACACTCCCACCTTCCGCGGATTGACCTCAGAATATTCAAATGAATTTTTATTTGAATTTGATGTTTTATGTAGGGGATATGACTACACCACTGAACCTCAGAAACTGAAACTATTTCTCTCTACTTTGAATGGGGAAGCATTATGCTTGTTTATGTGGCTTAGTGGAGGAACCATTAATAGTTGGGATTAGATGAAAAATTATTTTCTTATCAAATATCAAGATTACTACCAGAATCGAGAACTAAAATATGAAATCTTCAATATGTTTACAAAATATGATGAGACATTAGAAGCATATGTTGAACGATTTCAATATAATTTGCAAAGATATCCATATATTGCACTGTCTAAAAATATTTTGAAACCATCAATGATTAAAGGAAAGAAAGAAGAATGGGTAGAGACATTTAATGTAATGGGAAAAGGGGAAATCCATCAAGAGGAATATGGTGACATTATTGCATTGTGTATCAGATGCTCTCGAGGTAGTACGTGAAGTAGACCAACCAGACAGGATTCAGTTACGAGGAATTATAAACAGTCAGGTGGCAGCATAACCAGAGAAACATTTAGAAATATTTTAGAATATTTTAAAACCGATATCTTAGGCACCCTCACAACGTAGCTAGATGTCCTACAAGTGAAGAAGAAGCAAGCTTTAGTAGAACAAGACTTGGATGTCTTTTTCCCACGTGCTCTGAAGAAGCACAGCTAGCGGGAGTGTCCATTATACATGGTCTAGACATGTGCTATTTATACCAAGGACCACGCCACTGACTATTTCCCTTCATTATTGAGGTTGATAGTAGTTTTTAAAGAGGAAGAAGAAGAAATAGAACCGGTGTATCTAATGAATCAACATCGGCAGTGCCAAGAATGACCAGGTATGTCACAAGACCTGTCTCAGTTCTTTTCTCCTCCATAATTTAATCAGCCGAAATGTAGAATAGCATGGCAGGGCAAATGACCTTTTTCTGTCTGGCCATCCCAATAATTTTCCATATGTCCTTGGCCAAAAAAATCCCCTTCATTTAATAGCTGGTCAATTTTTCCTTTTCCCCCCCTTACTAGAAAAACAATCCATATCAGTCCCAGTGGCCTGCTTCCACTTCACAAAATAAAAATTTGTCTCAAAACGGGTAGCAACCCCTACGAATGATAAATTTACCTATGGGAACAACGGCTTAGAATCAACCCACATTAAAAGCTCCATACCCAGTACAACACAATCATCAACCTATTTTGCATCCTCAACTGCCAGCTCAACCCAATCCTAATCCTAATAATAGAGCGGTTCAACTAATCTAGATTGTTGAGAACCCAAACCCCGAAACTGAAAAGAAAAAATGGAATGAACTTAGGCTAAGATCAAGGCGTGCTATTCTACCTAAAGAAGATACAACCCTATCACAACTTGAGTCTGGAATTCCAACAATACCTAAAAAAACAACTGTGATAGAAACAGAGTTAGAGCAGGGGATGGAAATAGTTGACCAAAAATATCCTGAAAACCTTATTATTTCCGCTCCTCCATTCCCTGGGAGTCGATTAACACTAACTAAACCATAGTCTCTTCATATTTTGATCTCTTAGGGGAATTAAAAATTATTTGCATTAAAATTCCTCTCCTACAGGCTATACAAGACATTCATGTTTATGCCAAAACAATTAAAGAACTATGTAGAAAATACAGGTGAGGAATGCAAAGACTGTACCAACTGTTCATGTAGTGGGAGAACTGTCAGACTTACTCTTGGGTAAAAACACCAATAGAATATGACGATCGAGGAAACCCCATATTCACAGTACAGATCTCTGGCCACTCCTTTTGAAACACATTAGTTGATTTTGGGGCAGCCATTAACATCTTGACTATAGAAACCTACGAGAATTTAGGTATAACAGCCTTGGAACCCACATCTACCTTGCTGGAAATTTCTGACAGATCTGTTATCAAACCAAAAGGTATATTACTGGACATCTTGGTTTCTGTGGACTCATGGGAGTACTCGCTAGACTGTTTAGTTATTAACCCAAAATGTAGGTTAGATGGACATCCCCTGATATTAGGATGACCTTGGTTAGCGATGGCCGATGCTTACATAGGTTCTCGAACAGGCAGCATGACCATTGATACAGGAGATGCCATAAAGAATATTTACATATACCCCCTTGCCAAACCAAGTCTTCCCACTATAAATATTCACAAAAAACCACATGCATACTAGGAAAAAAACATTCATTCACCACTGACAATAATTGAAGCACATGAATTCAAAGATAAAACTAAAGACGATGTAATCAATAACTTCATGAACCAACCATCTACTTCAGAAATTTCAAAATGCCAAATGTTAAAAACAGTCCTTGATAATGAAGCACAGGAGCACCCCTTAGCAGACATTGATCACCAGCACATATGACAATTGAAATTGAGCCAGGAAACGTTTTAAATATCAATGGTTTTCTGGATAGTAACCAACACAAAAGCTCATTAAAATTTTACAAAAATATAAGGGAGGCTTTGCTTGGGACTACCCAAACATCAAGGGTATAGATCCTCAACTATGCACACATCACAATTTCTACTGAAAATGATGCTCAGCCTATTTGGCAGCCTTAGCGAAGGTTAAAACCGCATCTGAAAGACATTGTAAAAGATTAATTACAAAATCTGCTAGATGTAAACTTCGTTTATCCTATTTCAGACAGAAAATGGGTCTCTCCTTGAGTATTCGTTCCTAAAAAGAATGGTAAGTGGAGAATCTATGTAGATTACAAAGAACTGAATAAAGAAACACATAAAGACCACTTCCCCCTCCCTTTTATTAGTGAAATCCTTGATACATTGGCAGGAAAGCGGTAATCCTATTTTCTTGATGGTTTCAGTGGCTACAATCAAATCCAGATAGCCCATGAAGACCAAGATAAAATGACCTTTACTTGCCCTTGGGGTACATTCGCCTATAGGGTATTACCGTTCAGACTATGCAATGCCCTAGCAACATTTCAAAGGGCCATACTCAACATTTTTTCTGATTTAATAAATGAAGGGCTCGAGGTTTACATGGATGACTTTAATCTATATGGAGATGACTTTGATTAGGCATTGCAAACACTATAAAAATTATTGGAATGATGTATTGCTACCAGATTGTGTTTAAGCAACGAAAAGTATCACATGATGATGACCGAAGGAGTGATCCTAGGACACTACATCTCTGTAGCTGGAATATAGGTAGAACCGGGAAAGGTAGAGGTAATTATTTTATCAGCCACACCTTGTACTCAGACAGAGGTACGTATTTTCCTTAGATATGCAGGGTACTACCGTAGGTTTATAATGTCTTTTTAACAAATTACTGCACCCTTGTATGCATTAACTGAAAATGTTGAATTCCATTGGTCTAACAAATGTAACACTGCCTTTTCAGATTTGAAGAAACTGGTCTTGACTGCACCAGTCTTATGCAACCCTAATTGGGAGCTACCTTTTCACATTTCCTCAAATGCATCTGATACAAAGATAGGCGCGGTTCTCGGTCAAGAAGAGGACAAGAAGCCCTATGCTATTTACTATATCAACAAGAATCTCACTCCTGCCGAATTGAACTATAGAGTGACCAACAAGGAGTTCTTGGCTGTCATTTATGCTATTAATAAATTTAGAAATTATATAATTGGCTATCAAGTATTCCTATATACCGATCACTCTGCCATTAGATACTTAGCTAATAAACCTATTACAAATGGAAGAGTGACTCATTGGTTATTTCTTTTACAGTAGTTTGATATAACTATCAAGGACCGTCCAGGAAAAGTGAACGTAGTTGCATATTTCTTGTCTAGAGTTCCAAATTCAAATGACCCACTAGTGTTGGATGATTAGTTCCCTGATGAGAATTTGTTCGTGGTAGCAGTAAAAATGCCATGGTATTCAGATGTAGTGGATTATTTGGCAATAGGAAAGCTACCAAGACACTTGAAAACAAAGGAACGGAAGTTGATTTTTCAGCACAATGTTAGATTCTCCTGGATTGGTGGATATATTTTCCATACGGGAGCTTATATGCATATACATAGATGCATCCGAGAAGAGAATATTTGCGACATCTTAAGGGCCTGTCAAGATGAACCATGTGGCAGCCATTTTGTTGATCGTAGGACGGGGCACAAAGTATTACAAATGGGCTACTATTGGCCTACAATTTTTAAATATGCTAGGAAATATGTCCAAGCCTGCGATGGTTTCCAAAGAATGGGCCTCCCTAGCCAATTTGACGAGATACAATTGTAGCCACAATTGGTAATAAAACCTTTCGAACGGTGGGCACTGGAATTTGTTGGGCCATTCAACCTGCCATTAAATCAGAATACCTACATACTAGTTGCCACAGATTACATGACAAAGTGGGTAGAAATGGTGGCTTTGTCGAGAGCTACAGAAGAATCTGTGATCAATTTTATTTTTGAGCTATTTATGCAATATGGCTTACCTAGGGAAGTGATAACTGATGGAGGGGCACAATTTGTGGGAAATAAAATAACGACCACTCTAAAGAACCACCATGTCACCCATAGAGTCACCTTTCCTTACCACCTGCAGGCGAACGAGTAGGTCAAAAGCACCAATAAAGTCTTTGAGGAAATTCTCACTAAAATAGTTTCATCACATCACCGAGATTGGGCTATTAGACTGCTAGAGGCCTTGTGGGCTTATCACACAACATGGAAAAACACCACTATATATTCTCCGTACCATATATTATTTGGAAGGGAACCAATTTTTCCTATTGAATTTGAAACAAAGACTCTAAGAACAACATAGAAAGTTGAGCTAGATTTGACGGAGGCCCAAGTTAGAAGACTCCAAAAAATAAATGAATTGGATGAGGCATGGCTACTTTCTCTACAGTGCACTGCAATTATTCAACAATAATGAGCTAATTGGCATGACAACCTCATAAAAAATAAGACATTCAATAAAGGAGATTGGGCACTCCTCTACGACTCCTGATTCCAGGAATTCCAGGGTAAGTTACAAACAAGGTGGCTCGGGCCATACAAAATTCAAGAAGTGAATAGCAACAATACTATTACCTTGACCACCATAGATGGATCTTGCTCCACCTTTCGAGTCAATGGACACTGGGTGTGCCTATGTACTAAACCACTTACGAAAGAGACTTTCTGCCAGCAGGTGCGTGACGACCCCACCATCCAAATTTTAGTTGCAGAGGATGATGGCCTGACAGCTTTAAGTTCATAAAAATTTGTTATTTCCTCTTGTAAATATTGTATATATTTTTCCTACAATTTATAGTTCTTATCATTGTTGTACATAAGAATTCCATCTCTTTTTCCATTATTTTGATGCGCACAGCTACATTCTTTTTCTTTTTTCTTTCTTTTGTGTGTTTTTGTTCAATCCATTGAACAATTGTTGTTCAATTGGATTGAAAAATTTTCGTTCAATTTAATTAAATGGATGTGTTTTTAGTGTGTTTATTTCTACTGTTCAAATCATTGAACAATTTTTGTCCAATAGAATTGAACAGTTGTTGTTCAATCGAATTGAATAGCTTCCATTCAATTCAAATGAACGGCTATTTTTTGTTGCATTATTTTACTTTTGTTGTTCAATCCATTGAAAATTTATTGTTCAATTGAATTGAACAGCTACAGTTCAATCGAATTGAACGACTACCGTTCAATTCGAATGAACGACTGTGTTTTTTTAGTGTGTTTATTTCTACTGTTAAAATCATTGAACAAATGTTGTTTAATTGAATTGAACAGTTGTTTTTAAATCAAATTGAACAGTTGTTGTTCAATTCAAATGAATGAATATTTTTTTTGTTGCATGATTTTACTTTTGCTATTCAAAACATTTGAACAGTTGCTATTCAATTGAATTAAACAGTTGTCGTGCAATCCAATTGAACAACTGATTTCTTTTCTAGCATGTTTTTTTTGTCATTTAAAATAGTTTTTTTCTTTGTCTTTTGATGATTTCTTTTCGAATATCCACTCTTCCTTGACACACGCTCGCCATAAAAACAATTTTAAGAAAAGGAATTGGCACCTAGAGAGGATAAAAGCAATTGTATTACTAATATTATGATCTTTTGAAATTTTGATGGAAATCTCTACTTCAAAAGCTGACATGAAGAGGAGAAAAGCAATGGTATTAATAATATTATGATATTTTGAATTTTTGATGGAAATCTCTACTTCAAATGCTGACATGGTTTATCTATATAATTAAGGGCTAGATATCTCCTATTCAGACATATTATTACACAATTCATTTCCGTAGTCTTATGCTGGTATATATTTTTACACTCTTAAGTGGTAATTCTCTTTGGCATGAGGATATAGGAATACGAGTATTAATTGTATTGGAATTATTTTTAATTCTTACACCATCCCTAACTCTTAAGGAGTTAATGATCCTCCCTCCATTTATAAGAAAAAATAAAATATTATGTCTATGTGCAAATTTTTTAAGAGAAAATAGGGGGTCTCATCACAAGCCAACCTACCATAATCATAAGGTTTTAACAAGTGACATTACCATAGTGGCCAATGCACCAGGATAGTGACCTTCTAGACAACTAAAATTGCTTGAAGGACAGGAGGTCTCATCATGAGCTAGCCTGATCACTCTATTACAATCCCCATTAATGGCATTATGACTATCTAGCCACCACACCAGAACAATGGTCTCTCCATAAAACAAGAAAAATGTCTACTTTTAAGAAAAATAAAATATTATGTCTATGTGAAATTTTTTTAAAGAAGAGAGAATAGGGGGTCTCATCACAAGCCAACCTACCATGATCATGAGGGTTTAACAGGTGACATTCCCGCAGTGGCCAACATACCAGGGTAGTGACCTTCTCGAAGGATAGGAGCTCTCATGAACTGACCTGATCACTCTATTAAAATCCCTGTGAATGGCACTATGACTATCTAGCCACCACACCAGCATAGTGGTCTTTCCATAAAGCAAGAAAAATGTCTACTTTTAAATAGAGGATTCTGGATCATTTTCAGGTTAAAATAGCAACCTTGTCGAGGCTATAGACGCCTGCTCGCAGCAATGACTCTGCTTGTGGTATCAAAGTATTTTTATAACAATAGCCAATTACTTTTATATTCCCTATTCCCTATTGATCCATTCCTGAAATAAATTCATCGCTTGAATAAGTGTTATCACTACTTATGCACATAATTAACTATGAGGGAATTATATTTTCATGCCAAATTAAGGGATGACAACATACATCGTAATCTGTCACGTGTCATGCTTCCATCATACTATGCCGTCAAAATAGGACATATTTTTCATAATAATTGCTACTCCGCTTTTATCCCCTTCTTTGGTCATTTCCACCTGATGTACATTTGTGATGATTGCCAACTTTTAACCTTTGCTTCGTGTACATTCATGATTGTTACCATATTTCCTCTTTCTCTGAGCTTTAAGGCCGTGGACGCCCTTCTCTCGTACATTGTGATGATTACAAACTTATGACCTTTACTTCATGTGCATTCATGATTGTTACCATATTCCTTCTTTTCTTGAGCTTTAAGGCCGTGGACGCCCTTCTCCCATTGGAGGGGTTACGAATATTCATAATGAATAAGCATGAAAATTAACCTTGTTACTCCCTTAGGATATTCTGATTGGACGAAATAATAACTGCATTTACGTCATGAATTCGCATCCTTAATAATATATTTTATAAAATCTGCATGTAGTTTTTATTTTGTTTTAACTAACAAAGCCAAAAGAAACGCTTGTAGAAAGGTGAAGAAGCCAGTTCTGAAAACATAGTAGCCATGGGTGGAAATTCTCTTCGCAATGAACCCATAATTTTTCAAGCCTCAGAATCAGCTCGCACCATTCTCCACCAAGCTGGTTGGATTCCATATCTACACAGACTACAAGGATTTAATATAGAGACAACAGTTGAAATCTTGCAAAACCTACAAGAAGGGCATACCATCGTCAAAGGAAGAATTGTATCAGTCTCCGTAGAAATCATCACTAAGGTCTCTAGACTTCTAATAGAAGGAGAAATATGGACTGATAAAAACTTCCTTCTAAAAGAAGAAATTTCAGTGTACTAGGACCCAGGTGAGCCACTAGAATGAAAAGGGAAAGGTATTAATCATGCGTCCTTGCAATAGCCTTGGCAAGAATTGGTAGTCTTCACTCAAAGATATATCACATGCGACAGATGTCAAGATGTGGTAAATTCCTATCAACTTAAACTATTAGCTGTTCTCAAGTGAAAAAATTCAGTTAATTTTCCTCTTTTCCTAAATTCTGTATTGCATGATACTGTTGTTCGGATTAGAAGAGCTAAAAAACCCTCAAGCAGTTTTCAGTCACCATTGCTTGATTAAATTGATTATCATTCATGAGTTAAACAAAAATTAGTTAACATGCAACAAATTTTTTAATCCTACCCTACCTTCCCCTAAAGAAAACCCTGACAGAGTAGGAATTGAACTCCCTAGAATAGCCATACCCATGAGAGCAAGAGGGAAGAGAACCCATGTTTCGACCGCAGAACCAGGAAAATGAAGATGGTCTGAAAGGTTACAACTACGGAAAAACACCTTTGTATCACCAGATGAGGTAGGACCATCCCATACACCACCTTTGAGCCCTCAAAATATGTCTTTACAAGACTACGAGGTAGAAATGGCTCAAGTACTAGAGAAAATGAGAACATCTCGTGAAATTTGGAACCCATCTCAACAATACGAGGAACATAGGTACCATTTGAACCCGTCTGCCTTTGCTAGCACCTATAGCCATACTGAAATCCAACCTTCCAATGATGAATCAAAGGATTTTATGGCCTTATCTTCCTCTGATAATGAATGGGTGAGTAGGGAGGACTAGATAGAGAGAATATATGAGTTTGGAAACCAGTCAGGGGATATTTTTCTATTAGAACGGGAAACAAGTATTGAGACAATTCCCCTGATGCCTAAAGAAAATATTATTCAACCCAGTAAGGACATCAATACTAAAAGAACCTCTTGGACGCATGAAGAAAACATCATTTCTGATAACCTTATAATTGGAAAAACCGTTCCTAAACCTCAAGCCACTATTATTCCTTATCTTTCCAAAACCTCTCCAAAAGAAAAATTAGCTGAAGTAAAATTGAGAAAAATGAGCAGGAAATGCAGAAAATTAGGGAAAACAGTAAAAAAGCTAAGGAAATGTTTGAAAGAAGTAGACAAGGCTTGGAAGCCTAAGAATAAATTAGCTACCATGGGAACCCAAACATATTTTGTTACCCAAATAGTAGATACTATTGAAATTTCTGTACAGACTGATTAATAGATATTGTTGAAGTCTCTGTGTAGACTGAATCAATACTTGTAGCAGATAAAAATACCCAAACAAATTTTGACACCCAAACGATAGATACTACTGAAATCTCTGTTCAAACTGATTTGATACTCACAGAAGACATAGGAATTCAAACGAAGGAAACATCTACATACACTCCTTTGGTGGAAAAAGCTGTAAATCAAAAGCTTCTCAATAAATTAACTCAAGTTCAACATGAATTAGCCCAGTGCAAGAAGGAAGTAGTGCCTTTGCAAGAACATTAGGAATTACTCAAATGATTTCAAGACCTTTCTACAACTGAAGATGAAACCTTTTCCCAGCTTAGGGAAGAGAGAGTAAAAGTGAAAACGACGCAAGATCAATTGGAACATGCTAAGAAGAAAACCAGTATGGTTTGTTCTCTTTACTCAGATGTATTGACTTGCAGAACATCGGCCACTAATTATGATTTTTTTTAGTAGAAAGATATTTATTGTTGAAACTCAAAGTTGTGAGGGCAAGGAAGCCCACTACTTTTAAAACCATTGAAGAATTTTTCCAATGTTGCAATGAACAGGACGAGCAGGTCCAACATCTTTTGTGTGAATTGTGTTTGCACAATTTCATTCTAGAAGAGAATAGAGACAGTAACCGTAGTCCCTTCATAGGGGATGTTCAGTTTGAAGCTTTTCTATCCTTTTCCAAAAATCAAACTAGATGGGCTAAGGCCTACAATACCTTTCAAAAAAGAGAACATGGCTTATATCTATGGGTCAGAGGGGAACCTACCAAACCCCTATATTTTTTTACTCAACATAAGAATTTTATGCAACGTAAAGGAGTGATAGCCAAATTGGGACATATTCACAAGGATATTATGCAGAATGGGTAGGAATACTCCAAGATATTCAAGAAGAAGCATTACTAGCAGCCAAACAAAGATGGAAAGCCTCTACAAATAATGTTAAGAACAAAGTACCATTTGGGTATAGAAACTTTGAATCTACTACTTCCCGGTTTCTTCTGTACAAAAACCTAATTTTGAACAGTAGTCCTACATGAATAGGGTGTGGATACAGATTCCCCATCATCTGGTACCCTCCTGAAGACTATCATCATGATTATGAGTTACCATAGGGGAACACAAACTCATCATTTGCAAAGATAAAACATAAATATGGTTTTAGACTTTACAAGGAAGAAGTATATCTTGCATATTATTTAACACAACTATAACTCAACCATCTGTTTGCATGTGGACCTGCAAAAAGGTAAGCAGGGGAGTATATTGGGCCAAGGAGAAGGTACTTTTTACCCCTATCTTTACCACAATTTTTCATTTACTTTTATATATTTTTCCTTCATCTTAGTAATAAAGTAAAGGAAAATAATGAAAAAATTAAGGAAGAATGAATTATTCATAAAAGGTGTGTTTAATAGCATAAAAACTAATTTGTTGTTGTCTTTATTGATAGGGAAGCGAAATATCCAAACTGCTAAACAGGATGACCAAATTACAACACAAAATAAAAGTAAATGGAATCGTATCGGATCCTATGAATCAACGGAAGATGTAGAGGCACACCTACTCTTGGAGTATTCAGTTAATAGCCACGAAGACATGAGATCTCTTGATGGGGAGGATCCATTACTCTATTTTATTTTGCCTTTAAGATATAAAAGGCTGGAGGTGAAAGAGATGAAAAGACAGTTCATGTATTATAATTTTCCTGTAATAAATGTATTCAGACAAAATCATTAAGTTCGTGCTATTGTGTTGCTCTATTGATTAATGAGGAAATTGGAGTTTTTAGTATATAAAAAACTTATGAATATTCCTTAGCAGAAGGCTTCTAGAGGCTTTGGGCCTAGCTTGGGAGTTCTCATGCTATTCTGTGCTATACGTTTATTTACAAAACTTTCATTTTTAGTTATGATTTTTGTTTCATAGCATTATCATTCAATTGGTTAATCGTAGGTGTGATATGTTATAAATTCTTTTTCAACAGATTAGATTTATCATTAATGTTCTTTTATCAGGAAGTGACACTTTCACATTTGTTAGACTAGTTTCAACGCGGTTGTTATTCAATTCTGCATACAGTTATTTCTTGAATCCTTCCATCATAAATGTGAACATTTGGTTTGATGTTTAATTCTGAATGATGATATTAGATTATTAATAGAGAATTCCATTGAAAAATCTATAATAATTTATTTATGTTCAATTCATTAGGATTTTTCCTCAATTCATTAAAGTAGTTGTTCAATTAATCAACACATGCTATTCAATTGCAATCTATTCTTTATTTCAGTCCTGAGTGGTCATTTCTGCATAAGCTTAGAACAAGATTCACTCCTTTGATTGGTATGAAGTATTTCATAGTTCACTTTCAAGTTGGTTTGATTGAAATTCGAGAATTAGATAATCTTTCTTACAATGATCTAGAGTAGTTAACCTCTGATGTAACTTTCATATATTTTTCTTACACCCTTGAAATAACAAGACTTGCCCTGGGTTGATGATTAATGTAAAGCATTAAGGTTACCATTAAAACATTCACTTTTTTGACTCAACACCTGAACCCTGGTAGTCCAACTGTAGACGTACACATAGATGGTGTCATAGTCCAAAATTATCTAATTGATCTCGAAGCTTCCATCAATGTAATTAGCATGGAAACTATGCTTAAACTCAACCTCCAAGGGACTTTGAGGTAAATCAAAATGGTTTTGCAACTTTCATAACGGTCCATAGTAGCTCTAGAAGTAATTATTAAGGACATTATGGTATCAATAAACTCTTGGGAGTACCCTATAGATTCCTTGTTATCCATCAAAAAACCAAGTTTAATGGATATCCTCTTATTTTATGGATATCTTGGTTAGCCACTATCGATGCTTATATCAGCTGTTGGGCCGAGAAAATCACTTTAAAAATGGGCCTTTGTCTAAATAACTAGTATTATATCCTCCTTCCCAGCCTTCCATTGACCATGACATACCTTTATGGTTGGAGAATTAAGAAGAAGACGATGAAGTTTACAACACTACGCCCTACCCCATTTTTACCTTAGATATTATTCTTTGAGGAGGGCAACCTGATGAGGATGACATCATTGATCAAATCATTCAAAACTAGCCCCCCACTGACAGTCCACTTGATGACCTAGTCAAGGATTCTGAAAGCCACCCTTGGATGGAATTGCACTCAGTGGATTCAATTTATGAAACCAAAAAGTCTGTTGAATTTTTCCCATCAAAATATCTAAAAATAAACTCATCTCTATCAGCTAAATAAGAAGAGCATATATTCCATATCTTGAAGTAATACCTTGATGCATTTTTTGGGACTACAAATACATGAAAGGGGTGAATCCCTCGGTGTGCACACATCATATCTACATTAAATAAGGGTGGAAGACTATGAACCAAACCCAAAGAAGGATGAACCCAACACTAAAGGAAATAGTAATGGAATAAATACATAAATTATTTGATGCAGGTTTCATCTATCCTGTGTCAGACAGTGAGTGGGTATCTCCTCTTGTCCTAGTCCTAAAGGAGAATGGAAAATGGAAAATTTGTGTTGATTACCAGAAACTCAAAAAAGCCACCAAGAAGGACCATTTCCCCTTGCCCTTTATAGATCAAGTTCTAGATGGCCTTGCAGGAAAGAAATTATTTTCCTTCCAATATGGGTTCAGTGGGTGTAACCAGATGCAAATTAGCCCTGAAGACTAGGAAAAGAATAATTTCACATGTCCCTAGGGAACCTTCACTTACATAGTACTTCCCTTTGGGCTATGAAATGCCCTAGATACTTTCCAAAGAGTTGTCTTGAGAATTTTCTTTGAGCTAGTCCATGACTTGGTAGAAATCTACATGGATGATTTCACACCTTATGGGGATGAATTCCAAGAATATCTCTCCAATTTGGGTAAGGTGGTGAGAAGTTGCATTGGTATGCATCTCTCCCTGATTCCAGAAAAGTGTGAATTATTAAAAAGAGAAAGCGTAGTATTTTGCCACTCAATATCACAAACAGGAATACAAGCGGACCCGGACAAAATCACCATCATAAAATGGGTGCATGCTCCTCAAAATAAGAGATACATCAGAAGTTTCCTAGGTTTATCTGGCTACTATAGACGATTCATCAAAGACTTCAACAAATTGTCTTTGCCCTTATTTGGTTTTTTGGCCAAATATTCCGAGTTTATCTGGTCCATTCTATATCAAGAAACTTTTGAGATCATTAAGGAAAAGTTAGCTATTGCCCTCATTCTCTGAGGTCCAAATTGGGATATGCCTTTCCACATCCACACAAATGCATCAAACAAATCTGTGGGGGTAGCTGGAAGAAAAATTACCCTATGTCATCTATTTCATTAGCAATAATTTGTCCAGGGCTGAACTAAATTATACCTTCACAAAAAGGGAACTGTTAGCCATTTTCCATGTTTTAAAAAAATTTAGACATTATATCACTGTTTATTAGACCTTTGTACAAATTTACCATGCAACAATAAAGTACTTAATGAATAAACCTGATGTTAACACTATAATAATTAGATGGTTTATGTGATTACAACAGTTTGACCTGACAATTATTGATAAAACAGGGAAGGAGAATGTTGTTGTATATTTCTTATCTAGAGTAACTCTACATACAAATGAGGAAGGAATTATGGATGACTAACTTCTAGATGGACACCTATTTTCTATCTCAACACTCTCTCCATGTTTTTCTTACATATATAACTACTTCATTGCTGAAACGTACCCTCCAAACCTCTCATCCAGGGAGAAGATAAAGATCATTCGAAAAGCGCCCCTTTCACCTAGATTGGTGGAAATCTCTTCAAGCTGGGCCTTGACCAAATTCTCAGAATATGTGTGAGGGAGGAAGATTTTTTTGACATATTCTTCGCTTGTCATGATAGTCCTTGTGGAGGCCACTTTTTTGTAAAAATAACATCCTTAAAAGCTTTGCAGGCAGGTTACTATTGGCCCACCCTTCACCAACATGCTAGAAGATACACTAGTAGGTGTGACCAGTGCCAAAGGATGGGGAAACCTGATATATGGATGAAATGACTTTTCATCCTCAGGTGGCTCTAGAGCTACTTAAGTGGGGCATGGACTTAATTTCATCCATTGATCCACCATCCGATCAGAGGAGGTATATCATAGTGTGCACTAACTACCTGACCAAGTGGGCTGAAACAAGGGTTGTAAAGGTGGAAACATAGGAGAAAGTAGCATAGTTTTTGAGAGAGACTGTGTTCTACAAGTTTGGATACCCCAGGGAGGTAGTCACTGATCAGGGGGTTCAATTTACATCTCATCTCATTGAAAATATTCTGAGGTGACACAAGATAAAGCAACTTCCACTGCCTACCATCCTTAAGAAAATGGTTAGGTGGAAGTGACAAACAAAGCCTTGGAGAATATCCTCACCAAGGTTGTGAGAAGCAGTAGGAAATAATGATCAGATATATTAGTGGAAGCCACTTGGGCCTACAATACAACTTGGAATACAACCACATGGTTCACTCCTTATGACTTAGTCTATGGGAAGAAAGCTCTGATTTCCATTGAGTTTTAATACAACACCTTAAGGATAGCAACTGAATTAGACCTAGATAACGCAAAGCCCCAACAAGAAAGCTTGATGTAGTTAAATGGTTGGATGATTTCAGGATGCAGACACTCCTTCACATAGAAGTCATTCGACTCTAATGGAAGGTTTGGCATGATAAGAAGGTTAAGGAAAATACCTTTCAAGAAGGATATTGGGTGCTTCTCTATGACTCAAGGTTCAAGGAATTCAAATGGAAATTAATGAAAAGATGGCTGGGACCTTACAAAGTGGAAAAAATCTATGATAATGGCGCTATTAAGATAAGGACCATAGATGAGGAGGGGACCCCCCTACTTGTTAATGGTTACATGCTCAAAGTATAAAATAAGCCCTTGTCTACGGTCGGGTTTATAAATTCCATAAATAGGGAGGTGTATGTCATTGGAAGCTCCATAGTTTCCAATTCCTCCCCTTCCTAGAAAAAAGAAAAGAAAAATAAAAAAAAAGGGGCATGGGTGAAAACCTCCCTGAGGCGCCCAAGGCCAACTCCAGGGTTGAAAACCTCCACGAGATAGTCTTGGTGAAAAAAAAGAAAAAAGAAGGAAATATAAGATCCTTGGGTGAAAACCTCCTTGTGGAACCCAAGGTAGGCTTGCGGTTTGAAAACCTATGTGGAGGTAGCCCACCTATCCTTAAAAAAAAAAGAAAAAATACGAAAGAAAAAGAAAAATCACACCTATGCACTCACTTATTTCTGTTTTGCAGGTTGCTGATCGAAGGCGGTTTTATACATAGAGGCGAAGTTTTCTTCCTATATTCTCCCTTTCCTCTTTGTAACCACTCCATGAGAAGCTCCAACATGAATCCTTCCACCCATTTCTCCCTTCAAGTAAGCAGAAAACCCATCTTTTGCTCATGTCTGTAATTGCTACAGGATGTCCTAGCTGCTATAGGATTTCCTATAGTGCTATATGAAACCCTGTAATTGCTACAGGAAAATCATCTGCGAGAAAGGAATATCTCTCAAGGGCCTCTAAACTTCAATAAAATCATGAAAATGGATTTGTTTCCTATACCTACCACTCCTAACCCTCACTCCACTCCATGCATAAGTACTCACTCTCTAAACCCTATTTTTCGCCACTAGCAACTAGGTTACCTATATCTGGACATGGGACCTCTACCCTCACCACTCCATCACTCCACTCACTCCATAGCTCCATTCATAACCTCCATACACCATTTCCCTTCATTTCTGACCAATCGGGAGCTCCAAATAAGCAGAGAAGGGATTGCTACAAAAATTTGATTACTTCCTATAGAAATCATGTACATGGCACAACAATGTCAAAAAGTGAGAAGAAATCGATGGGAATAGATTCAAAGGACCAATAGAAGACTCCAGGTGGATTATCGAACAAAAAATATCACCTGAGGACCTCAATGCGACACCTAAAAAAGAACAAGAAAATAAAAAGGTTAAGCAACTGACTCTGAAATAATCAGCTTACTAAAAAATGTAAAAAAAAAGAAAAGGAAAAACAATCATGGCTATCACCAAACTCCAGCTCCATGCATAAAATGATTTCTGAAACTACTCAAAAACTGGTAGGCTAAGATATGGCCCTTCCACCTCTTGTTATGCACTCATGTTGATGAAAATGAATTAATATTGATAATTAGAGATTAAAAAGGCAAAAAGGTAGATAGTTAACTTGGCCACCCTTGTGAAGTTAAAGTGAACGAGAAGTTGAGTGTGCATACCACCTGGGAAAGTCAAATCAGTTAAGGGTGAGTTCAAAATGACATGGAGGTGATTTTTAGGTATAGGATTTGATTTAGTGGAGTGGGACCAACTGTCCAAAAGAGGAAAACACATGCCACAGTCCAAGTCATCACTCTGCTCCAAATTCGGTTACGTTTCCATAAAGGGAAGTATTGGCTCATTCTTACCATTTCATTTATCATTTTGGGAGTAGTGGGAGTAAGGAAAGTCAAAGGAGCCATCAAAGAACACGGCACCAAGGTTGAGTCTGCATGCAAACCCTGTGCTACAGGAAATTTTGGATGCTACAGGAAACTTCACATGAGGTTCAGTAGTGAAAAAAATTTCAAAGAAGAGCCACTCATAGGTGGTGTTAAATCCTAATACCACCATCTTGCAAGAAATAAAACACCAAATGTTAGAGCTAAGTGGTTGCAACTCCCCAAAGTTGTGAACTTTCCATGAAATTTATACACAGTCAGCAATAATTCTAAAATGAAGAGTTGAATCAAGGTAGCCCGAGTTTATTTAAAAACTATAATATATAAGGCCACACTTCACCAATAAATCTAAAAAAAAATCATTCAGCCACCTTCCTAACACAACCATAAAATGGACGGAGGATTTAACAAAGGGGAGGCCATAGATATCAAAAGGATAAGATCACACCCTCAAGTGGTGGATATTTTCAGGAACCACTAGTGGTTAGGTTTCTTTGAGCTTCTCAAGGGCTTTGATGAGTAGATAGCTCGATAATTTTCATTGACCCTGCAAACACAAACAGATGAGGGGGCCACCACTGTGGTTAGAGGCCTAGCTATCTCAATTACACATGGGTTAATTAGAAGAATCACCACTTTTCTGCTATGAGTCAACTGAAATAGGGAAGATAGGGTGTCTAGCACTATAGCTAAAAATAGCTTCTTTCCGCCAGGTGAATAGTTCATTGATGAAAAAAATGGAGTGTGATAGCCTTCCATACCCTTGGGATGAAGTAGCATTCCAAATTATGAAATTCATTTTCTGTGAAGGCTGACTTAGTTTGGTTTATGGATACCACTTCAGGTTGTTGAATGAACTTACATTTCAAGGAGAACCCCCTCTATAACAAATACTAAGCATTCCCTATTTCCTCTTGCATTGAATTAGGGACATGAGCCAAAAGGTGAGGGAAAGGAAGTACTATCACTTAACTCACCATGGCCTCATCAAGATGATATTGACCGATGCTCTAAAAAAATTTCACCTCCATGTTCCCTGGTGCTCATTCATATATATGGATAGGAAAGCCTTAATATCCACCCAAATTGGACAAACCTATGCCTCTAGTATTAGAGAGAGGGGAATGGAAGAAGACAAAGAAGGGGAGGTTGAAGAGACAAAAGTGGAATATGAGGAAGAAGAAGAGATGGTGTTTGAAATAGAAAGCACAGAAACCCTAGAAACAGTGGAAGGAAAGTAAGAAGAAAAAGAGGGAGATGAAACAAAGGAGAAGATAGGTGAAGAGGAAATATTAGACCTTGTGCTAGGCACTGATACCTCTCCTCAACATACCATCATATCACTTGAGATAACAAAGAAAGAAGTGGCTTCTACCTTAGCCCCTTTTTGCACACTAGAGAAGGCCAAGAGAAAAATACAAACACCCATGTACTTCAATACTAGAAAGAGTGATAGGGTAAGGCAGGGGAAGCTACAAATTCCAACCAAAATCCCTATAACAATTGACGAGTCACCCAAAAAGGATGATGAGATAAGGTTGGAGGAATGGAAAGATCAAGAGGTCACCTCACCTGAGAGGACACTTTTGACCTATAGGAGGATACATTCATCTAGGTTGGTATCCCCTACACATCTACCAACCCCCACAAACCCTTAAAAGATATAAAATAAGGAAAATTAAGTAAGGGAGGGTTTGCAACAAGAAAATCAAAGTTTGCTACAGGAAACTCTCTCCGTGCTATAGGAAACTCCAGTAGTTCTAGAAGAAGAGAAGGAGTCCTTAGGGGAGGGTGATAAGGCACCCATAGGTGGGAAAGAGGCCTAAGAAGTTGATAACGAAGCACAAGTTGAAGGGAAAGTTTCCAAAGGGGAGGAAGAGAAGGATAAAAAGGAGTAGCCTACCTCCCCAAAATCTGTCCCTAAAGATATATGGCAATTCCACCCCCTAGCCCTCAGCCAAGTATCAGTTATTACTATACATTTATTCAAGGGGGAAGAATTATTCCTCATAATATTTTAGTCCCATTATTTTATTAGTTAAAGCAAGAAAGAGCATGCACTCATCATTGGATGAAAATTGCTAAAAAAAAGGTGTGCATGACATAGGTATCATGGAGGAGAATTACATTAACTTGGGAATGGATTTGTCTGATGTTATACTCAGAGAATCCATGTTGAAAGAGAAGCTTCAAGAAACATAGGCATAGAATATAAGATTGCAAAGTCATCTTTAGCAAAAATACAAACAAATTACAACCATGGTAGATTTTTGAATGGATGCCATCCAACACAGATATCCATTAAACTCCTATGCCATCTACCTCAAATAACATTGGATTCAATTTTAGATTAACACATTAGCCTCTCATGGGTCCTTACCTTTTTGGAATTGCAGGTAATTCACTGACTTCTTCAATCAGTCCAACATGGGAGACAAGGCCAAAATGGCATAATTATACAACAATCTTATTTTTACAAAATTAAACATTTGGGACCCTATCCCTAGGTTGGGAGATATGTAATTAATGGAATTAGCTTCTCGGATGGTTAATGAGGAAGCAAGGGCAGAGGAAGTAAAGAAGGATGAGAAGAGAAAACATAGATCATCTACACATAAGGGAAAAACTATTCATCCCTAGGGGAGTCATCAACAATCACCTCATGATAGAGAATGATGCCAACCTTGCAGAAAATTACCTCAGCACAAAATCACAAGCCATTGCACATTTTTGTGATATTTCTAGGTTGGTGGGAGATGAATGTGTAATGGAAAGTAAAATAAGGTGGAATTTCCTCCCTCTTAGTCTCAAAACATGGAATATCATACCCTAGAGAAATTGAGGAGTGCCCTAGAAAGGGCACCATTATACAAGAGGGTTATGCAGGAAATGAAAATACAATGGCTTGGCTTGAAAATCAAACCATATTTTCTGTTGGGACTAGGTGAAGGGAAAGACCAAGGTGAGGAAAACAGAGAATGGGAGGAGGCAGAAAATAATTCTGGATTTGACCCTCTTGAAGGAACTCCATCACTTCTTCATTGGGATGTGAGAGGGGCCACTAAAGCACTTAAAGAAATGAAGAAGGGGGAATAAGTCTCTCATAGGATGAGCAACCATTTGGTAAGGGGGTGATGATGAGGACCATAACTAGGTATAATTGGAGGGGTTAATTGTCACATTTTTATGCTTATTAGTCTCTCTTTCTCACATTTAATTACATTATGGTAAGATGTTGCTTAGTGTAGAAGGTGATTAAGGCTTGTCATACTTCGAATGCCTAATATGGTTTAAATGTAGGATAATCACGAATATATTTGATTTCTTTTTTAAGATTGTGAAACAAAAGCTTAAAGTAGATAACAAGGATAGATTATAGGATGGTTTTCCACCTCCTTAACTCCTAAAGACAGCCAAGGGATCCTCGACATTCCCTCCAACAAATCGAAATCAAAGGAAACCAAGAAAGTGGAAGATCAAGTGCACCAAAGCTCCACTTCACTTGCAATCAAAGGGGACACATCACCTACATTGTAGAGAGTTTTTGTTAGCTACCCTTTAGGTTAAATAGGGCATAGCAAGAGCTCATTAGGAGTCAAATTTTGGAGGAAGCTAGTAGACTCTTAGCTCTTGTGATAGACTTTTGAGACTTTCATGGTTATGTAATGAGATTGTTTCTGCAATAAAATGAGTATTCAATTTTTCCTTCACTGATTTAGTTTCATAGAGTTGAGCTTGTGGGTTAGGGCACAATCCATTCACCTCAGTCTCTCTCTTGTGTATTTATGTTTATTTTTATGCCATTGTAGCTATTTGACTTCATGAGTTTTTGCTATTTTTATTACATTTCATTTTATTGTTGTTGGTTTGCTTCCATTTCACATTTTTTGTAGTTAGGCTCTTATAGATCATGGTACAGTAGAATATAAACTCTGAAAGTTGTGTTTCAAAGCCACCTTCTCTCACCTCTTTCGTTGGTTCTTGAGGAGGGAAGATCTCTGCCACATACCCAAAATTTCTCTTTAGTTTATGATTTCTTGGAAAGAATAGATAGCTGGATGTAGTTGTCATGAAAATTTTGATAATATTGAGTTAGATTTCTATTTGAATGCATAAGTATTTTTTCTTATCAAATTTAACTCATCTTTTCCATCTTCTTCACCATATATTTTTCAATGTTTATTGCATGAACATGTATTTTTCTTACAGGTTTGAGTTGAGAAGCAGAGGAGGACTCCACCACAATCACTAGCTCCATTTCTCACCCTTCACCAACCTCCTCTCAAGAAAATCTTCCTCAACCATGTTTTTCAGATTTGCAACACCACACCGAGAGAAACCCTAGAAGTGCAAGACAGGCTTTGAAAGAAGTTATAATCTTGGAAAAGCGATTGGTCACCTTCCATCCACCTAAATACACCTTCGTTTCATATTCCCTACCTATTTCCTCATCAATTTTGACCTCAAAACACCCTCATCTTGTTTCCTATAACAGACAGGACATTCTGTAGCACTACAAGAAACCTATAGAAGTTCCTATAGAGATGCCAGTTAGCCTCTCCTTCAGCCCATAAACAATCTTCCACCTCACCTAACCCTGCCGCAACTGCCAATACACATTCAACTATAAATCCATGAGGTGAATAAATTCTTAAGCCATCTTAGCACCTCCTTCTTTTGCTACAAAACGAAGTATTTACAAGCATAGTTAGCCCATGAATAGATTTATTGTTAAGGAATTCCACTTAAGCATAAAATAGTTAGAGTTTACTTAGCCATTTTTCCCAACAATGTGTGATTATACTAGTATTCCTTTCTGCAATTTAAATTCAACAGCTTACTTCATGAATGTTGCATAGTTTACTTCTATTTCTTGCAATAGCCTAAATTATAGATTTCCTTCCTTGAAAAATAGCTAGACATGTATATTCTGGATTTAGAATAGTCCTTTTATTTTTTATAGAGTTATGGTTTTGAGTCATTTGTAGTTCTAGGTCTAATCCAGAGTTGTGACAGACTTCACTTAGAAAGCCTAGAAATAACACTCTTTCATAGGACTTAGAAGAGGATGGCATGAGTAGAATTCATCTGCTATGTATATAGCACTGTCACCTTCAAGTTTTTACAAAATCCGATTTGAGAAAGTAAAGTAGAGTAGCCTTTGGGAGTTGCATAAATCTTGGTGTAATACTAGGGCTCACCAGCAGTGACCACAGGAAATTGGCATTGAAGGACAAGCTCAAAAATATCAATATGGGGGAGGGAGAGATGATACCAAAATACTTGATGAAGTTTACTAAATATGTAGATGAGCTTGGAAGTGTTGGTGCGAAAATAGCCCAGGATTTTTTAGTGAGCCTAACTCTTTTAGGTCTTCCCAAGAGCTGGCATGGTTACTAGGAATCTGTGAATGGGAGGGAGAAGTTTCTAGACTAGGAGAATTTATGGTTTGACTTGGTAATAGAAGAGATAAGGCAGAGCACCAGAGATGAGACCTCCAAAAAAGACAAAGAATAATATTTTGCATTGGTCGGAAAAGGGAAATAAATCCAAGGGAAAGAAGTCCCAAGGCAAAGAGGGCAAGAGAGACTTGTCCAAGATAAAGTGTTTTCACTGTCATGAGCATGAGAACTATGTCTCGAATTCTCCACAGAAGAAGGCAAGCAAGGATCCTATAGTTTTACTCGGTGAAGCACTAGATTCATAGTTCAAGCTTGATTTTACTCTCATTTCATGCATGGCCAACACTGTAATGGGATGCATGTGCTATCTAAATAGCGGTGCCTTGTTCCATATGACAGGGAATAAAGATATCTTCATTGACTTGGAGTAGAAGTACCTCCAGCAGAACATAGAGTTTGGAGTTGATGAGAGGCATATCGTGACCGAAATAGGTACAATCACCTTTCAGAAGGAGTCTAGATCCCCTCTCAAACTCACCTATTTTTTGTATGTTACGGGACTAAAGAATAAACTTGTCTCTGTAACGGTATTGGAAGTTCATGGTTATGATGTCATATTTACGAAAGGAAAGGTGTTCCTTAGACACATCACCACAGGATGGGTGAAACAAATCAATTTGAGAGTAAATAACCTATATGCTCTCAAGGTCAAGGATGCATGAAAATATTTCAGAAGAAAAGTAGAGGTTAGTGACTTGGTGGTTGAGAGGGAGAAAAAATTACCTCTCAACATGCAACCTCAGAAGTAGTCTAAGAAGGTTGTGGAGTAGCCACAATTGGAGAAGGAGAGAGGATACCGAGTGGAGGAATCCACTCAAGCAGAGACCCCCATGAGGGGGGAATTTTGAGATAGATGGGCATAGGGAGAACATGCATCCATACCTATAGGTGAGAGGTGCGGTGATGTGCAAACATAATCCCAAGAGATGAAATTTGGGCACGATCCATTGAGATGGATTGTCTCATGGATTAGAACTGGCTATGAGGAGTCCAAAATACACAGTAGTGGGAAGGATAAGTAGGATTGATGCATTCAGATGTCAGGAACACAAAAATTAGAGTGACAGATGTTAGGTACTGGAGCATTGGTCAGAGTTGGAAGCAGTGCAGAGGGCACATATGCATAGTCAATAGCAACACAGAGATTTCAGTAGACAATGCAGTAATCGATAAAAGTCATATACTTTGATGATAGATGCATCATACCGATTTAGTATTTTTTGGAGGCTATTTAGTTTCAGGAGTTGGAGTAGAAAAAAACACTAGAGAAGTGTTGCATGCAGAACATTCCAAAGGTATCGGACCAGGATAGATTGATTTCCTTTATTTTTGAGAGGGAGTGTTGGAATTTGCAACAAGAAACATTGAAAATGACAATAAGAAATGTAATCTAGAAAATTCCACTCATAAATGGTACCATATGAGGTTTCTGATTTAATTAATTCCCCATAATTAAATTGGAAGAAAAATTGTAATTTCATATCATGACAACTTGTATTAGTTAACTAAGCCAGAAATACTTATTTATCTTAGGAAAATTGAGTTAGATATCAAAGAGGAGGCATGTAGATGGTTTTTCTATTTTTAGGGCATCCAATTACAATCACTTGTGACTTGTAATTAGTTAACTCAACTAATTGAGTTGAAATCAATTTAACTAGTTCTAACAGAGCGATGATCTAGTGATAGGTCGAGTGCATTAAATCTAATTTAATTCACAAGTACTAATCAATAATTTAATTGATAATTCACTATAAATAGTTGTTTCATGTCATTTCTAAGGAAGGCCCACTTAATTTTGAGGTTAAAGGGAAGATAACTATCAGTTGCACTATTAGAAAATTGTACAGATCATGCATGATGTCATCAAGAAGTCCTTGAAGGATTGTGCAATCATTAATTTGGAATTTCCTAATTAATAGGGGATCAATTAGCCCAAGAATTCATAAGGAAGGTCAGGCAGGAAGTGGCAATCTAGAGGTTAAATAATTGGCCGTTTTTTCTTAGATTTCAAGTAAGATTAGAGCAGGATCAACGTGAGACAATCAGGAGAGTGCAGAGGTTTCTCAATGGAGGAATAACATTGTATTGTTTCATGATATTGACCATATGAAATATAGAGATAGAGGGGTTTTAAGCAGTTGCTTTCCCCAGATACATCTTGTGTTGTGCAATTGATTGTTTCCTTCTCTGTAATGTTCCCAATTAGCCATTGCTACTTGGAACATTATAATTGCTCCATTTTTGAAATAAGAAGTAGGAAACAAAATAAAATCTATCCCAGTGTGAAAATGGATTGAGGTAGGAGGATAAAATAAAGCCTCTTGAGTGCGAAGAGGAGCAAAAGAAAGGATCTAGCTATAGTTGACCAAGTCAACAACGATGTCACAAGAGAGGGAAAGCCACTAGGGCAGCGAAGTTTTGAAGGAGGAAACTTCTCAAGGAAGCTACATCACCAATGAGTGGGGCCCCAGGTGGAGAAGCTCACTTAGTATAAAAAGGAATGAATAGTAGAAAAAGGATTCATTCATTCATACTTCTTGTTTTAGTCTTATGACTGATTGTAAGCTTCAGTTGTTTAGCTGGAGTTGCAGCACTGTTTAGTGCAAGAGTTCTCATGCAGGAATTCTAGTTTCATCATTGTATAGCTGATTGGGAGAGCTAAGGAGGAGGTCTCGAGTTCAATTCTCATTAACTATATTGAGGAAAGCCATCCTCTTTCCTTGACAGTGCAGTCACTTCTAGTGAATGCGTTATTTTTGCAGTAATTGTAGTAGTTGGGGCTGTACCTATCCATTTGTGCTTATTTTAGAAGAGGAGGAGGTGATTTCCACTCCAGGAGTTCTATTGAAAGAGGCCTTGATCCAATTCTTCTATTGTGTGTCCCTTTTTGAGTATATAAGATATTTCTCAATACAAAGTTGTTGGGTACAGCGTTACTTTCTGCAGTGTTGTATCTTGTGTTGCTATTTTTCCAGAAACCCTTGCCGAAGGGTCCTAATTTGTTTGTAAAAGAGGTAAATCCTCTAATTTCTGATCTTATAATGAATGAAAGCTCTAGATATATGTTTTTCCATCTATTGATGTAGTTTTCATAATAAAAATAACGTTGTTTCTCCCTCCGGCATTTCTATTTAATGATGTATTGGGGTTGTGATGTTTTTTAGCATATTTGAGCTGGGGATATCTATTTAATGTAGCTAGAGTTATTTTTTTATGATTCCATTCTATATTTAAGCTACATACAACATATTTTAGAGGATCCATTCCCTGGACTGAGTTATTCTTTCACTAGTTTTCTTATACAGCGTCCTCATTGGAGATATTGCTAAAATTCTTAAAAAGGAATATTACAATGGTATTAGAGCTCTTGTCTTGGCTCAGATTGTAGGGGGAGATTTATCTTTAGCATGGATAAGGAAGAAATCTCAAGGCTCGTACTTCAAACCCTTCAGAACATTGCAAGGGATCTCAGGGAGATGAGGCAGGAAGAAGACTCTTTAGGGTTTTGCCATAAGGCAAGCACCAACTCTAAAAATGGAATGGGACATTAAAATACATCACAATGCTCCACCATGAATTAATTTTTAACTAAAGGAGATAAGGAGGGTTCTCTAGGGGAATATTTTGAATAATATGAGCTCCAATCTCAAAGGTTCAAGGAGCACCTAAGCCTTCAAGAGTTTTTTCGGATCAAGGATGGAAGGAGGAATGATCCTCATCAAAGGGAGGATAGCTTAATGCAGGGATCAGCCCTACAACATAATATGGTAGGGTTCTTCTTCCCCAAATTTGATGGGACACCAAAGTGCACAACAAAATCATGAGGAGAGAACTTGGACACATACTTCCAGCTCCACAAGGTTTCTGAGATAGAAGCTATCAAGATAGTTGTGTTGCACCTAGAAGGGGAAGCTCAAGATTGGTGGTTTCATGGATTGAACACACTTGGGCATCATCATATCACTTCATACTCAGCTTTCACCAAGAATCTAGTGGAGAGGTTTGATCCAAGGGATCCGGAAGCCCACTTTTCCAAGATAACCAAGATCAAGCAGGAGTGAGATCTTGAGGATTGCATTGCTAAGTATCTGCAGCTTTCAGTGATGGTATCCAACCTCAATATGAGCATGAAGGTATTTTTTTTATATAATGGGATGGCTGAACCATTACAAGGGTTGTTCAAGTCTACCAAACCAACTACACTCCTTGAAGCTGTGGAGAAAGCTAGAGATATACAACACATCTTGCCAAGGGCAAGAAAATTTTTGCAGCAGAAGACCCACTCAAGGCCAAGGGAGACAATCCCTATTCAGAAATTGGACAATAAATGTGCTATAGGGGAAGCACATCATATCAAGACCTTCTCCAAGAAGGGCCATGACTCTGCAATGTGCCAAGTATGTTCCAGCACTGACCATTACTATGGGTACCTATACCTTGACAGACCACTTCTTTGTGGTAGATATTCCAGACACCAATTTCATATTGGGAGTCCAGTGGTTAGTCACTCTTGGAAGAGTTACCACTAACTGGAGAACTTTGGAGATGGAATGGACTAGAAGGGAGGATGGCCAACAACAAAAGATCAAGGGTATGAACACATATCCCCCTCAGGTTGTTTCAGCACATAGGATGGAGGCAGATCTGCATAGAGGAGATGTTGCATGGGTAGTGGAGCTGCATATATCCAAGGTTAAGGGCAAGGACTCACCTATGCATCCAAATGTTCAATATCTTTTGGACCGGTATTCTACAATATTTGGGGATATCCCACCAGGGAGACCTCCTGACCGAGGGTTTTAACACACCATTGAGTTGAAAAAAGGGGTCGAAGCAGTGATCACCACTCCTTATAGACATCCCAAGGCCTATAGGGATGAGATTGAAAGGGCTATCCAAGAGCTGCTAGCACTAGGGCACATCCGGCCTAGTACTAGTCCTTTTGCTTCCTCGGTGGTTTTGGTAAAGAAGAAAGATGGCACATTGAGGATGTGCATTGATTATAGGGCCTTGAACAAGAATAATTTGAAGAATAGGTACCCTATACCAAGGATCGATGAACTGATGGATGAGCTAAGGGGATCCAAATACTTCTCCAAGATTGATTTGAGGTCTGTGTACCATCAAATCAAGGTGAGGGAGCAAGATATCCCCAAGACAACGTTCAGGTGTCACTATGGGCATTTTGAGTTTCTAGTAATGCCATTTGGATTGAATAATGCTCCAAAAACTTTCCAATCCTGTATGAACCATATCTTCCATGGTCATTTGAGAAAGTTTGTATTGGTCTTCTTTGATGATATTCTGTTCTACAACTACACTTGGGATGAGCACTTGCAGCATATTAAGACATTCTTACATATCCTCGAGGAGAAGAAATTCTATGCCAAGCTCTCCAAATGTGAATTTGACCTCACAAAGATGTTGTATTTGGGGCATATCATACGAGTAGATAGAGTGAGGGTATATGAGGAGAAGATTCAGGCTATCACATATTGGCCTAAACCTAGGAATGTTACAAAACTCAGAGGGTTTGAGGGAATATGCACTTATTACCAGAATTTTGTGAAAGGATTTTCACAATTAGTATCACCACTTACAGACTTGAAAAAGAAGGGAGCTTTCCATTGGACACCTACAGTGCAAAGAGATTTTGATAAGCTCAAAGAGGTAATGAGTAGTTGTCCTGTTTTGGTTTTACCTGACTTCTCTCAACCTTTTGTGCTAGAATGTGATGCATCAGGTGAAGGTATTGGAGCAGTCTTGATGCAAGGAGGGCATCCTATAGCCTTTGAGAGCAGGAATTTTCTCCCTCATGAGAGGCTATACGCCATCTATGATAAATAAATGTTGGCTATCATGCATGCATTAGCCAAATTCCAGCAATATTTGGTGGAGAATAAGTTCAAGGTGAAGACTGATCACAACAGCCTTAGATTCTTTCTTGAACAAAGGCAACTTCAGGAGAGACAACAAAAGTGGGTGAGAAAAATCCAAGCTTATGAATTTGACATCAAATATGTCAAGGGGAAGAGAAATATAGTAGCTGATGCACTTTTTAGGAGGCCTACAATGCTATCCTTGACGGGCATGGATGCAGATTGGAAGGCTCAACTCTTAGTTGAGTACTCCAAAGATGAATTTGCATGCGGGATACTTGATGGGGTGGTATCAGATGAGAGATTTAGAGTAATGGATGCGGTTATCTATTACAAGGACCAGATCTACTTGGCTAAGAATTCTAAGCTCAAGGAGAAGATCTTATTGGCTTCACATGATTCACCACTTTCCAGGCATCAAGAGTTCACAAAAATTACAAATCTATTAGGGAGAGATTATCATGGAAGGGTCTCAAGGAGGATGTGCTCCGACAGCACACTTATCCTGTTGGGTTGTTGCAGCCACTACCTATTCCGGATGGGAAGTTGGAAAGTATCTCTATGAAATTCATCACCGGCTTACCGATAGTGCAGGGTAAGGACTGTATCTTTGTTGTTGTTGATATACTAACAAATTACTCTCAATTATTTGCCATTTCTTCACATTATACTACTTCAAAGGTAACTGAGCTCTTCTTCAGAGATGTATTTAAACTCCATGGTCTCCCTAGGACCATAGTGAGTGATCGGGACAGCCGCTTCATGGGTGGCTATTGGCAAGAAATTTTCCAATTAGTGGGGACTGATTTGACCCCCAGCACCAGCTATCACCCCCAAATTGATGGGAATATTGAGATAGTGAACAAGTGGCTAGAAGGCTACTTGAGGAACTATGTGGCAGGGCAGCAGAAAGCTTGGTTGTGTTGGCTCCACTTGGGGGAGTATTGTTACAACACTACTCACCATATCTATATTGGCATGACTCCATTCCGAGACTTTTATGGATATAAGGCTTTTTCATTTGCTGATGTTATGTTTGGGGCAAGTAAAGCTCCAAAGGCAAGGGATTGGATTAAAGAGAACCAAGACATACTCAGGGAACTCAAAGATAACATTGCTACTACTTAGAACTAGTAGAAGATGTATGCAGAATGTGGTCAAATAGAGAGATAGTTTTAAGTGGGAGATATTGTCTACCTACGCATTCAGCCTTACAAACAGTCCACACTCAAGGTAAAGGGAGCTGAAAATATCAAACCACATTTCCATGGGCCATACAAGGTGAAAAAATGTATCGGTAAGGTAGTATGTGAGCTGGAGCTTCCTAAGGGGAGCAAGATCCAAAATATCTTCCATGTATCTTGCCTCAAGAAGGCCATTGGGAGGAATGTAGTTGCCAACATGGAACTTCCTCCTATTGATGATGAGGGTTGTTTGATCTTGCAGCCAGAAGCAATTTTAGACATAAGGGAGAGGCAGTCGAGAAATACAGTCATCAAAAAATATCTAATTTGATGGAGGAATATACCAGATGAGGATGCCACATGGGAGGGAGAGAATATATTGTAGCATGCTTCTTTACTGTTGCTTGTGAGCAAGAAAATTTTGAGCGGGGAGGACTGTAATGTTCCCAATTAGCCATTGCTACTTGGAACATTATAATTGCTCCATTTTTTAAATAATAAGTAGGAAACATAGTAAAATCTATCCCAGTGTGAAAAGGGATTGAGGTAGGAGGATTAAATAAAGCCTCTTGAGTGTGAAGAGGATAAAAAGCAAGGATATAGCTATAGTTGACCAAGTCAACAACGTTGTCACAAGGGAGGGAAAGACACTAGGGCAGCACAGTTTTGAAGGAGGAAACTTCTCAAGGAAGCTACATCACCAATGAGTGGGGCCCAGGGTGGAGAAGGTCACTGAGGATAAAAAGGAAGGAATAGCAGCAAAATAATTCATTCATTCATACTTCTTGTTTTAGTCTTATGACTGATTTCAAGCTTCAGCTGTTTAGCCAGAGTTGCAGCACTGTTTAGTGCAAGAGTTCTCATGTGGGAATTCTAGTTTCAACATTGTATAACTGATTGGGAGAGCTAAGGAGGAGGTCTCAAGTTCAATTATCATCAAATATCTTGAGGAAATCCATCCTATGACCTTGACAGCGTAGTCACTTACAATGAATGCATTATTTCTACAGTAGCTACAGTAGCTGGGGTTGTACCTATCCATTTGTGCTTATTTCAGAAGAGGAGGAGGTGATTTCCACTCCAGGAGTTCTATTGAAGGAGGCCTTGATCCAATTATTGTATTTTGTGTCCCTTTTTGAGCATATCAGATATTTCTCAATACAAAGTTGCTGGGTACAACGTTATTTTCTGAAGTGTTGTATCTTGTGTTGCTATTTTGCCAAAAACCCTTGCTGGAGGGTCCCAATGTGTTTGTAAAAGAGGTCAATCCTCTCATTTATGATCTTATAATGAATTAAAGCTCCATATATATGTTGATCCATCTATTTCTATAGTTTATATAATAAAAATAACGTTGTTTCTACCTCCGGCATTTCTATTTAATGATGTACTGGGGTTATGTTGCTTTTTAGCATATTTGATTTGGGGAGATCTGTTTAATGTAGCTAGAGTTATTTTCTTCTGATGGAATTATGTATTTCAGCTACATACAACATATTTTAGAGGATCCAAGCCCTAGAATGCATTATTCTTGCGCTGGTTTTCTTATACAGCGTCCTCATTGGAAATATTGTTGAAATTCCTGAAAAGGAATATTACATTCTCCCACTTATATGTGATTGTGCGATCATGTTTTTTTTCAATAAATTATAGGAAGGATTAAATATATTGTTTTAGTAAATTACAATATCGCTTTGAATATCGTTGTTAAATTTTCTACAATTTGTGCACTCTTGATCCTAAGACAAAGGTGAATTTCTCCCAACATGTTTTATATACTTCATTTTTGGAGTTGGGTGAGGTTGATGAACTTATTAGGTGAGTGAGACGGATGAAAAAAGTTACATGAATGTTTCAGACCTACTTTTGTGAATGATTTTTTCAATGTATGAGTTCTAATGGAAATATAATTAGAAGATCTATTTTTTGAAGCAATGTATTGATTCAAAACTTCAAATTGTAGATTAGATATCAACGATTTGTAGCAGTGTGTGTTAGTATAGATGGAGACCTTGGCATATATCCATGTTTGTGACTCTCACTTTTGTTTTTTAGGTGTTTCTAGTTCATTTATCACATAGCCATTGTGTTTTACATTTTTTATTTTACTATGTAGAAATCATATTTTGAGTGAGGGTTTGATGTTATGGTTGATGTGAGACATGTTATGTACATTTTATGGTTGCATTTTGGCCACTATTTTCTTGAGTAAAGAGCATAGTTATTGTGGTGTTTTTACTTGTTTATGGTGTCTCACTAATGGATATCCTGTTGCAGAGATGAATCGAGTTAAGAAAAAAGTCTTGGGATACAGTGTGAAAATATATGAAACAAGGTCCACATAGAGTAGGAGATAAATGAATTCATGGGTGTGGAGAAACGATTTTGAAGATTCATCAAAAGGAACAATTTATCCATCCAATGGTAGTTGGACAATCCAATCGGAGTTTGGTGAGGATCGTTAATCATGGTGGATTTTAGTGGATGGTAGTCCATAGACCCACATGAGAACATAGTCTTCCAAACTGATTAGTAGAATACAGTCTTCTGGATGATGGGATTCAACTGATTGTATATGAGGTCAAGTCTACTATCTAATGGGAGTTAGTAAATTTATGTAAAATATCATTGTTTTGACATAATAGAGATTCATAGCAACATAAAAACAGTAAGGGTGGTTTTCTACCCAGAGAAGGGTTTTCCACCAGATATCTTGTGGCTCATGTGTAATGCTATGATTGTGCCTTGATGCTTTTATTATTGTTTCTCTCATGATTATTTCATTTTATATTCTTACATAGTTTATCCTTATGTTATGGTATATGTGATATGCTACTGGTTATGTCCATGATTTAGTAGAAATTTTAAAGTGGTAAAAACTGATAATAAGACACATTACTGTTTCACACCCCGCTCTCAGTAGTACTCAAATATTTCCAATAGTTTCCACAACCCCCTTCCTACTAGTCAGGTGAGGGAGTGGAAGCTTTACCCTGTCCCCCCACCTTGCTCCTCTTGTAACCCCATTTGGTGAGTTATATAATTATATATATATACAAAAGAATGAGCTTATTTGTGCTAAGAAATTATTATAGTTGCATTGGTTAGGATCATAATATATATAAGAGGTGAATAAGAAGAAAAAAAGACTTAAATTTGTTTAAAATAATACTCGATAAAGGATTTTTGAAAAAATACTATAAATATATATTTACAAAAAATATCCTAATATATATATATATATATATATATATTAAAACATATTAAATATAATTTTTATTAATACAACCTAATATTTTTATATCCAAGAAACTTCTAAAAATATTATACAATATTATTTAACAAAAAAATGATGATTATAATCTTCCTCATGGTTCTCTACACTAATCACAATTTTTTTATTCTAAATTCAACATTACTACATCCCCTATGCTTTCTCTATTGTTCCTCTTATTTAATATACTTTATTATAGATCCAGTTGAAAACTTAGCAACCACTACAAGAAAAAAGGACATTGGTGAGGGTCGAAAAATGTCACCATAAGCTGATTGGTGATGGTCATAAGAGTTTTCGTCACCAAAAATTGAATGTCACCAAAGGTGGTGTCACCAAAAGTATAGGTGTTGTGGTGACATTCAAAGTCCGTCACTAATAATGATTTATAGTGACGAATAGTGACCATCACCATTTCATGTGAGAAATGGTGATGGACATTAGCTTCCATCACCAAAAAGTTGAACATCACCAAAGGTGGCGTCACCAAAAATATAAGTGTTGTAGTGAAATTCAAGGTTCGTCATGAATAATTATTATAATGACGAATAGTTACCGTCACCATTGCATATGAATAATAACGATTTACTGTGATGGAAATTCTATGGTCATCACTATTGATGCATATATATGGTGACATTCATTGAACATCACCATTTCATATGACCAATAGTAATTTATGGTGATGGACCTTTCATGACCATCACTATTGCTGCATATATATATGGTGGCGATCATTGACCGTCACCATTTCATATTTTTGTGAGGGTCAAAAAATTTCGCTATAGGCTCATTGGTGATGGTCAAAAGATCCTCTGTCACCAAAAATTGGTTGTCACCATTCTATATGAATATTATGGCACGATGGAATCGAACCATTGAGCTAGCACCCTTTAAAATATTAATATTTAAAATATTATACCTTGAAAATCTATAAATTTTAAATTCTATAACTTTCAATCAATTATGAAAATTTGTAAAGTCCTGGAAAATATTTTACTAAAGAAGAAAAATATTAGTGAAGCTACAAGTCCCTACCTAATGGTTATGAAATTTATGAAAATTAGGTAGAGGGAAAATTAGTTACGTATAAGATACTATATGTTAGGTTGAATACTCAATTAGAAGTGAAACTTTGAAGACATTTATAGTCTATAAATGACCTATAATTATTAAACCTAAAATCTACAACTATATCAAATATTGATTTCTCACTTTGTTAATCATGTAAATATGTTGTGATAGCATAAAAATCTTCCTCTAAAAGACTGATTTGCATGCCAAAAAAGTAAAAAATAGTGAGTACATATTATGCAATTATGAATAATGAGCTACATGCTTGAATTCAACTGGCCGTGGAGTGTAGAAAACTAATTGGTAGTGCTTTTTATTAATTTAATTCAATATGTCAAAATACAATGATAAATAACAATGATTTTGAAATGTAACAACTAAACAGAAATTAAATTTGTAAGCACAAAGTTTGGCTAATATTTGTTACAGCAACAAAAAATCCAAGTGACTTTCATACACTTCCAAATCCACACCAAACATGAGTATCAAAAGATGCAATTTCATTGATACAAGGAAAGAACTCTTTACCTGTCAATGATAACTATGTCCTCCGACAAGTACTTAAATTAGAAAAAGGGTGTGAAGGCAAGAACCTCAAAGAAAAAAGAACCACATAATACAAAAATACACTTGGGGAGTTTTGAACCCAGGTATCCATGTAAACACAAAGCCAAATCAGATCACTTCTTGCCTTTAGACCACACTCCCATGGTATCAAAGCTTTTATTTTTAAATGGAATCATCTTAAATTTCATTTGATTCTCTATGTTAATATTGGTGGATATTACCGGTAAACAGTGAAGTTTAAATAAGATAAATATTATATGCTAAAACAATGAAAAACATAAAAATGGCACTAAGCTTATGACTCACTCTCCGACCAAACATAATTGTGCATGTTGTCTCTCCTTGATGCTGCGGTTTGGTTCAACCATTATAACTAAGTCCTTGCAAAACCTATTCATTATAGGGAAAGATTTAGCACCAATAAAGAGGCTTATTATTACGTTGACCTCAAAGTATAAAAGGAGATGGAACTCCATATCCTGAGTAATCAATTGGTGAGTCCTACACTCTAATGTGAATAGATTTTTTTTTTTTAATTTATACATTACATAATTATACTCTGAAAAGACACATTAACCAGTTTTCGCATATATGACCATCACATATAAATTGGACATCAAATGAAAATTTTATATTATCCACACAGCACATAGGAAATGTTACAAAGGAAGAAAAGAAAAAGAGAACCAAATGCATGAACAAAAGAACAATAGAAACAAGTGATAGAGAGGTAATTCAATAACCTCCAAATGAGTTACAAAGAAATCTAGTTAGTTTTGAATCTCTTATAAGAATATGGGAACTATTTTCAGCTATCACATTGATGTGTTGTGAGGGAAAGATTGATGGATTTGGCCTCTTCTAATGTCTAGCCCTCACTAATTTCCAAGCATAATGAAAATTCAATTAGAAAAGGTCCAAGAAGAGTCATCCAAAGTCTTCGTGAAGCTTTGTATTAACAACAAACCTATACCAAAATGGTTATATATATATATATATATATATATATATATATATATATATATATATATATATATATATATATATATATATATATATATATATATTAAAGAAAATAACAAGGCAAGCAGAAGTCCCCAAGATGTAAACACCAAAATTTCTAGCATTGACACCTTCAGGTACTCAATCATTCAACTCTAGCAACAAACATTAAGTTTCATTGGCGCAATGTATTCATGGGTGGATATTTTAGGACATATGTTTAGACATGTATGTCTATTGTGTCTAAGTTTACTTGTCCATTAGGTTCATATAACCTAGTTTTATATATGTAGTCACATGAATTTATCCACATGTGAATAATCACATGTAGTCACATGTATTTATCCACATGTGGTCAAAATAATTTATCCCAAATGTGATTATCTTCTAGGAACTTATAATTTTTTATTTGTCTAACTACCTTGCTTACCCTGCCTATCATTTTTAATATAGATATTGGAGGTATGCAGAGTGCATTTTGTAAGAGAAATGTGACAAAGGTTGTAGTTTTCATCAAGTGTGATTGAATATTATTTTATAGAAAAATACTATTCCCATACCCACTTTCTAATTGGATGTTTTGATGTTTTGATTTGAGTTAGCAGAAGATCATTTTCACATTGGAAAATAACAACAGCAATTGGAGAGAGATGGCACACTTGTAAGGTTGGTCCTCATGAGTTCAATTTTCCTTGTGGGACCTTCTATTTTGGATTTGCAGGGGTTATTGTGCATTCATGAGGTAAGACACATACCATAGAGGATCTTCTCTTGTAATATTATGGGGCATACATCCAACTGTCGCACATTTATGCTTGGAACTTACAATTTCTGAGTAGGGGTGCACTTACCAAGGATTATTTATTGCTAAGAAAGTGGTTGCATTTACTTTAGGAGTTACACTCCCTGAGGGATTTAATTAACCAATAATGGTGCAATCCTTGAGGCCATTAATGGCTAATTTTTAACCCCCTCCTCTTGGCTTATAAAAGGAAAGAGGACACACTAATATTTCAGACAATGGAGTTGTCTGTGTTGTATCTTTCAAACGTGTAGAGCTTGAGCATGATTTCAAGCTGCTATAGTACTTTATTTTATGAGTAATACAAATAGTGTGATTTTTTTTGGAGCCTGTCCTTGCCATCCATAACATTTCAGATTGTTGCGTGATGTATATCAATCCCTATTTAGCTGCAACCTACTATAGCTTGCTATTATAATTTTCAAATTGCAGAATTTATGTCGAGTAGACATTATTTATATGATGTTGTAAATTAGCTCATGAAATGAAATATTTGCAATACAGAATCTTTCCTTACAATATTTTAGTATATACTCGTTTAAATTTTTTATAGGTGTAATCTAAATGTTAATGTTTTAGGAGATGTAAAATTTTTTCTTTGAGTAAAGATCTGAAATATGGTGTAGAGAAATGAGACCAGAAAATCCACATATGGATGGGACTGTTTTCTGTGAGAGAGAGCTTTCAAAAGCTTTCAGTGTGTGAAATGCCATTATTTCAGTGTTGGAAATTGAAAAAAATCATGATAATGTTTCCATGTGGTGTCATGAACAAAAGGGACATGATAGATCTAACTCAACACCTAGTTTTTTTAGAGTTTCCTCATGTATTTCCAAAATATTTGTTCGGGATCCGACCCACATGTGATCTCAAATTCACCACTGAACTCAATGCAGGATGATTCATATCTCCAAGGTTCCTTATCAAACGATTTCACCCAAGTTATATGAATTACATATGCATCTATAATAATTGTTTAATTTTGGATTGATTTGGCTTAATGCAACATTTTGAGGTTACTAATTGTGGTGATGAAGAATTATTATTCACCAGAGTTTTGCATTTACAGTAGATGGTTGAATAAGATCCTCATCTAAAATCAATATTAGTTCTCATAGGTTGATGACTCCTTTGATGAAATGAAAAGGACCATAATATTCTTAAAGATTGATTTGTGATTTTAATACCACCAATTAAGAATTTAGAAGGACATCCCAAATATTGCATTCAAACCATGATTAAATTTTTTTTATTTTATTATGGTACCATTTAAGTTTACCAATGCCCTAGTAGTATTAATGAAACTAATGAATGGGGTTTTTCAAAAATACCTAGTCAAGTTTTTTCAAGTGTTTCTAGATAACAATTTGATCTATTCATGTGTTCAAAAGGAGAATGAGGAGAACCCAAGGTTGATATTGTAGTGACTTGGAGAGAATAATAATGATTAAAACCTCTCTGATTGTTCCTTCTTCTAGTCAAAGAGCCATTCTTTGGGCCACATTAATTCTGGAGAAGGTATAGTCATGGAGCTTGCCAAAATCAAGGCCATTATGGAATTCCTAACACTAGAGGATGCTCATAAAGCTACACTATTTCAATGGATTGGTTGGGTATGATAGGAGATTCATAGAAGAATTCTCCAAGATAGTTAATTCCATTACCAAGGTCAAAAACAAGAGTAAGGAAATTGTATAGATATACTACTTTCAACAAGCCTTTTTTAAGCTTACAAATTTGTAAACCACTTCTCTAGTCCTAAAAGTGCTAGAAATGGATCAACATTTGTAGTATTTACATATGCTAGAAATAAAATTATTATGAAATGAGTAATTTATCACCTTATGGAGTTGTTCATTAGTCAAGAAAAATGATCATTTTTAACACTCAAAAATCGTACAAGCAGAAGAGGACATTATTTAATGTCAAGAAGAAGGATTTACAGGGCTAAAAGACATTAGAGAATTTGGAAAGTATTTAAAAATATCTAAGGTCTGATGAAAAATCAAATTTGAGCAAGTCATAAATTCTTTTGTGCGCATAATCCTTCATGAAGAGCGCCTTTACACGCCTTTTGACCCAAAATACGCACAATCCTGGGAGTGGCATAAGTCACTTTCCAAGACCACAAAAAGCACACTCCAGGATAGTTATTTCTAACTTGAAGCCTCCTAAGGATAGCCACCAAAGCCTCCTTAGACATCAAGGGAGCACACAATGGAATATTTTTGGCACACAAAGGAATCATTCTCCTCTCTTGGGTCACCATCCACAATGTACCAAGAGAGGGAAGGAGGATTTGAATTCTACTATATAAGGCCACCAAGAGATGAATAAATTGAGAGAACATTTTTATGTTGGACATAATTGCCCAATCAATACCAGCAATGTGTGATCTGGAGCTGAAGATAGAGGGGACTCAATTGTTGGCCATCCAACAAGTTTAGTCCACCACAATAGAGAGAGGGATACTTTGCACCGAAGCAAGCTTAGAAGTAAAAAAATCCTTGAATCAGGACTTATAACCCATGTTCTAAGGGCCCTTTGGCAAGAGGGTTAAAGTTTCATCCTCATTTCCTACCATCACTCAATAAGAGGGGCCAAAGAGTGACTGTTTGGATTATTGTAATTGTTTGACTCTATTTAGAGATTTTGTTTTATTTCTTTTAGTTTTAGTTTATATATGCATGCTATTTCTCTACCTAGTATGTTTATGATTCTAGCTTGTTCCACTAACTTGCTTGATTCCACTTCTTTTTCTTCCTGTGACCAATAACTTAAGAGGGTAAACCACACCCATTAAGTTGGTGTGATTTTGTACATGTGTTCACCAAACACACTAACACAATCATTATGAAGGCATCAAGAAGAAGTACTATTTAGTTGGGTAAACACTTGTGTTCCACAACCATGCATGTGAACATCAAGGTGTATATGGAGGTCCCCATCTTCAATTACCATCACAAGAAGATGCATTCCTCATTATTTAATACACGTCATGCCTCCATATTTTTTAATCACATGTGCATGTATATGTGTAAACTATCACTTGAGTAAGAGTTTCATGACAATTCCCATTTTGTAAGACCCTCTCTTTTCATCTTGAGAAATGGAGTCCTCTCCAAGTCACTCGCATAGTTTAGGTTGTCATAAGAAAATTAGGTGATTTTCCTTGAGATGTGTTAAATTGGAAACTAGGGCCAAATTCCACTTTGGACAACTCCTTTGGGGAAGATAATTATGGCATTAAATTCAACTTTTCGAGAGGACCAAAATCAACAATAATTATCATCGAATTCAGTTAAGAAAAAGTGTGATTTCGAATATATGTTTCTCTCATATAAAATTTTCAAGGTCGGCCTACATGTTGGCTCATTAATCCCAACAGACACATCCATTCAACTCAAAAAACTTGTATATATAGTGGTGCCCTCATCCTCATTTCACACATCTTCTTTTCTGTGAAATGGTCGTAGAAGGATAGTGTCTCTAGTGAACTAGGAAAGTGCTTGTTATTGTCATGACATGGTTAATTTGGTGGGCCAAGTCCCTTGGGCAAGAGGTCAAGAATCTTAGGAGGAATTATAGGTTTTATTGTGAACAATTTTGGGCTTTTTTCTATTTTTATTGTAGGTCTGAGTTCCTTCTGAAGCTAACCACATGAATCATTAATTTTTTGGTGTAATACTATGCCATGGAATCCCTCTTTTAGGTGAGCCACAATCCCTGGATACCTTTCTTAGACAAGACACATGCATTGACTTGCTAAAAAAAGGACTATGAGGGTTGTTATTTGCTCAAGTAGGATGAAGAATTGTTTTAATGAAGGTAGATTGTTATGAAGGCATGTTTGAGGGTTGAAATAAGCCCTGAAGAAGAGACGTAGGTGTAAAGGTAGTTTGATAAAATATGTAAGGGTTGAAGCAGTGTGTCACATGCCCTAACCAGAGCACCTAACACAAAAAAAATTTCAACCTTCTTGATAAAAATATATGAGGTATTTCGGTAGCTGTATAATTGATCTAATTTGAGAATCTCCTAGTTAAATTGAAAGCAACCCTAATTTGTACAAGTGTATTCTACAAATTAAGGGGTTACATCTTGTTAGATTCAAAATTACATTGATGATTGAGTACTAGGATTCTGTATCTCCTCATTGGAAAGACATTCTTGATGTTATATTATTGTACTCTCTCTCTTGAACATTTGATATGAATAATAATAAGATTTGATCAAGGGTTTTCCCCATATTTGGGTTTTTCCCTGGCTTGAGCCAATTCCTGAGTTCTATTATCTTGGATTGTCTTCTATAAGTGTTATTTATGTTCTTTCTTCAGTTAATATCAATGTGATATTATATTTTATGATTTCTATTAAAATTAATGGTAATTGAATATTGGGGAACTATTAAACATTTAAGTAATTTACCTAGCAAAGAACATGTTATGCAAAATTAACATGGTTTCAGAGCTAAGGTGAGGGAAAGTCCAATCAAGAAAGAAAGAAATCACAAGAAGTTTACTTTCAATTCTAACCTTCTTCCTCCTCCAAGATTATTCATCATGAAGCACTGAACTAAGAAATCTCTCTTAAAAATTCCTACTACAGAACTATAGATTGCAGATCCCAAAATGGAAATGAGATCAAGGCCTCATCAATCAAGCATCTCTTGGATAGAGCTCTATGTCAACTTGTTGGTCAAATGACTGCAACCAGGAAGATTTGGTTCTTTTAGGGTCAAATATTCTATGAAATCACCCTTGAATTGAATTTGTTTTGGAGATGGTCTCTCACTTAGAATTCCTTCTCTATTACAGTCATATATGATGCTATAGAGTTCCTATCATCTAATCTCATGTCTACAATGTTATTCTTGAGCTTGTTGACAAGCCTTCAGCCTTGTATTAAGGGATGCATCACAGAAAAATATTAAAGACTACTTGGACACTTGCAGCATCAATCAAGAGGGTTTAATAAAGAACAATGTTCAAAGTTTGTGTTGGGATAATGCTTATTTCAAGTGAAGGATATACCTATGTGTGTTAACTATGTCTCTGAAATTTTGGTATCAAAGAAGAAGGAGTTCATGAAAAATAAAGATCATTCCAAGGATCTTGGAAAATGAAACATGTAATTCTAAAATATCAAGAGTGGCTCAAGGAACATAAGTTATTACAATAGATTCATTGCACTCTGCAACTCTTAAAGAGATAGGTTGAATTAGAAAAGACAAACAAGTACGTATGGGTCCTTCCGAGCTCCATTAACATTACAAACAAAATATTCAGGTGATTATTCAATGCATCAAGCTTTCTCTTTTTGAAATTGTCTGAGACAAACATAATTTCCTGGTTCTTCTTTCAAATAAAAAGACCTGATAGGCCATTATTCTAGCCTCAAATCATCTACAATAAATCCAATTCTTGTATTAAGAATATTGTGTAGATGCATCGTATCTACAACCTGCAACTATCGTTGAAAATTTCTCCCTATGTCTTGGTTCAGAAATTTGTATGGAAATCTCTGGTATGTCCTCAATTCACAGTATGCTCATTAGTCATCATATGCAGCTCAAGTGTGGATGGCTTTACAAAAATTAGTGTAACTAAAATATTGGCATAACATCATGTAATATTGGCATGATGTTACTAATGAATAGGTGCAGGACTGCATATGCTTGCATAACCTTTTGTGGTATTTTAGATATATGGCATCATGAATATATATTCTATGATGTCCTTATCCTATAACCTTTTTTGAGATATATGTTGAAATATCATTTCCAGTTAAATCCTAATTACAATAAGACACCTTATGTTCGAAAAAAGTATTGACAGCATTGATAGTAACGATAGTATCTCTGTTAGTTATTTTGGTCTGAACTAACCTATATTAAGTATTTACTGAAGAAAATTTGTTGGTATATCTCATTGTATTCCACCTAATTAAGGAAGGGTTTGATCGAACCAGAGGTATAACATACATAAGGGTAGTCACCAAGATCGATCCAGCAATCAACTCCTCAAGCTTTTTGATAAAATCAAATATTCTATATTAAATATTTCAGTTGAAGCAAGATTTCAGTGGTTAAATCCTTAAAGGATTAATCCCTACAGAGTCTTGTTTAACAATAATAGGATTGGGCTCTATCTAGTAGCAGTATCATTATGTTCATAAGTTCTCCTTTGTTGTATAATTGTAGTGGAAGGTCAACTTGATTCAATTCTAATAACAAAGGTCCTCTTTGATATGACAGGAGATAAGTGGAACAATTCTAATAAAGGCTAGTCATCTTAGCTTAATCATACATGAAGAAGATCATCACAAGGAAAATCTCAGATTAAGTCTTCTAGAATCTTCATGCAGTCAGCGTACCTATAATATTGATTTACTATCAATTTGGCATATTAATATCTCATATATGAGGAGTAGAGCTGAATATCCATCTAAGGTAAGACCTCAAAGGGAGCTATAGAAACCCTGTTAGAATGGATATCTTTGGCACTTGGTACAATTGTATTCAAATTAGATATATTTAATAGGAGCCATACTCTAGGATGCAAAAGATGATCCTCTCCAAAGGGAGTTGTTTTCTTTAAACATGCCAACATGAAAAACAGGTCTGATCAAAAAAAGAAGAAACTAACTAGATATAGACAATGTGATGATATCTTGGAAGAATCCCTAATTTATCACCTCAAAGGATCATCTCTTACATTGAAGCTCCCTTAGAATTTGAAGTAAATGAATAAGAGACTAATGATTACATATTGAGTCTCAAGGAGCCTAATAAACCTTCCCAGTAAGAAAATTCCTATTTATGGAAGAGTAGCACCTAAATTATGACATATTTGATTGCATCAAACAATTATCAAAAAATTGGATAGATATCATGATGAGAAGGTTTCCAAATAGATACTTTTCACTCTAAAAGTACAAGCTTAGGATTTTTGTCTCCCTAATAAAGAGGGAGTAAGAATGTCAAATACTTTCTTCAACAAGATATAAGGCAGGGGATTGCTAAGTACTGCCAAGATCTCTGTTGCCAATATGGATAGTTTTAAATTAGTATGTCTATATAAAGTTATGCTACTAGGTGGAGCTATGAGAATCCCATTAACAACATCACCAAGATCCAATATTCGTTCTTAGAAAGCATCCTGACACTATTCCCTATATGAAGGGATCTCTGGTTAAGATTGAATATTGAGCTCTAGGAGCTCTTGGGAGGGCTTGAGGTACTTATTTGAGCTATGAGTGACCATAGGGTGAGTGGTTCACCTTCCCCTATTGGTGCACTATGTACAGGGTGAGTGGTTCACCTTCCCCTATGATACCTCATGGTGGCTGACATGTGTGTAAGGCAAAGGGTTCACCTTCTACTGCTGTTGATGAAATATTCATAGGATGAGTGATTCACCTTATCCTATGGCATATGAGCAGGATGAGTGGTTCACCTTCTTCTGTGTATTCCCAGTGAGAGATGCATTCAAGCATTTTCTTGTGGACATGTTAGTGGGATGTGGTTCATCCTTTCCCCACTTGTAAGATGCTTGTTCCATATGATTTTTGGTTGAGATGTTGGTGGAATACTTTCCCAACGTGTAGGATCCTCCCTACCGTTGTTGATTTGCATGCATGTATGATGCAGCTCATACTTTACCTACTCTCAGTGTTTTTGCATGCCTGATATATGTCTGTAGGAGGTGGTTCATCCTTTTCCTACATATGTTTATGATATATGTTTGTAGGATCTATCTCATCATTTCCATACATGTGGTTGTGATATGTGTTTGTATGATGTGGTTCATCATTTCCCTACATGTGGTTGTGATGTGTGTTTGTAGGATGTGGTTTCTCCTTTCCCTACATCTGATTATGAAAAATATATTGTATATGCCTCCACTATTGATGTCCTTGCATTATCCTACCCATGTAGTCTGAGACACATGAGAAGTACCTCTCATCTGGCCAATGATATGGGAAAAGTGAATAGGTACCATAGCACTACCAATGGACACATCATGTACTATAGTAATCCATATGCCTAGGTTAATCGTGTTTCTTCAACTTGATCACTTGGGATCAATTCCGATTGGAGTTCACCCTTTGGTTGTGGACTAACTTTTGTCAGTGGAGAGTGGCCAGGTCTTGTGACTAACTCTCGATCGATTCTTCTTTATGATTCATATCAGTGTTCAGCAGAGCAGAGATGAGATACAAATATGGTGCATGATGACATGGTGTCTCTATGATTGATGATGGATGGATTGGCAGGTGGAATTCTCCCTAGTTGAGAGAGAGTGTTAAAATTGGCAACTAGGGCCAAATTCCACTTTGGACAACCCCTTTGGGGAAGATAGTTACGGAATTAAATTCCTCTTTTAGAGAGGACCAAAATCAACCTAAATATCACTGAACTTGGTTAGGGAAAAGTTTTATTTCGAATTTATGTTTCTCTCATATAAAATTATCAAGGTCGGCCTACATGTCGGCTCATTAATCCCAACAAACACGTCCCTTCAACTCCAACAACTTGTATATATAGTGGTGCCCTCATTCTCATTTCACACGTATTCTTCTCTCTGAAATGGTCATATAAGGATAGTGTCTCTAGCAATGGAGGAAAGGGCTTGTTATTTTCATGACAGGGCTGTTTGGTGGGCCAAGTCCCTTGGGCAAGAGGCTGAGCATCTTAGCAGGAATTATGGGTTTTATTGTTAACAGTTATAGTCCTATTTCTCTTTTTTTTGCAGGTCTCAGTTACTTATGAAGATGACTACAGGAATCATGAATCTTTTAGTGTAATACTATGGCATGGAATCCCTCTTCTAGGTGACCCGAATTCCCTGTATATCGTTCTCATGCAGGTTGCGAGAATTGACTTGCTAAAAAAAGGACTGTGAGGGTTGTTATCTACTCAGGTAGGATGAAGACCTATTTTGATGAAGGTAGATTGGTATGAGGGGATTTTTGAGGGCTAAAATAAGACATGTATTGTAAATAGATAAAGGGTTGACTACTTGAAGAAGAGTCATAACTGTAAAGGCAATTTGAGAAAATATGTAAGGGTTGAAGCAGTGTGTCACATGCCCTAACCAGAGCACCTAGCACAATAGCCCTTTTCAACCTTCCTGATTAAAATATATGAGGTATTTTTGTAGCTGTATAATTGATCTAATTAGAGAAGCTCCTAGTTAAACAGAAGGCATCCCTAATTTGTACAAGCATCTTCTACAACTTAAGAGGTTACATCTTGTTAGCTCCAGAAATACAACTATGATTGTAGATATCCTCATTGGAAAGACATTATTGACATTGTATTATTGTACTCTCTCTGCTGAACATTTGATATGAATAATAATAAGATTTGATCAAAGGTTTTTCCCATCTTGGGGTTTTTCCCTGGCTTGAGCTAATTCCCGAGTTCTATTATCTTGTCTTGCCTTCTACAAATGTTATTTATGTTATTTCTTCAATGTGATAATAGTTGTTATGATTTATAGTGAAAGTAATGGTAATTGAAGATTGGGACACTATGGAACATTAAATTAATTTACCTGGCAAAGAACATGTTATGTAAAATTAACAAGATGTGAACATTTCAGTTGAAGCAGTGTGATAATGTAGTTTCAACGAGGCATTAAAAGATGCAACAAGAAAGCACATTTGGGATACTATTGTTATGTTATTCTTGAGGCATGAGTGCACATATAAGAAGACTCTAACAATGGTTGAAGAGTTGGAATAGTTAGATAGGTTGGGGGGTTGTAGTCTCACTTAGAGGTGTAGACAAGCAAGTTAAGAACTATGAGAATTTATGGAGAAATATTAAGACATTTTACGAGCTGAATGAGGGAAACTTGGCAGTGGTACTAAGTGAACATTCCTTGATCGAATTTGATACCCTATCCTTGGCACTACCACTTTGCAAGACGAAGAAGAAATGTGAAATATATGTGTAATCCACTAAAGAAGTTGGAAAGGTTGTTGCAACATACTTAGGTGGTTTTGTCATGTTTCAAAAGGTGTTGGAACTTGGAAGGTGACAATTGGAGTATATTTTTCATGGAGTGTCAAGGAGGTACATCTCATTAGGAATGAATTACACAAATCTAAAAAATAGGCCATATTGGGTTAGAACCTAGGATATTACTGTTTTGGGACATCCAAAGTTGAAGGTGCATTTTATGGAGGTGTAATCCGCAAGCGACATCTTACGGGTATCTTGGAATTTTGGTGTGTGTTAGTCGTGGTATTGTATTGTATTTGATGAGTAGTAGCTAGAATGTGTTGCATGAAGGAAAAAAATCCCACAAGTTTGAAATGGCTTAACCATTTCGCATTTTAAGGTGTGTTATGCCTTAGTTTTGAGAGACAATTAGAACCATCTTAGAGTGTCATGGGTTGTACCATGGACTTAAGTCCACTTGCATGGGTCGAGGTGTAAAGGTAACCCATGAGTTGAGGAAAATGATTACAATGCTTACCTATATAAAGTGTTTATGATATAATATTAACGATTTTTGGATGAAGAATGGAAGAGGAAGGTAAGAAAGGAGAGGCACTAGGGTTTGCTGTAAATCAATAAAAGGAAGGAAAAATATCTCCTACTAGAATAATTTTTCAAGTTTCCTCTTCAATAGGACTAAAATTTAGCTGGAGCTAGGGAGTTCGCCTCAAAAGCATTGATTGGGTACTCTAGAAATGTAAGACCTAAAATATCCAAGCTATTCCATTAGATAGATTCATCTTGGGCAAAGGTTTCAAAGGATAAGGTGCAAATCTCCCCTTTCTAATGTGGGTTTTAAACCTTCCATTTGAGAATGCTAAAAACAAGGTCATGATCTTGAAAGGAGGTCCTTGATTTTTCCAAAATGCAATGCCAATGCTTAATCCATGGTGTGATTCTTTCTATTTGGGTTTGGCCTTGAACATTGATATCTATCTTTCGGTCTAGTTATCAGTTTGTAATTTCATTTATGTGTTGACAAGTTTTAAGGGCTATAGGGTATAAGATGGTTATTTTTCAATACCCCTTCCTTGAAATCCTAAAAAGAGATGGTGTGCCCCATTTTGTTGTCATAATATTTCAATTGTGATCTCTTCCTATGAGGATACCCTTGAACAAAATTTCATGTTAAATCGAAGCAGGGTTATAGATTGTAAGTGCCTCTAGAAGTCTTGACAAAGGTGAAGGGGAATGGAGTTTACCTCCTATTACAATTCTTTATATTCCACCATTTGAGGTGCTAAAGGCCACTGGCTTTAAGGATGATAGGTGAAAGCTCACGAAGATCTTAAAAATGAGAAGGTAGGTGTGATTTAACATAATATTGATTCTTCAATGATTGACTTTTTGGGTGATATTTCCCAGTAAATGGAAAAAATTGAAGCCCTGCCACCTCTAGATTAAGTAGAGTATGAGAAAATGTTTCCTAAGATTCAAATAATCGCTCCATATTTTGTCCATGAGATCCATGGAAATTATGTTCAACCGTTAATAACTCATGTTAAGATATCATCTTTGAATTAGGGCACATATACTTCTTCAACTAGTGGTGGAGAGTCCAACCAATGAGGAGGCAAGGTTGTTCATTTACAAGTATGGCATCAATCAAGTATTCTCACTCTCTGAACAACTCCAATATGAGTGTGCATAATGTACTTATTATTCTAAACAATTGTAAATATTAGATTATCTTGAAGTTGAAGGGCTTGAAGTGGTTGACGGCTACCTCAACCTACAAATATTTAAAGGAACTATGTGTTTTCCAATTAGATCCTTGTGGTCAAAGAGATGCGAAAGAGGAAGGCCTTATAGCTACTTTCAAGGGGGAGAATCTGTGATTTTTTGTGGGATTGGTTATATTTTTTCTTCCTTTAATTTAATGTTAATAACCTAGTTGTGCATTGATTCAGTATATCTGTAATTTTCTAAGTCAATGGCTTATTAGATGCTAAGTTTGCAGGAAAATTAAGGTTTATAACAAAGTTCAAAGATCTTCCTTAGCCAAAAAATATAATGACACGAGCCATTTTATTGTATGGATGGTGCTGAAGTTATTTCCAAAGTTGATAACTACTCAAAAATAATAGTGAGGGAAGCTTTGGAGATTGAATTTAATCAAAGAAATATCAAGCAATATTAATATGGATAATGGTACTAGATTCAGGAAGCATGGACAACTGATGCTTCAATTACTTCAAAATTCTTCAGAAAATAGAATTGCCCACAGTTTCCCATCAATATATATATGAAGTATTGAGCTCATTGGAAATCTGTGGGAAATTCTATTCTTATGATGATGATCCATGAGAATGGATCAAAACATAGAGATTTAACAAAAACTCAGACACAATTTCCTTATCTATTTTTCATTGGAATACATGAATTCGAATCATATATAGAGTAACTATGAACTTGAAACTATAAAAATCTACAACACAAGATATTATGTCTTTCAAGTTGGTATCATAGTAATCATTTTTTAATATACTTATAAACAATATATTGGAAAAAAGGGGTAATTAAGAAAATGATTTTCTTATAAATGACATCACATATTCTATTTGAAGGAATTTATGCCTCGTTCAAAGGCAGAAGATCAATAAAATATTGGTTCCTACATCTCTCTCGAATTTTTTTTTCAATGTGAAATTTGACCCTCCATTCCAGGAATAAATTTATCAGCTAACTTTTCTAGACTGACCACCTCAGCTAAGAGTGGATGAGTAGGTCTTTCCCCAGTCTGGTCTGAATTTTCCTTAGAGAAAGCTTTGGTCCTCCAGTTATCCACAGTTCATTATTGTATCTCTGCTATACATGAAAATCATTTGAGTTTTGACAACATGATGATTGAGATATTTTTTACTTCTTATGAGTTTACCTAATAGTTTGAACCATAATGACAAGTTTAACAGTATGTGGATTTGTTCTCATAGTGATAAATCTTGCTTCCTAGTTCTCTCTCAGATTTTTGTTGGGTGTGGAGCTTGATTATCTTGTTTACTTTGTATCACAACATTGGACCCCTATACCTTAAATGAGATGGCAACACCGCCCGTAAATTAATCACTGCCATGGGGGGTCTAGGGGGGGGCGGCAGCAACTTTATGGAGCCCCACCCTGCCAGGGGGCTTCGAGGGCAGCACCCCCAAAGCTAAAAACAAATGTAAAATTTCCTTGTAAAATTATAGTAATTTCTAGTCAATTTGGGCCTTTCATTAGGAAAATGATCTGATAGTATAAGTTATGTTTAGTTTAGGGTTTTTTTCCCTAGAAGGAAAGCCCTCACTTTTATGAGGGTATTGTATTGCGGCTGTGTATTGTATGTGTATTCTCGGAGTGAGAAACAGAGATGGAGACTATGAGAGAGAAGAAAGGATATTACAGCGGATCTGCTGTAGGTTGTGTCTCTTCATTTTGCTGGATACTAGAAAGGAAGGACTGGCTGTTTGGGGTGGACGTAGCCCAAACTGGGTGAACCACGTATATCTGTGTCTCTCTGGTTTTATGTGTTTTGTGTGCTTGTATTTTCCGCATATTTTATGTGTTGCATTTCTCTGTAATATATAATTTTCTATAATCTTGCATATTGAAATATGAGAGTATGAGCTGGAAACTAAATTCATCATAATCACAGTCGGTGTTAAGGATCGAAGGTGCTAGAGAAGCCAATTAAGCCTTCCATGAATTTGGGTTTATTAATATATGCACAGGTTGATGTTTGTATGCGGACGTGAGTGCGTTTGTGCAAGCACTTGGATTAGGTGCTTCATAGTCATGCAATATTCATAGCAAGGAATGTGCATGGTTAGGTTTGTGTGTTTTTCACACATGTCTCTCTTAAAACCCCAAGGACGAGGAGAGCATGAGGCTTAGAAGAAGAGACAATATGTGCTAGAATAGAAACAATGAAACAAAAAAAAAATATTATGGAGTTAATTTTTTGCATGTAAATGGGCATACTGCTGTAAGACTTAGTATGGCATGCGTACCCTGGATAATCACTAGTAAAGTCTGGGTTAGACCTAGGTGATAGGGGGGATGTCAAGCTAACAATTACCTTGGGTAAAATTTTGAGGGGGGAAGAGCTAGAGTGAGCGGGGTTGTCTCATTTAGCAAGTTTGGCTGGATTTAGTAAATAATCCCCAAGTCAATTTTAAGGGGGGAATTGTTAGGTAAACTTGACTCGAGATAGAGTCAATGTTGACTAGGGTAAATAGTAGTGTTTTTGGGGCACATGGTTCTGTGCACCCATGGTTTTGGCCCATGGTATTGCATGTAATGGAGCCTATAAGAGGCTGAGAATACTTCATTGTAATGTAGGCCTGGAGGTGAGCAGTGAAGGCTCACTTGGCCGGATAGGCCAGGGTTTTGGCCAATGGTTAATGAAATCTCATTGGTTGGGTTTTTCCCTAGATTTGGGGTTTTCCCAGATAAACATATGTGCTTATTTTTATGATTTGTTGCTGGGTTCTTTATGTTTATTTATCTTAGTAAAATTGTTTATTATTTGCTACGGTAAATTCCTAACAATTTTTCTGTCGATGTGCACTTTGACCCTCCATTTTAGGAAGAAATGTATCAACTACCTTTTTCCAGATTGACCACCTCAGCTGAGAGTGGATGAGCAGGTCTTTCCCCAGTCTAGTTTGAATTTTCCTTAGAGAAATATTTGGTCCTCCAGTTATCCACAGTTCATTATTGTATCTCTGTTACACTCAGAAATCACTTAAGTTTTGACAACATGACCTTGAGCATGATTAAGAGTCCTCACTTGTGCCATTTATTAGTGTTGGAATTCCATATTACATACAATCTCCTCAAAACAATATTTTCAAGCAAACCTTTTACCAAAATACCTTGAAGAGAGTCCAAGCTAACCCCTAAAAAAATGACATGTCCAAAATGTCTAGGAGGCTAGATCCCAAGGAAACTCAAAATAACAACTAAGAAAGACAAAGACACCTCTTAAGCAGAACAAAACCAAAGATAACAAAGGCCTTCCCATTCCTAATAATGTTACAAAGCTGAAAAGACTTCAATCCTCCAATGCGATGACCCTGTTAAATTTAGAGATGCACAAATACCTACCAAGGAGCGGGCCCCTTTCACTGCTTTTATCACCCATTTGCTGAGAAGGGCCACCCCTTGAGCATGGATATCAAGATCCAAACCCGATTGAAAATGGGATAACATACACATGTCCGAAGCCACGAAAGGCAGCCCCGTTTCCCCTCACTATTTATCTCAAAAACATGGCTTGTTGCTAAAATAATTTCCATAACTGTATTATAGTTGAAACCATTAGGTTTTATCTTGGGCCTTTCCAGGATTACTTAAACGAGTTACCAATCACCATGGTTTAAAAAATAAAAAATAAAAATCATTTCCATAGTTGTAATCCCCACCAAGTCAAGTGACTAATTTATAAGTTCTTTTTAAAATTATATTGATATGAAAGAGAAATCCATATGCCAAAGGGATTTCAAATACCCAAATGCAATGTTTTATTTGGAAACATCATCGTAATACTTAGAGATTTCTCATCCCATTTCTCCTCGAGATTGTGGAGTTTTAAGAAAGAGTTGGCTCTACTGCAAAAAGTTCACCAATGTGCTTTCTGTCATGATGATGAAACCCTCCCCATGGGGACCCAAGATCATATGATAATGGTAATTTATGGGTTCCCCTGTTGTTTGCATCATGTAACTATCTTGGAACTTTGTTGAAATTTGTTGTACTCATTTGTTCTTTGGGATAATATGCGAAGCATTAAAAAAAATAACTACAATTAATGTGATTGTAAAGACTCGAGAGCTAACTTACAGAATAAATTTGCATCTAGGTTACCTGAAATAAGAACCCAAATTCATAAAACTTTAGAATCATAGCAGAATTTGATAGATTGCAATTAATACATGACGAAAATTTCACTTACAATACAATGAAACTATGATTAAAATGAGTCCTTAACTGTCAACATCGTCAAGTTATACACCATCATGCATCTAATCTCCAATGGTCATGCTAACATGAAAATCAATGGATGCTTCCTATGGTGTTAAACCTAAAGAATATTCTACTCCAATTGAAGAATCTACATCCCAATCAAGATTCGACAAAATATCTTCCTCGAGATACAAATATTAATCCTTTGGAGGCGTCGAATAATATTCTTTGCAGAGAAGGATAAGAATGGAACATATGAAAACCAAGATATTTAGACTTCTTCAAACCTAATCTATTAAACTATGACCAAGAAATATATTTAAGCTTCTTCAACCAAAAATTAGCGACAAGGAATCCAAATGTTACTCCCTTTTAGCCTATAAATACTCAAGAAATAGATAAATACTTTCCAATAATTGGTAGTATTTTAGAGTGTATTTGATCTGGATTTTATGCAGGAACGCAACAGAATACAGAGATAACCATAAGCACAGAGATGCAGTGGAAATAATGCTTCACTTTTATTAATAAACGAATGACTGAAATAAGCTTACAAACATAATGGAAACAAGCTAGGGCGTTGGTAGCGTATCTCTGAGAAGAGATGTAGCGTACGCAGGCCTCTGAACTGTGTTACATTGAGGCTCGCAGGCCTATTACAGACATAATGGAAATAAAAGAACTGTGTTACAATGCAGACATGATGGAGATGTGGCGAGCTAGGGCACTGGTAGTGCTTATCTCTGAGAAGAGATGTATCGGCTCCCAGCCCCCTGAACTGTGTTACAATGAGGCTCGAGGGCCTATTTATTGTTGAGAAACAATGTAGAATCCGAAACGTCCAAAACCCTAACCGTAGGAGATGAAGCGCCAAAACTGCAGGCGCCCGTTTGGGTAAATTGGTGGTTCACCTTCCCGGGGGCGTAACTTTGGCATCTGATCACCGTTTGACGCGCTCAATAACTCGTTAGAAAGATCTATCCGAGGACCACAACTTTCGGGACGAATTTGATGATCAAATTCGCTGGTAAAACGATACCCAAAAAACGTCGTCGTCGTTTAGGGCCTCAAAACGGCTCCGGAAGTTCAGAACCCTGAAAACTGCTAAAAATAGTAAGTTTTGTTGCAACTTGAAAAATGAAAGAACTGATGATGGGGGTTCAAATGGAATAGGTGGGTGGCCACTAATATCCACCTGGATCGTTAAGCCCCAAAAACGGCTCCGAGAGTGGAGGACCCAAAAACCTGCTATAAATAGTAAGTTGTGATGAAGCTGAAAAACTGAAAGAATTGATGCTGCGGGTCCAAATGGAATAGGTGGGAGGCCACCGATATCCACCTGGATCATTCCTCCCTCCTTAGGAAGCAATGGTCTCCATTGCGTTAAGTTCCTCCATGGGGGGGAAAATTTTGCTGAACTTGGTGTTGGATTTGTCTAGGATGTCGCAGACCTGTTGGCAGACGTGCTGGATGTAGATGTGCCACCGGTGGGCAGCCATTGAAGGATCTGAAAAAAAAAATTGTCCATCATCGCGTTCCTCTATTTCTCGAGGGCAACCTCGAGCAAGTTTTTGACAGGATCTCCTACTCCCTCGTCTTTCTTTCCTTCCGCCATGGGGGGTCGTCGAGGTTGTGAGGTTGAACTCCTTATACCCTGGCTATCATTGGGATATGAAAAGAAAACAGAAAAAGCAAACCCCTTCGATACCACCGATCCGGATTTTGCGTGCGCAGCGCCCACTGCATCACGATATAACCATAGCACAATAGATGCAAAGGAAATAATGCTTCATTTTGGTTAATAAAAACGAAGATCGAAACAAGCTACAAACATAATGGAAACAAGCTAGGGCGCTGGTAGCGTATCTCTGAGAAGAGATGGCATACGCAGGTTCTGAACTGTGTTACATTGAGGCTCGTAGGCCTATTACAGACATAATGGAAATAAAAGAGCTATGGTACTGGCAGCGTATCCCTGAGAAGAGATGTGGCGAGCTAGGGCACTGGTAGCGCTTATCTCTGAGAAGAGATGTATCGGCTCCCAGCCCCCTCAACTATCTTACAATGAGGCTTGAGGGCCTATTTGTTGTTGAGAAACAATGTAGAATCCGAAACGTCCAAAACCCTAACCGTAGGAGATGAAGCACCAAAACTGTGGGCCCCGTTTGGGTAAATTGGTGGTTCAACTTCCCGGGGACGTAACTTTGGCATCCGATCTCCGTTTGACACGCTCAATAGCTCGTTAGAAAGATCTGTCCGAGGAGTACAACTTTTGAGCAACATGGGTCGATGGACCGATGTTGCTCTCTATTTTCCCAAAAAAACGTCGTTTAGGGCCTCAAAACGGCTCTAGAAGTTTAAGACCCGAAAAAATGCTAAAAATAGTAAGTTGTGTCGAAACTTACAAACTGAAATAACTGATGGTGGGGGTTCAAATGGACTCGATGGGTGGCCACCAATATCCACCTGGATTATTAATGCCCCAAAATGGCTCCGAGTGTGCAGGACCCGAAAACCTGCTATAAATAGTAAGCTGTGCTGAAGCTGAAAAACTGAAAGAATTGATGCTGCGGGTCCAAATGGAATAGGTGGGAGGCCACCGATATCCACCTGGATCATTCCTCCCTCCTTAGGAAGCAATGGTCTCCATTGCATTAAGTTCCTCCATGGGGGGGGGAAATTTTGCTGAACTTGGTGTTGGATTTGTCCAGGATGTCGCGGACCTGTTGGCAGACGTGCTGGATGTAGATGTGCCACCGGTGGGCAGACATTGAAGGATAAAAAAAATTGTCCACTAACGCGTCCTCCGTTTCTCGAGGGCATCCTCGAGCAAGATTTTGATAGCTCTCCGCTTCTCCCTCTTTCTTCTTTCCTTCCGCCATGGGGGGTCGTCGGGTTACGAGGTTGAACCCTTATACCGGCCAAGTTGGGGATATGGGCAGTGTCAGAGAAAGCAGCACTCCCCTCCGATACCACACTCATCTGGATTTTATGCAGTGAACGCACGAATACGTAGATAACTATACATGTAGATGCAAAAGTGGGAAATAATGCTTTCACTTTTATTAATAAAACGAATGACCGAAATAAGCTTACAAACATAAAATAAACTAACTAGGCGTTGGTAGCGTATCTCTCGAGAAGAGATGTAGCGTACGCAGCTCGAACTCGTGTTACATTGAGGCTCGCAGCTCTTTACGTACATACGGAAATAAAAGAACTGTGTTACAATGCAGACATGATGGAGATGTGGCGAGCTAGGGCACTGGTAGCGCTTATCTCTGAGAAGAGATGTATCGGCTCCCAGCCCCCTGAACTATGTTACAATGAGGATCGAGGGCCTATTTATTGTTTAGAAACAATGTAGAATCCGAAACGTCCAAAACCCTAACCGTAGGAGATGAAGCGCCAAAACTGTGGGCGCCCGTTTGGGTAAATTGGTGGTTTAACTTCCCGGGGGCGTAACTTTGGCATCCGATCTCCGTTTGACGCGTTCAATAGCTCGTTAGAAAGATCTATCCGAGGACCACAACTTTCGAGATGAATTTGATGATCAAATTCATTGGTAAAACGATACTAAAAAAATGTCGTTTAGGGCCTCAAAATGACTCCAGAAGTTCAGGACCCAAAAAACTGCTAAAAATAGTAAGTTTTGTTGCAACTTAAAAACTGAAAGAACTGGAGATGGGGGTTCAAACGGAATAGGTGGGTGGCCACCAATATCCACCTGGATCATTAAGCCCCCAAAACGGCTCCGAGAGTGGAGGACCCAAAAATCCGCTATGGGGCCAGTAATGAGGATGAAGTCGAAAAACCAAAATAATTGATGCCGCGGTCCAAATGGAATAGTCAAGGCCACCGATATCCACCTGGATCATTCCTCCTCCAGAAGAAATGGTCTCCATTGCGCTAAGTTTCCATCTCCGGGCGGGGGAAAATTTTGCTGAACTTGGTGTTGGATTTGTCCAGGATGTCGCGGACCTGTTGGCAGACGTGCTGGATGTAGATGTGCCACCGGTGGGCAGACATTGAAGGATCTGAAAAAAAAATTGTCCATCATCGTGTTCCTCTGTTTCTCGAGGGCATCCTCGAGCAATATTTTGATAGGATCTCCTGCTCCCTTGTCTTTCTTTCCTTCCGCCATGGGGGGTCGTCGAGGTTGCGAGGTTGAACTTCTTATACCCTGGCCACGTTGGGGATATGAAAAGAAAAACAGAGAAAAAGCAGACCCCCTATGATACCACTGATCTGGATTTTATGCAAGAACGCAACAGAATACAGATATAACCATAAGCACAGAGATGCAGCGGAAATAATGCTTCATTTTTATTAATAAACGAATGACTGAAATAAGCTTACAAACATAATGGAAACAAGCTAGGGCGCTGGTAGCGTATCTCTGAGAAGAGATGTAGCGTACGGATGCCTCTGAACTGTGTTACATTGAGGCTCGCAGGCCTATTACAGACATAATGGAAATAAAAGAACTGTGTTACAATGCATACATGATGGAGATGTGGCGAGCTAGGGCACTGGTGGCGCTTATCTCTGAGAAGAGATGTATCAGCTCCTAGCCCCCTGAACTGTGTTACAATGAGGCTTGAGGGCCTATTTATTGTTGAGAAATAATGTAGAATCCGAAACGTCCAAAACCCTAATCGTAGGAGATGAAGCGCCAAAACTGTGGGCCCCCGTTTGGGTAAATTGGTGGTTCAACTTCCCGGGGGCGTAACTTTGACATCCAATCTCCGTTTGACACGTTCAATAGCTCGTTAGAAAGATCTATCCGAGGACCACAACTTTCAGGAAGAATTTGATGATCAAATTCATTGGTAAAACGATACCAAAAAAACGTCGTTTAGGGCCTCAAAACGTCTCCAAAAGTTCAGGACCCGAAAAACTGCTAAAAATAGTTTTTGTTGCAACTTAAAAACTTAAAGAACTGGAGATGGGGGTTCAAACGGAATAGGTGGGTGGCCACCAATATCCACCTGGATCATTAAGCCCCCAAAACGGCTCCGAGAGTGAAGGACCCAAAAACCTGCTATAAATAGTAAGCTGTGATGAAGCTGAAAAACTGAAAGAATTGATGCTGCGGGTCCAAATGGAATAGGTGGGAGGCCACCGATATCCACCTAGATAATTCCTCCCTCCTTAGGAAGCAATGGTCTCCATTGCGTTAATTTCCTCCATGGGGGGGAAAATTTTGCTGAACTTGGTGTTGGATTTGTCCAGGATGTCGCGAACCTGTTGGCAGACGTGCTGGATGTAGATGTGCCACCGGTGGGCAGACATTGAAGGATCTGGAAAAAAAATTGTCCATCATCGCGTTCCTCTGTTTCTCGAGGGCATCCTCGAGCAAGATTTTGATAGGATCTCCTGCTCCCTCGTCTTTCTTTCCTTCCGCCATGGGGGGTCGTCGGGGTTACAAGGTTGAACTCCTTATACCCTGGCCAAGTTGGGGATATGAAAAGAAAAACAGAGAAAAAGCAGACCCCCTCTGATACCACTGATCTAGATTTTATGTAAGAACGCAACAGAATACAGATATAACCATAAGCACAGAGATGCAGTGAAAATAATGCTTCATTTTTATTAATAAACGAATGACTGAAATAAGCTTACAAACATAATGCAAACAAGCTAGGGCACTGGTAGCGTATCTCTGAGAAGAGATGTAGCGTACGCAGGCCTCTGAACTGTGTTACATTGAGGCTCACAGGCCTATTACAGACATAATGGAAATAAAAGAACTGTGTTACAATGCAGACATGATGGAGATGTGGCGAGCTAGGGCACTGGCAGTGCTTATCTCTGAGAAGAGATGTATCGGCTCCCAGCCCCCTGAACTGTGTTACAATGAGGATCGAGGGCCTATTTATTGTTGAGAAACAATGTAGAATCCAAAACGTCCAAAACCCTAACCGTAGGAGATGAAGCGCCAAAACTGTGGGCGCCTGTTTGGGTAAATTGGTGGTTCAACTTCCCGGGGGCGTAACTTTGGCATCCAATCTCCGTTTGACGCGTTCAATAGCTCGTTAGAAAGATCTATCCGAGGACCACAACTTTCGGGATGAATTTGATGACCAAATTCGTTGGTAAAACAATACCAAAAAAACGTCATTTAGGGCCTCAAAACGGCTCCAGAAGTTCAGGACCCAAAAAACTGCTAAAAATAGTAAGTTTTGTTGCAACTTAAAAACTAAAAGAACTAGAGATGGGGGTTCAAACGGAATAGGTGGGTGGCCACCAATATCCACCTGGATCATTAAGCCCCCAAAACGGCTCTGAGAGTGGAGGACCTAAAAACCTGCTATAAATAGTAAGCTGTGATGAAGCTAAAAAACTAAAATAATTGATGTTGCGTGTCCAAATCGAATAGGTGGGAGGCCACCGATATCCACCTGGATCATTCCTCCCTCCTTAGGAAGCAATGGTCTCCATTGCGCTAAGTTCCTCCATGGGGGGGAAAATTTTTCTGAACTTGGTGTTGGATTTGTCCAGGATGTCGCGGACCTGTTGGCAGACGTGCTGGATGTAGATGTGCCATCGGTGGGCAGACATTGAAGGATCTGAAAAAAAAAATTTCCATCATCGCGTTCCTCTGTTTCTCGAGGGCATCCTCGAGCAAAATTTTGATAGGATCTCCTGCTCCCTTGTCTTTCTTTCCTTCCGCCATGGGGGGTCGTCGAGGTTGCGAGGTTGAACTCCTTATACCCTGGCCACGTTGGGGATATGAAAAGAAAAACAGAGAAAAAGCAGACCCCCTATGATACCACTGATCTGGATTTTATGCAGGAACGTAACAGAATACAGATATAACCATAAGCACAGAGATGCAGCAGAAATAATGCTTCATTTTTATTAATAAACGAATGACTGAAATAAGCTTACAAACATAATGGAAACAAGCTAGGGCGCTGGTAGCGTATCTTTGAGAAGAGATGTAGCGTACGGATGCCTCTGAACTATGTTACATTGAGGCTCGCAGGCCTATTACAGACATAATGGAAATAAAAGAACTGTGTTACAATGCAGACATGATGGAGATGTGGCGAGCTAGGGCACTGGTAGCGCTTATCTCTGAGAAGAGATGTATCAGCTCGCAGCCCCCTGAACTGTGTTACAATGAGGCTCGAGGGCATATTTATTGTTGAGAAACAATGTAGAATCCGAAACGTCCAAAACCCTAATCGTAGGAGATGAAGCGCCAAAACTGTGGGCGCCCGTTTGGGTAAATTGGTAGTTCAACTTCCCGGGGGCGTAACTTTGGTATCCAATCTCCGTTTGATGTGTTCAATAGATCATTAGAAATATCTATCCGAGGACCACAACTTTCGGGATGAATTTTATGATCAAATTTGTTGGTAAAACGATACCAAAAAAAAGTTGTTTAGGGCCTCAAAATGGCTCCAGAAGTTCAGGACCCGAAAAACTGCTAAAAATAGTTTTTGTTGCAACTTAAAAACTGAAAGAACTAGAGATGGGGGTTCAAATGGAATAGGTGGGTGGCCACCAATATCCACCTGGATCATTAAGCCCCCAAAACAGCTCCGAGAGTGGAGGACCCAAAAACCTGCTATAAATAGTAAGCTGTGATGAAGCTGAAAAACTGAAAGAATTGATGCTGCGGGTCCAAATGGAATAGGTGGGATGCCACCGATATCCACCTGGATCATTCCTCCCTCCTTAGGAAGTAATGGTCTCCATTGCGTTAAGTTCCTCCATGGGGGGGAAAATTTTGCTGAACTTGGTGTTGGATTTGTCCAGGATGTCGCGGACCTGTTGGCAGACGTGCTGGATGTAGATGTGCCACCTATGGGCGTACATCGAAGGATCTAAAAATTGTCCATCATCGCGTTCCTCTGTTTCTCGAGGGCATCCTCGAGCAAGATTTTGATAGGATCTCCTGCTCCCTCGTCTTTCTTTCCTTCTGCCATGGGGGGTCGTCGGGGTTACGAGGTTGAACTCCTTATACCCTGGCCACGTTGGGGATATGAAAAGAAAAAAAGAGAAAAAGCAGACCCCCTCTGATACCACTGATCCGGATTTTTCATTAGAATTTTGCGCTAGTACGAACTTGTGCTCCCCGTACCGTCATGTATATAAAGGGATACCCCTCTAGGTTGCTATCCTTTTATCCATAGGAAGCTGATTCTGCCGCTTTCTAACCATGATACACTGAACACAACATTCGAGGAGACTACCTGCACATACGTCAAGTCCTTGGTCATTTTTGTTTCATTTGATCACCAAGGTGTATATGGTAGTTCATGAAAACCTGGTACACCCTCTTGCTTAGAATTCCTGAGAAGTCATTTTGATATTTTCACGACTCTTTAAATAAGAGAAGAGATCACTGAGCACTTGTCCTTTCACGCTTGTTTCAAATTGAAAGTGACTAGAGTCATCTTTTTCCTATTTCTCGACTTCTAAAACATGAAAAAATGAATTTTGGTTTCAGTGTTATGAAATTAATCACCTATGATTACACGCCCTTTAAAATTTTGTTACTTGGTCTGATTGATTTCCTTAGTTCTTGATTTTGGTACTTTTGATTGGTTATCTCTTTTCATTCCTATTCTAATTTACAGTCAAAGAGGCGAAACATCCAGTTTCATCGTCCTCACTGCCTCCTAGTAGTGGTTCTTTTCCAGATGCATCTTTTGAAACTCCTCAATCCACTAGATCTGTTGAGTTCTCACAGCCCATTCTACCGTCTATCTAGCCCCTTGCTACTTGATCTCGGCTTGATGAGCCAATTGAGTTCAATTGGACTCCTTTAAGTGCTTGGTATGGTTTTAGGGATGAAGGATAATTTCCTCCTCTCATGTCTGGATCGCCTTTTTTTCTTGTTGCGATACCTCCTAGTCCCCGTAGAATTTTCAAAGATCTTACATAAGACTCAGATATGGATTCCTCCACTTCTATTGGCAGCGAAGGAATGCCTATATGCATAGGAGAATATCAACTCTTTCTTGAATATCTTTCTCATGCCTTTTTCCAATATTCTTCGCCTTCGAGGTCACTTCTAGCTGGCTACAGGTCTCTAAGTCAGATTATGTCTAGTGTTGTGTCCATTGCACAATCCAACACAGTAAATCCTCCTCAGAATTCGGTCCAATCTTCGTCAGTACCGTTACCTTTGGCGTCAGATATGTCAGTTACTGTTGCATCTGTTTCAGTCCAACCTACAGTATGTGTGGCTTCTCGTTCAGTTTCCACTACTCATGTGATTCCTAGTGGTCTCACTTTTGAAGAATATCTATTAGCTATTCAGTAGAGTTCTCAGGGTTCTCAACATCCCTCGCCTCCTAGAAATCCTCGTTTTCATCACTATGATGCTATCAGTAATCCAATATATGTATATCTGCACCATTATGATGAGTGTGGGAATCCAATTTATTTTCCTCCTATAGCTCCTTATTAGGCTATTTATGATCCTTATCAATCTGTTACTCATCTGGGAGCTACTTTACCAGTGCAATCCTTTGGCTCACAAGGAGAACCCTCACAGGGACAACCTTTAGCTCAGTAGGGCCCTACTTCTGGTCCGTAGGGACAACCATACGGTCCACAAGGTGAACCTTTACAAGGATAGCCTTTGGTCCAACATGGAAAACCCTCTGGTCCTTTAGGTCAACCTATGAATCAACTCGGAACATCTTTTGGTCCTGTTAGAGTCGGTCTTTTCATTCCTCCGTCAGAGATCAAAATCTCTTTTGTTGCATTTCATTTTAGGTGTCTCATTCAGTTCAGTCATCTGCGTTCCGTTAGGGGCATTGATTTTCTGACAGTAGGGAGATTTTTACTCATGTTCCTCATGTCTTGTACTTGCTGGTCCAATTCTATTCATCAAAATCATTTTCAAGTCATTTACAATCATGTTTGGTCTCTTGCTTGACAAAGAGTCATTTTAGGGTTGTAGGTTTCATTAGGTCTAGGGTTTCCCAAATTTAGTCTTCAAAATGCTTAATAATTCCATCAGGCACATGAGGAAGCATAAAATAAGTTTTCATTGCAAAATTTCATCATCAATATGCTTGATCATGGTTCTTCTTCAAAAATCTGTTTTGAAGAAAAATCGTCAATTTCATCTTTTGCAATAAATGCCATGTAATTTTCAAAGTTTTTCAGTTGTGAAGATCTTCAAGCGTAGCCCTGGTTTCCTTTGCAAAATACCATGCACACCATGCCAACTATCCTTGCAAGACAGACAAGAGACTCATCATTCAGCTGAAAAATCAAATGAAGCAGAACAGACTTTCTTGAAAAGTGTCAAAGTTTGCGCATTACAAAAGTGGGTTTGCCCAAATGAAAAATCAAAACTCATCGATATATATAAGATATTTCAATTTCAAACTCCAATTGCATACCAAATACATCAAAGAGCCAAAGTGAAAATGTGAAGGAAGCAAAAGTCAGTGTGAAAGCCGAAACTGTGGTGAAGGCAAGAGCTTGCGCGGCGCACTGGGCGTTGGGCATGACGCATATAACCTGCGCGGCACATAGAGCCATTCTACACAGTGTAAAATTGAACGTGCGCGGTGCATACGGTGTGCGCAACGCACTGGGTTGTGCGCACGGCGCATTGGCCCAAAACAAAAAATTTCTGCCAATCTTCTCCGAAATTAAATTTTCTTGGTTGCTCTATGCTTGAGTAAGTCAAAGTCATTCCCCTCTTATCCATAACTCATGTTTGGTATTGTTTGAGTGAAACATAAAAATTTTAATGTCAAAAAACACAAACCCTATCACCGTGTTGAAGTGCCTCCTTAGGGTTTTGAAAGTGGAGTTTTAAAATTAGTTTTGGTGCCAATCTTTTCCATTCCTCACTGTTTATTATGCCCCACCTTGTTTCCCATCTCCCATTATCTCATTACTACAGTATATTTCCCTATCCCCTTACATCCTAAATCACTTATTCCTAAGCCCCATTTTCCTATCCCTAAGTCACTTCATTCCCTATCATTCCTATTTCCCATTTCACTTATAAAAATCCCCAAACCCCAAAGAATTCCCAAATAGTCAGTGGTTGTCCCTACACCTTTGATATTCCTTGATTGAAGTTTATTATCCCCACTGTACTATTTCCCCACAGTCCCTCCCATATCACCACTTATTTGGCAACAAAATTCAAAGACATCAAACTCTTCATATTCACCTCAGGCAACGTAGATGAAGAAGGCATTGAGGAGGCGTGAAAAGGCATAATTTTGGCTGAAGCTTCTTTGGCCCAGCGTAGTGCATGATGGAGGACACTTAGCACAAATTTCAAGGAATTTGGGACACATTTTGTCAATTTTGAATTTTTGTGCCTAAACATAGATTTTTCCGCCCGACGCGTAGCGCCACTTGGCGCGCGCTTAGAATTGGCAGCTCTTCAGGGGGAAAAATTTACATTTCTAGATTTTTTTATCAAAATTTAGGCATGCTCATGGATTACCTAAGGATTTAATCAAGTTTTGGTTTTCCCAAAGGGTCAAAAACACCCTAAAAATGGCCTTTCTGCCACTTTTTGCACACACAGGAAGCAGTGTTGGGAGATTGAACTTTTGGAGGGGAAAATGGCAACCAAATCCCGAAATTCCACTGGGGTTGGAAAGTTGAGAGGCAGGGCTTTCCAACGAGCTATCCTACGCTCAATTTGGACTTCAAGAAGGGCCTAAAAATCAGCCTCAAACTTGTGCTATGCATAGAGATTTCAGGTGCAACGCATAGAGAAATTTGGCCTATTTTTCACTCAGCAGCTCAGAATTTCACCTTGTTTTGGCATGTTTCACTTTTCATGTAATGTTCGATGTACCTTGATGTAATTTCATGTCCATGATGTAATTTTGGCACATTTTTACTCATTATAGAAGATTCATTCACCAAAAGGTGAAATGTAAGTGAATGGATCAGTTTCCTAGCATATAGAGGCAAGTTGTTTCATTGCCTATTTTCTAGTTCCTAGTTTAGATATGGTTGAAACAGCTCTTAGAATGATGAGCTCGACCCATAGAGGTATGGGAATGGGTTAGGCTTATCTATATCATGTAGTTCACCAGTCATTTTCAGGGTTGGACATTTGGGATTGCTTGGCACTTCATTGTACATTTCATCTCTGCACTTTTGGCAAAGGAATAGACCAGGGTTTGCAGCACTCTTTGGGATCCATGTGGCTCTGTGTTTTGATGGTGTTTTTCTCTATGTAATTTTAAGTTCACTGATTTTTATGTGTATCATCTCCCATCTCCTTTCTTCTTAGATTAAACAAATCAGTGTTAAAGGCAGAATTCATTGGATTGCTCTGCTCTGCCTTTAGTTTTGTTTAATTTTTCATGTTTTCATCTGTTTGAGGAGGACTCTTGAGACCTTCTTGCCCTCTTCAGCTCCTCACCGGTCTAATCCATACATTCATTCAATCTAAAGCATCAAAACAATTTCATTCCTTGCCCCAATCAGAACTCTGCAAAAACTAGGCCTTATCCCCGCACCCAAAACTGCCTTTCCCTTTGATCCAACAAAAACCCCCAAAAACACAATCAAACTCCTTTAATTATATACCTAGCCTAAAATTAGCTTTTATTTCAAGTCATCTCAAGCCCTATTGATTATTTTTGCTGAGATTGACCCGGAGAGAGCCCTCTCCTGTTCTGGTAGGGCTAGCTACCAGACTGAGCGTGGTTTGATGTTACCCTGAACTCTGCCTTCTTTCAGCCTGAGGTAGATTTAGGCAATAACATAGTGGCGACTATACTGGGGAAACAAAATGGTTTTCTTGTTGGTTTTATTTGTTTTATAAGCTACAGACGGAGCCTGAAGTTACGCCAGGCAGCCTTCGAAATGCTCTTGGTTTGCATTAGCAAAAGTAGATAAACGTTGCTTCAGTCAATCTCCAGTCTAGTTTGTAAACGTAACATCTAACTTATAAATTTCCCCAATACATGTATCAAGTTAGATCTGATGGTTGATGGTGGACAACGATCAGACATAAGAAGGATGAAATCATTCACCTGGTGACTCCAACTCAATGTAGAGACTCCACTAGAGGACTAACTCTTTCTCTGAGAAAATGGAAGGATCTTACACAAAGTTTAGGTATCCAAAGTGGAATGGTATTCAGGATCTAGTCTGCTTTCTTGCAAATTACTTCTTTGTTGTTCTTGAAGCTGTCCTGAAAGTTTTTCACAATTTCTGGTATGACAAAGGTGATCAAAATCTTCACTTGACCCATTCAAAAAGTGTAAATATTGAGTTTCCCTTTGATCCTGGCCTCCTTACTTTTCCCACATCTTATGATGACTCTCTTCAGAGTGATGAGCCTAAAGAAAACAAAACTGATCCCGTAGCTCTTGTATATACTCCTACACCTTTTATAGTCCCAGATAGGTATAAAAATCTTGTTTTACCTTCTGTTCTCCATGCTTTCCCTGAAAATTATTACCTATATTTGCCAAGATTTGATGGTGAATGTAACAATGTCAACGCTGAGAAACATGTGCAGAATGTTGAGACTTTTCTAGACCTTTTTGAAGTTGATCAAGAAGATGTTAGTATTAGGCTTTTTGCTCTTTCTTTGCAAGGAAAATTCAAGAGTTGGTTCAAAGCCCTGCCTGATGCGAGCATCTCAGATTTCCAACAGTTTGTCAAAGTTTTCATCGACAGGTGGGTGATCAGACAGAACCCTTTCCTTATTTTAGACGAGTATGCCCAGCTGAAAAGACAGTTAGGGGAGACAGTACAACAGTTTTCCGCTAGATTCAATCGAGTCTATTATTCGATACCCATCGATATAAGACCCCCTCTTGGCTCGACCCTTTTACATTACCCAGGTGCTTTTGATCCGGAAATGGAGTTTCAGCTGAGAGAAAGGAATGTTGCAACACTTGAAAAGATATAGAACAGTGCAGTAAATTTGGAAGCTAATCTGTTGATCAAAATAGCAAGGCTGAAGGAAGAAGAAGAAAATAAGAATGTTGCAGAGCACCTGACACCTTCAGAGGAAAAGCTTGACCTTTTGGTAAATGCAGTAGAAGAGATGGTGCGGAAAATGACTGCAAAAAATGAAAATGACGTTCATGAACAAGTGGCTGATCCAAAACATTTTGTTTCTTATCCCAGTTGTCATAGATCTTATAATGATTGTTTTGTAGATCATCTTGGAGAAGAGATATTTGTTGATTTGACATGTATGCTTGATGATGTGTTGCCTCAGTTTGATCAGTATGATGATGATTATATTCTCCAAACAGAAGCTAATCTTGCAAACAAATCAGCAGCTAGTTTGTGGAAGTAGGAGGTTCACTTCAGTAGTTTGAATACAATGTTTAGCCATCACATATCAGCTATGGAAATGATGAGGAAAGTGCAGCAAATTTTGAAGTAAGTGAAGGATCTTTGCCTTTTTGTTTTGACTCATTTCAGTTCATCAGAGACAACTTCCATGCAATTAGAAATCAACTGTCGACAAGTCTTGATCTGGACCATCTTGAGGGCAATGAAAACCTTGTTCAAGACTTCTCATATTCAGATTTGCAACCCCCAAATGCCATTGATTTTCAAGTTGCAGATGAAGACTTGGATGCTGGCACATATGATCAAATGATGCAAGATGATTCCATACCATTTTGTTTTGAATCATTCCAGTTTTTGAAAGGTAAATTGCATAGTAAATTTTCAAATGAGCAGCCTGTAGGAAATCAACAATCTCTCAGTTTTAATGTTGAGGATGAGATAGACAGTGAAATTATTGAGCAAGTTGTTAATGAGAAATCTTCCCCTGAAACGACTGATAAAATTATTTCTGATACAAAACCCTCCCTAGCTCTAGATTTGCAGCCACCAAATGCAATGGAAGGGTAGATTACAGATGAAGGTGTGGAAGCTGAAATACATGATTTAATGATGCAAGAGGATTCTGTAACCTTTTGTTTCGAAGCATTTCAGTTTATAAAGCAGAATCTTCATAATATCTCTAAAGAAAAAGATGAACAGCTAGTAGGATGTCATACAGTCTCAATGGATACATCGCAACAGTCTTCTCAAGTTTTTGATGATCCTATTGCTCGTGTGTTGGATGATGTTTGATGTAAAAGTTCTTCTCCATTGGCTAACCATGTGCCAGAAAAGAATGTTGATAATAATATTATTCAAAAGTCGACTTCATTGTCTTGTTTAACAGATTTTTCATTACAAAGCCCATATCAAGGTTTGCAGTCATATGAGGAGATTGATAAAGGAGACTTTTGTTCTGTTTGGAATCAGCAACAGAGTTTGGTTATTCACGAAATTCAGGATCCTTTTGACAACCTGCCGCTGTCACCAAAGAAAGAAAAAACAGATGTGAGGAAAATCTTAATATCCAGCTGTGAATATTACCTGGGCCAGAGCAGTAATGTGTTAATGGAAATCAATAGCTATATTTATGAAGATCCTTTCGTAGTATTCTTGAAGTCATCCAGTCAATTCATGCTTTGCAAGTTTATCAGCAGTCAACTTGATTCCAAGTTTCCATGGGAGTTGCCTTTCGATTCTTCCCTTTTCCTGCGTATCAGAAAGCATTTGGGAAGAAATAAAATAGCAGCCAGGATGCTTACATGGTTGCATTGGCTGTTCCATTTCACTTGATCAGGTGGTGAAAAGAACAATTAGAGTAGGTTTGATGAATAAGCTCAATTATGAGCATCTTTCCAAGTTTTTTAGTTATGTTTTAGTCATGTTTGATTTTATTATGGTTTTCAGTTTTAGCCTTGAGTCAGAGTCAGTCTGCATAATGTCAGTTTTTGTGTTTTGACTCCATTTCCCAATGGATGAAGACACTGTCTACTCTCCCAAATATCTGCAGTCCTTGGCACCTCCAAGGAGCTACCATCCCCATTGGAGCCAATGTTAGAGTCGGTATTTTCATTCCTCCGTCAGAGATCAAAATCTCTTTTGTTGCATTTCATTTTAGGTGTCTCATTCAGTTCAGTCATCTGCATTCCGTTAGGGGCATTGATTTTCTGACAGTAGGGAGATTTTTACTCATGTTCCTCATGTCTTGTACCTGCTGGTCCAATTCTATTCATCAAAATCATTTTCAAGTCATTTACAATCATGTTTGGTCTCTTGCTTGACAAAGAGTCATTTTAGGGTTGTAGGTTTCATTAGGTCTAGGGTTTCACAAATTTAGTCTTCAAAATGCTTAATAATGCCAATAGGCACATGAGGAAGCTTCAACTAAGCTTTCATTGCAAAATTTCATCATCAATATGCTTGATCATGATTCTTCTCCAAAACTCTGTTTTGAAGAAAAATCGTCAATTTCATCTTTTGCAATAAATGCCATGTAATTTTCAAAGTTTTTTAGTTGTGAAGTTCCTCAGGTGCAGCCCTGGTCGCCTTTTCCAAATACCATGCACACCATGCCAGCTATCCTTGCAAGACAGACAAGAGATCATTCAGCTAAAAAATCAAATGAAGCAGAACAAACTTTCTTGAAAAGTGTCAAAGTTTGCGCATTACAAAAGTGGGTTTTCCCAAATGAAAAATAAAAAATCCTTGATATATATAAGATATTTCAATTTCAAAATCCAATTGCATACCAAATACATCAAAGAGCCAAAGTGAAAACATGAAGGAAGCAAAAGTCAGTGTGAAAGCCGAAACTGTGGTGAAGGCAACCTGCGCGGCGCACTCGGCATTGGGCGCGGCGCACATAACCTGCGCGGCGCATAGAGCCGTTCTACACAGTGTAAAATTGAACATGCGTGGTGCATACAGTGTGCACGATGCACTAGGTTGTGCGCGCGGTGCATTGGCCCGAAACAAAAAATTTCTGCCAATCTTCTCGGAAATTCAATTTGCTTGGTTGCTCTATGCTTGAGTAAGTCAAAGTCATTCCCCTCTTGTCCATAACTCATGTTTGGTATTGTTTGAGTGAAATATAAAAGTTTGAATGTCAACAAACACAAACCCTATCACCGTGTTGAAGTGCCTCCTTAGGGTTTTTAAAGTGGAGTTTTAAAATTAGTTTTGGTGCCAATCTTTTCCATTCCTCACTATTTATTACTCCCCACCTTGTTTCCCATCTCCCATTATCTCATTAATACAGTATATTTCCCTATCCCCTTACATCCTAAATCACTTATTCCTAAGCCCCATTTTCCTATCCCTAAGTCACTTCATTCCCTATCATTCCTATTTCCCATTTCACTTATAAAAATCCCCAAACCCCAAAGAATTCCCAAATAGTCAGTGGTTGTCCCTACACCTTTGATATCCCTTGATTGAAGTTCATTATCCCCACTGTCCTATTTCCCCACAATCCCTCCCATATCACCACTTATTTGTCAACAAAAGTCAAAGACATCAAACTCTTCATATTCACCTCAGGCAACGTAGATGAAGGCATTGAGGAGGCGTGAAAAGGCATAACTTTGGCCGAAGCTTCTTTGGCCCAGTGTAGTGCATGATGGAGGACACTCAGCCCAAATTTCAAGGAATTTGGGACACATTTTGTCAATTTTGAATTTTTGTGCCTAAACACAGATTTTTCCACCCGACGCGTAGCGCCACTTGGCGCGCGCTTATAATTGGCAGCTCTTCAGGGGAAAAACTTTACATTTCTGGATTTTTTTATCAAAATTTAGACATGCTGATGGATTACCTAAAGATTTCATCAAGTTCTGGGTTGCCTAAAGGGTCAAAAAAACCCTAAAAATGGCCTTTCTTCCATTTTTTGCACACACAGGAAGTAATGTTGGGAGATTGCACTTTTGGAGGGGAAAATGGCAACCAAATCTAGAAATTTCACTTGGGTTGGAAAGTAGACAGGCAGGGATTTCCAACGAGATATCCTGCACTCAATTTGGACTTCAGGAAGGGCCTAAAAATCAGCCTCAAACTTGTGCTATGCATAGAGATTTCAGGTGTGGTGCATAGAGAAATTTGGCCTATTTTTCACTCAGCAGCTCATAATTTCGCCTAGTTTTGGCCTGTTTCACTTTTTCATGTAGCTTTTGATGTACCTTGATGTAATTTCATGTCCATGATGTAATTTTGGCACATTTTTACTCATTCTAGAAGATTCATTCACCAAAAGGTGAAATGTAAGTGAATGGATCAGTTTCCTAGCGTATAGAGGCAAGTTGTTTCATTGCCTATTTTCTAGTTCCTAGTTTACATATGGTTGAAACAGCTCCTAGAATGATGAGATCGACCCCTAGAGGCATGGGAATGGGTTAGGCTTGTCTATATCATGTAGTTATTCAGTCATTTTCAGGGTTGGACATTTGGGATTGCTTGGCACTTCATTGTACATTTCATCTCTACACTTTTGGCAAAGGAATAGACCAAGGTTTGCAGCATTCTTTGGGATCCATGTGGCTCTGTGTTTTGATGGTGTGTTTCTCTATGTAACTTTAATTTCACTGATGTTTATGTGTATCATTTCCTCTCTCCTTTCTTCTTATATTAAACAAATTAATGTTAAAGGTGGAATTCATTGGATTGCTCTGCTCTGCCTTTAGTTTTGTTTAATTTTTCATGTTTTCATCTATTTGACGAGGACTCTTGAGACCCTCTTTCCCTCTTTAGCTCCTCACCGGTCTGATCCATCCATTCACTCCATCTAAAGCATCAAAAAACTTTCCTTCCTTTCCCCATTTAGAACTCTGCAAAAACTAGGCCTCATCCCTGAACCCAAAATTTCCTTTCCCTTTGTTTCCAACAAAACCCCCAAAATGAAAATCAAATTCTTTTACTTATATACCTAGCCTAAAATCAGCTTTTATTTCAAGTCATCTCAAGCCCTATTGATTATTTTTGCTGAGATTGACCCGGAGAGAGCCCTCTCCTGTTCTGGTAGGGCTAGCTACCAGACTGAGCGTGGTTTGATGTTACGCTGAACTCTGCCTTCTTTCAGCCTAAGGTAGATTTAGGCAATAACAGGTCCTATGGGGAAATTTTATCTGTCATAGGGACAACCTATTACACCCCAATCAAAGCCACACGTTCAGTATGGCCCAAATATTGTGCAACCAGGACAACCCTTTGGTCCTTCTTCGGGTCAACCTGGTCATCAAGGAAAACTTGGTCCTTCACAACCATCAGTCCAACCTTTACCAAAGAGTCAACCTGGTGGCCCTCAACAACCAGTTCAACAGCCGGTTCAACCAGCTCAACAACCATTGCAACCTGCCCACCAGCAGATTCTTTCATTTCCACAGCTAGTTTTACCTGTTTATCCTGCTCAGCAGCCTACTCAACCTACTTCGCAAGGTCAACCTATGCAACCGTAGGGTGCTTATTACCCTCAAGTTTCCTATCAACTAGTATATAATGCACCCCAAATTTTGTACCCTCAAAATAACCAGTATATAGTGAACCTCTGATTTCATGCCCTCAAAATCGACCTGTGTATCAACAACCTCAAAGCATACCTATATTTAGCAGCAGAATCTTTATGCTACGCAGCAAGGACGTCAGTGGTCTGCTTCAACTGAATATCATGGTCCTCAATTCCAGTATCAACCGAATTGTCCTGTTTTTAATCCCTATGATCCAGGACAGAATATATGGGTGCAGAATCCCATTCGGACTGGGTGGAATGTACATACAGGTCCTTATCAAATACCTCCAATGAATTTCAATACTCAGTTACCATTTCTTGCTATGTTGGAAATACCTGATGTGTTGAAGTTGAAAAATGATCCTATTCTTCATAATCCATATTGGCCTCCAGTTCCGACCAAGATTCCTGGTGATTATCCTAAATTTGAGGGTAGACCTAGTGAATACCCTCAAACGCATGTGATGACTTACCACTTGTGGTGTTCTTCTAACTCTTGGGTTGACAATTCTATTTGTATCCATCGTTTCCAGCGAACTCTTACTAGTGCCGCTGCAAAGTGGTACATTGAGTTGTCTCGTGGATTTTTCCAAGACTTCAATTCTTTTTCCATGGCATTCCTTACACATTTTTAGTTACTGATCCGTTATGATACTGGGACGCATCTCCTCACTTCATTGAAATAGGACCAAGCTACTCATATCTTAGATCATATTCATGAGTGGTGGCGTCATCGTGGCATGATAAAATTTGAAATACCTGATTAGGTTCTGACTCATTGGTTCACTACCTCCTTTGTGAATCAAATTTCCAAAGACATTGCTATGGGGGCATGTGTAACCGAGGAATAAGCCATTTCTTACGCCGAGTACCTTGATCTCGTGTATTCTCAGTCTGGCACATTGTATGATATCTTGCCTAATGCTCCTCGACTTGGAACCTCTAAACCGCTAGCAACTCCATATGTTGATGGTATTATTGGTTCCGTATCACAGACTTCTCAGAAGTCTCCTTCATATAACTCTAGGAAGTAGAAATCTATTTCTTCCAATAATGTAACTTATCAGTCAAATTTGAATTCTGGTACACCAGCAGAAGTGAATGTCGTTCAAGCCAATCCTACATATAACACTTCCAAAGGTAAGAAGAAGGGTTAAGGTAACGCCAAAGCTGGTACCCTGAAACAGGATTCTCCAAAACCTCGTTCTGCTGTTAGTTCTCAACGTAAACGGAAGTATCCTTGTTTGATTTGTGATGATGAGAACTTCACCAAGGACTGTCTGCGACAGTCTGAAGTGAGCCGATTTCTTAAAGGCACCCAAGGAGCTCCAGCTGTTCTTAAGGAACCCTTCCCTCAACAGACTCAGATGGTAGAGCACCCTCAGTCCTCTACTCCATCTGGTTTGCAAGTGTTCATGATGAACGGCTCTACACCCGTTTCTATTACTACTTGATCGAAAGGTTATTCTGGTTCGCGTCAAGTAGTGGGGAAAGAGATTGCTAATGGTCCTCCTCTCCCTCCTATTTCTAGTCCTCTTGAGATTGAACGGCCTAACGCTGAATCCGTTTTGTGACCACCTTCCAAAGGTGTGCTCTGTAAGTCTTCGTACAATCCCAACGCATGTGCCACACACCATTATAGTATTGTTGAAAATTTGGCTCAGGCACTGTCTGCAATGTCTATGTTAGAAGTACTTCAGAGTTGTCCTTCACAATAGAAAGCTTTGCTATCTACGATAGGTGGGATTGATCCTGCCAATACTAGTTTTCTCTCTTTTGATTTATAGAATTTCATCCCGCGACTCCCACACCAAATTGCGCTGACATTCAAGTTGGTATTAATGGTTTGAATATTCACCAAGCTGTCGTAGACGAGGGTGCATCTACATGTGTTATGTCATATACTTTTTGGAAAGCCATTGGTTCTCCAACTCTTGCCTCATCACCCAATGCCGTTGAAGCATTTGATGGAAGGGAATCTAAACCTCTTGATGTTCTCGCTAGTTTACCAATCACATTAGAAGGGAAGACAGTCAATGTCGAGGTCGAAGTTGTTGATGCAAAACTCAATTATAATCTCCTCCTCGGATGTAGTTGGACTCACGCCATGTTGTGCATTCCATCCACTCTCTTTCGTGTTTTGAAGTCTCCGCATGAAGAAATATTATTACTATTGATAAATTGTCTTTTTTCACTTCTTCTTCTGAGAAAAATGTTCCGTACGTGGACAAGATTCCTACTCCTTACGAGAGTGTAGGGCCAGGATTTTTCAAGGATCATGCCCTCATGGGTGTTTTCCCTCTTCCACCACTAAATATTGTTCAGGTCAACATGATTTCTCGAACCGATGATCCCTGGGTTATCCCTTCTCCTGAAAAAATTGATTTCTTCGATGATTCGATGCCTTTGAGTCCGTTTGAAATTTATTATTGTGAAATCGTTGCTACATCAGATTCTAATTCCGATTATACTCCTTCAAGCGAACTCTCAACATCTATTCTCAATCCCCTTGGCTTGGTGATTTTGATTCATTGGATCCTTTGAAAGAAGTGTTTCCTTATGACAATGCTATCGTGGAAAATTTGTCTTTCACCGATCTACCGTGGGATGATGGTCATCATCGTTCCCCATTTCACCCAAGCCTCGGAGCCATGTCTACTTGTCTTGAGTGTTTTTCCTCTCAGGTTCCTTCTCCTCTGCTTCAAACACCTGTTCAAGTCCATGAGGTTTTTTCGGAAGGTAACTTGAGTAACATCAATCAGACGATGCCTACCAAAATTTCCATTAAACTAGGAATCGTCGAGAACATCCATATTGGGTTTACTTGTTCTTCGGATGAAGTGCAAGTCTATACTAGCATTTTTCGTGAATTATGTGATGTCTTTGCATGTTCCTATGAATAAATGCCTGATATTGATCTTAGAATCATGGTACATAAGGTTCCTACTTATCCCAATTCGAAACTTGTTCATCAGCATCTTCATTCGGTGCATCCTAGGAAAGCTGCTGCTATTAAGGCTGAAGTGGAAAAAATTCTCAAAACTAATTTCATTTTTTTGATTCCCTTGACAGAATGGGTTTCTAATATTGTTCCTATAGACAAAAATAGGGCATTATTTGTGTCTGTGTTGACTATCATGATATCAATCGAGCTTGTCCTAAGGATAATTATCCTACTCCTTTCATCGATAAAATCATTGATGACTGTGGTGGGAGTGAGATTTTTTCCCTTATGGACAGTTTTTTGGGTTATAATCAGATCAAAATTCTCCCAACAGATCAAAAAAAGAATGCCTTCATCTGTCCTTGGGGTACCTTTGACTATAAGAAGCCTCGCTTTGGTTTGAAGAATTTCGGGGCCACATTTCAACGCACGATGTCTTATGCCTTTCATGATATTCGTCACATCATTCAGCCTTATCTAGATGATCTTCCAGCTCATTCAGCTAAGCGTAGGGATCATCCTGACCATCTTCGTTGGATTTTTCTTCGCTGTAGACACTATAACATTTGGCTTAATCCACACAAGTGTGTCTTCTGCATTGATTGTTGTAGACATTTAGGGTTTATCATTTCCAAAGAAGGAATTCACCTGGATCCTCTCAAGGTTGAGGCTATTATCAATCTCCCCTCTCCTTCCTCATTACATCAGTTGCAGAGTTTACAAGGGAAAGATAAATTTCTTCGTCATTTTATACCTAACTATGCCGAAGTAGCTAAAGGATTCACATGATTGTTAAAACATGGCGTTCCTTTTTACTGGGATGAGATCGCTCAAAAATATTTCGATGCATTGAAAACATTTTTTGTCAATGCTCCTCTTCTCCTCCCTCCAGATTATCATCATGATTTTTCCCTTTATTTGGCTGTCGCTTTCAGCACGATTTCCATGGTTTTGGTACAAGAAGATGATGACGATCATGAGCATGTTATTTATTAATTTTCTCATAACCTTCTCGACCCCAAAACACATTATGCCCATGTTGAAAAGTTAGCATTGGCCGTTGTTCAAGCTGTTCAACGTTTTCATCATTATATTCTTTTGTGTACAGTGACAGTGATTTCTGAGTGCAACCCCATGACCTACATATTGTCTCGACAATTGCTGGGGGGAAAATACTCAAAGTGGATTGTCATCCTCCAAGGGTTTGATTTGGAATTTACTACTGGAAAATCTAAGAATTCATTGGTCTTTGCTGATTTAATTTGTTCTCTCCCTTCCGACTCCGCTCCTTCTCATTCTGAGGACTTCATCCCAGACGATTCTCTTTTCTTGATTAGCATCCTCGATCCATGGTATGGTGATATCATCGTTTATCTCCAAAATTCATCTTTTAGGTCTGAGTTGATGAAAGATGCTCGCCGACACATCCGCCATCAGTCACAACCTTATTATATAATTGGAGATACTCTCTATCGTATTGGAATTGATTCCATACTCCGATGATGTTTGAATCTCGAGGAAGTTGAGAAAGCTCTAAATTATTGTCACAGTGGCACCTATGGCAGTCACATGTCTGGTTATGCTACTGCACAAAATATTCTTCATGCTGGTTATTTTTGACCTTCTATTTTCAAAAACTGTATTGTCGCAGTTCGTAAATGCCATGATTGCCAAATTTATCAACGCAAGTTGTGTGCACCACTTGTTCCTCTTCATCCTGTCATTACCATTGGTCCCTTTGTGAAATGGGGTATCGATTTTATGACGTGTAACCCTCACTCGACCGGGGGGCATGCTTTTATTATCGTAGCCGTAGACTACTTCACCAAATGGGCCGAAGAAATGCCTACAGTTGCCGCTGACGGTAACATAGCTACTCAGTTCATATTCAATCATATTATTGCTATGTTTGGTGTCCCTCAAGTCATATTTACCGATCATGGTTCCCATTTTCGGCATTATATGGTGGCAGAATTGACTTCTAAGTTGGGTCTGCATCACGACAACTCAACGCCGTACTGCCCTCAAGCCAATGGCCAGGTTGAAGATGTGAACAAAGTTATTTTCACAATGCTTCAATTTATGATTGGGATCCACAAATCAAATTGGCATCTCATGTTATTTTTGGCTCTTTGGGCATACTGAACCTCAGTAAAAAACGCAACCAGGTTCACTCCCTTCTAGTTGGTTTATGGCCAGGAAGCTACTCTTCCGATTGAATGTGAAATACCTTTGCTCAAGTTTGTTGTTGAATTTCTTCCGAGTAAATTTGTAGAAGAAGAGTGTCTCATTTATTTAGAAAGGCTGGATGAAACTCGCCGCTTTGCTGCTCTCGTTATCGAAGAACAGAAAAAGACGGTCAAAGCTCATTTTGATCAATTAGTTTCTCCTCGTTCTTTCATTGAAGGATATCTCATCCTCCCGTATGACCAAGCTGGTGATAAGCTGGGGGCAAGAAAATTTCAACCTATGTGGCATGGACCCTACATCTTTAAACATGTGTTGCAGAATGGGGCCTATGAGCTAATTGACTACGAAGGTCATCCTCTTGAACAACCAAGAAATGGGTTGTATCTCAAAAAATATTATGTGTGAGTCATTCATGCGTAATAAGTGTACATAGGTGTTGTTTTCATTTTTGTACATGTTTTCTAGCTTGATGTGCTTTGTGAGCATTTTCCTGCTTATTGGGTCTTGCTTATTGTGCAGATGTCTATTACCCCTTATGTCGGTTTCGCGGATGGTGCTTCCCGCAGTACCAGGAATTTGTCTTCGGCAACCTGGGTAATTTATGATCCTGCTGGTGAGTTGATAGATCTGCAAGGTATTTTTCTAGGATGAACTACAAACAATGTCACTGAATATAGCGTTTTCATTGAGCTATTAACCAAGGCAATCAACCTCGTCATACGCGCATTGCTGTAAATTTAGATTCACAACTTTTTGTTCTGAAACTCAATAATAATTATTCAGTTAGAAATCTGTACATTCTAAGATTGTATTTACTTATTCATTTTTTGGAAAGAAATTTTGATTTTATTACCTATAAACATATTCCTAGATGAATGAACACATTAACTGATACAGTGGCTAACATTATATTAGATAGACATTTGCATCATTTTTAAAACCATCATCATATGTAAAAGATCCATTGAGGGAAATAGATGTGTGTGTGTGTGTGTGTGTGTGTGTGTGTGTGTGTGTCTATATATATATATATATATATATATATATATATATATATATATATATATATATATATATATATATATATATATATATATCGATTTTTTGCAATCGTTATGTACACTGCATGTCAAAAATACATGTGTGTTTCTATTACATACTGAGACATCATGTCTCACAAAATATGCAGAGAAAATAAAACCTAGGTGTCTAATCAGCATGGTGCTCATGATAATATGTCACCTCCCATACTAGCCGCCTCAACAAGCAGTGAATTCGGCTGGGCACCCCTACGGTACGTCTTTGGTAGGCATGAGGAACATCATCAAAACATGCATAATCTGGGACTCCTCGTGTGATCCCCTCTAGGTTTCGCACTATCTCGTATTCCTCGCCGCCCTCACCTTAGGTGTCAAAATCACGAGGGATTCGCCTCGCTATCGTGACATACCGACAGGTCTTTCCGGGTCAACATCTGCATCACATGGATTTAATGTCAAAATATGCATATAAACAAAAAATCATAATACTCATAAAACTTAAAAATGAATCTCACCCAAATATTCATCCCAATATTCTCCCTCTGGGAGTGGGAGGTCCGGATCATCAGTGAAATCTGTGCTAGAGTAGGGCCAGTCCTCCAAGAAAATCAGTTTTCGTCAGATCCAACAAAAGAATTCCGGTCTCTAGGACATCTGTTGACCGCCCCTACCCTTGGCATCAAAGTTGTCCATCGAGCCATCCATGGTTCTCTCGCTGGTGGTGTCGAAACTATAACCTCATGTCGTTGAAAAATGGGTAGTCATTCCAAGAAGAACGATACCATAATAGATCCATAACCAAATTGTTTCAGTTTGGTATTCTTGCATTTGGTTAGTTGGCACTTCATGTTTATGGTCACGACCTCTACCCAGTTGTAGATGGTCGGTGCCATGTAGTCTACAACAAGAAGAAACTGTGTCTTTGTTGCTTTGTGCGGTTCTTGTGATCTTGTAGCCCGGGTGATGGTATGCAATACCACGCATAGTGTCAAATTTGGGATAGTTTGTATATAAAATTTCCCACTACTTGATCCCTTTCGTGCTCCTAGACATACCCTGTCTATCACCATGTCATGTTTTCCATGTAGTTCCGGGTGCCGATTAGGATTGGTGCTACACCCCTCCATGATAATCCTATGATGAAATACACGTCAGAGACATCAATCTCAAGTTCTTGATCAAGTAGGATGAACTTCTCTTGATTTTCATCCCATACATTGAACAAATACTATATTAATTCTGGTTTGGCTTGGAGACATGGTGTTAGGAAGAATTTTTTCAGACCACAGTTTCTGAGAGCTTCCATGACTTCCTCATTTTCCATGGCTAGCTCATCTTCTTCGCTATGTTCCCGTTCTTTCCATTCGATGACAATTTTTCCTCTTTCTACCTGCAAACACACACATGACTGGTATTAGTCAATTTTGAACCTTAAAACTGTAAACAATTGCGGTATTTGATGAGCATTTTTAGCTAAAAAAGGTTTGCGTCGTTGGCGCAACTTTTTCCAAAAAAATCACGCCAATGGACGCCCCCTAGTGTTAAAAATCAGGCGGTCGGCCCGACTCCGTGCCTGAAACCCGTGCCAACCGCAGAACCCTAACTTTCACATTTCCTCCCCCAAAATTTGAAATTTACAATTGTAGGAAGTAAGAAATGACTTAAAATAACAAGAAGGGTCTTAGCTCTTACCTGGAGTTGACAGCTTTGCAATTGATCTTTTGGATTGGCCGCTATCGTCACCGCGAGATTGCACAGTAAAATGGGTAAATATTTCTCCACAAGAGGTAAAAAGTGAAAAGTAATTATTTTTACCATTTTTTACATTTTATAACTTCTTCACAACCCTAATTAGGTTTTAAGGAATGTTTTTCAATTATTTTATTATATTATTTTCCAGAAATGGGTTTTACACATGTGTCTTGTGCAACAACAGATTTTTCGTGCAACAATGATGAAGTAATGAGTTATATTTTATACTTTTTCGGACTCGATAAAAACACGAAAAATTCACTACTGTAGTGACCTTTTAGCTCTTTTCTGAATCTCTAAAATTGAAAATATTGCTGAGATTTTTATCATTTTGAGCTCATTAAATGGCTGCGAAACGATATCTACCCAATATACGTTTAACCCTTTTTTAGGTTGGGATAGATTATTTACGAAAAATGAATACCTTAGCCTATCGTGACTAAGAGGTTCTCGTAGACACATTTTTCTACCTTTTCAGATTTGTGAGACTACCTACGAAAAGGGACTGCTAGATTTTTCTTTTCTGCCTTCTTTTCAAAGTCTCTAAATATGAAAGATGTTGAGTTCTCCCTTTGTCAGACTTGTTAAAACCTGATGACATTGGACTTTGTCACCATGACGTTATTTCGAGTTCCTCCTTCCTAGGGCTTGTAAAATGTACTAGGTTGGATTTGTCCGAAGGACAAACTTACAGTACAAGCATATGATATCCTTTTCAAGCTTGTTTTAAAAAATAATTGGGGTACTTGCCAAAAATGGTGGGGGGAAATGGAACCAAGTTTTAGTTATGTTGGAAGTATGTCACTCTTGAACATGGCACTTGTCTGAATTTGTGTCAGGTTGGGGACATCTCATTTCGTCATTTTTTCCTTCATGGGTTTCGGCAATCTCTTTTGACCTCTCATATACTCTTTTCCACTTCATCATGAAATCAGATCCTTTGATGTCAAATACTTCCAAATCTAGTGTCGTGCTGTTGATATGTTCAAGAGAGGTTTCCCTCTGCAGTTGTCAACTATCCTCTAATATCCTATCGGTCCTAATCCACTTTCATCATGTTCCTCTGTCTCGTGTTGATGATGTGGGAAACATTATGACCCTCCTTTGACCAAGTCACTTCCTATCGACTTTAGCTCATTATCCAGGAATTTGATCTAAAGACTCCCTTCTAGTACCTTGGAGACTGCATGCCTCAATGGCAGGTTTTTCGCATTTGACGCAAGGTTCACATCATTTGCCTTTGATCGAGTGATTCTACGGATGTTCGACGTCAGATCACTTTTCACATTCCGTAGATTGTACCTTTTGTACCTTGATGACCATCATCATCATTAGTGGTTTCTCTTGCATCTGTTAACAAATTTCATCATTGGCTGGTAATCAGATCATTTTCCTACATGTTCAACTTCAACTCATACATTCGCATGTTCGAAATTGTACTTTTTTGGGTCGAGATGGAGCGCAATACCCTGGATTTTGTCTGATAAACTCTAGGCTATGGATTTTTTTTGGATTATGATGGCTTATTGCATGACTCTCTTGATTGGATGTCTATGACCATACTTGAGTCTATTTATTGATCCTTCCTGCTACATGGCTATGTCCATACCTCATATCGCAGTTTTTATGTATTCTATTATGGATGGCTGCGCCCATGCCACATGATTCATGTATCACAGATATCAGTTGTATTTGCAATTTTAGGTCTTCCGAGAGCGGTGTTTGGTTCGAACATGTTCTCATAAATCATTTCACCCCTCTCTCTCTCTCGGACTTCATACTTTAGGGGGCATCTGTTACACAACATTTTTTCACTATACTTGAAATCCCCAAATCGCACATTGGAGGGTCATTTATGTGACCAATACGCAGTGTCATGCTTTGGAAATACCATCCTTGCATCCCTTTTGATGAAAAAAACATTCTTTTTGTTGACATTTCCCTAAGCAGAGCTATGAAGATCCCTATTTTTTCCTTGGTGCGAGTAGCCCGTTACATCCTCGTGCCGACCTGGAAATTTAACACTGAGACCATGCCACATGGCGCTTTGTGCCAGTTAGACACCTGCGCCAAGCTATTTATGGAATTCTTTTTAAAAATAGAGGCAGAGGTTCCATTCCAACCACCTCGGGGATCAGTCATTGGGAGTGGTTGAACTAAAACAACCATGGACTCCTTCCTTTAGTTAGTAGTTTCCACCTCCCTTGGACCTCTCCTCAAGGATAGGACTCCCTCCCACCTTTTTAGGGATCCCAACCTCCTCTCTGCCCTCTATATATGAAACTATCTCCTTTAGTAGAACCTAGTTGAATCAATGAATAGTTGAACTAAGAGAATTATACTATAGCTAAGCTGTTAGAGGAGATAGATTAAGAAATATTGTGTTGAGAGAGATCAATTCGATGACTTCTAAGAGAGCTTGAGTCAGAATTCCCTGAGTGACAGTTGAGACATGTTTCGTTTGAACCCTACTAAAGTATATTGCAACATCAAAGCATCGATTGTACTCTTCCTTCTACTCATTAATATACATGACTACTTTTTGGTTCCACTATTGTGTTATGATGTTTATTTGATGCGATATTTTTAGCCATATTTGAGTAGCTAATAGTTGTGAGTGAAACTATTCTTTCATATGTTTTTCTTGTTCTTTGTCCTATGTGTAGGTATCTGAGCATGACAGTGAATGGATTGTGACTTGCCAAGGTAGGAACGAGATACCACTACTCTTTCCGCAATACCGACAGTGTTGGATTCAAGGTAGGTCAATCTAGCATGTCTTTTGTTCATTCATTAACTAGGAAGCAACACTTTAGCATGTCATTTTTTTACTTGACCCACCCTAGGGCTAGAGGGATCGTCTCTGTCCGTAGAGAGGATTTACCTTCATAACACCATGCATTTCCCCATGATAGAGAAAGTGTGCCAAATTAGGCTTGAAATAATGACCATGAATTTCCCTAGGAGGATGAAGAGAATCACGGAGTTGAGCCCTCTCTTTCAATATCAATCCACCAAACCGGTAGCACTTTCCCATCCGTCCATGTGCAATAAATGGAGTGTACTACTGACTTTCTTCTTTTCCATATCAATTTCTAGCCAATAGGCTTCAAATTAGGCTTTCTCAATCTCGTTCGTTGTGACTGATTCATTCTCGTATGCCTTTGTACACTTCTTCACTTCCATGCCCACCTTCAACTCCTTTGCCACTAGTATCAATCTGCCAAATTGGTCTGAATTTTGCCGCCAAGGCACCATGTGAACACTCATGTTGATTCTCTCCAAAGTCTAATTCCACACGCAATGCATTAAGAAACTGCTAGTAGACTCATGCAATATAACATCAAGATGAGATGCCCAGTTACTTGCCATGAATCTGCATCCTACAATTTGGTGCTCGTACCCTTCTGGTAGCATCTTTCTTATCAAGTCAACATGCGCATCATACAACACTGTGAAATGAGGGGTATTTGCAATCTTGACTACCCAAATGAAGAGTTGTTGGCTTGCCTCAAGCTCTTGAGCCAATTCCTGTATTTTTTGGCATGATAGGGAGCACATTGTACCAAAATAAACATAAACAATTGAAGTTGGATCTTGGTCGTCCAGTCGTCTCAAGAAACTTCCAACTTTTGAATTACCCTTTTTAGTTGTCCAAAATGATTGAGAAGGAAAAGGAAAAATGGGAAACAAAGGCTTCTCATTGTAATGTTCTCGACATATTTGTTGTAAGTCATCCATGAATTGAGAATCCATGCCATAAAAATTGTTCACGAGATGTCTTTTAATCAATGCTAGACATTCTTCTTCGCGATATGGAAGTAATAAATCTATTCGGGAAGCACCATTTGTATGATACAATGCATTCCAAAATTTGAGTCACATTCACCCATATCACTGAGAAATAGGCGTTGATGCACTTGAAACTGTAGGCAGAGACTTGATGTTTTGTCGCCAGTCTGAACCCACCCCAGCAACTAGTCATGCATAATCATAATCCTATTGGAATTGGAGAATCAGAGGATATGTATCAGATGATCTAAAAGCTCTCAAAGCTCTCCCCTTAGATAGAGAAAACCATATCATTGAAGTCATTTCCGGAAATATGGTAGTAGAGAGATCTTGCACGTGGTAAAAAATTTGATTCGAGGGAGGAGGACGAAAACTGAAGTATCTGATTGGCCAAATCTTCCCATAAAAATCTCGTGGGGAACACCTTTGGTGTAATTTCAAGGATGTGTGAAAAAACAATACTTTTCAAACAAAAAATGGCATGGAAATGTTGGAAGATATAAACCCTTGAATAATTTGGTTTTAATTATGAAATGAAATGAAATTTCAACATCCACAAGATTAAAAATAGTCGATGGGATCATTAGTTCCCTATTTTTGGAATTTTTCAATTCAATCATTTCCTTATTCAAATTTATGATGAGTTGACCCAACCTTCCAACAATATTCTAGTTGAAAAGACAATGTGAAGAAATCGATGCTAACATATTTTCATAAATTTCTCTTGTGACTTTGAATGCACCGCATTCCAAAATCTGCAAGATTTTCACCTAAGGATTCTCTCCATCACCCAATCAATCCTCCAACATTGCTCCCACAAGTTGCGAAGTCGCGAGCCAATCCTATCAAACAATTTTATCCAACACACCTCCACAAAATGTTGTTTTCCACACTGTTATTTTGTTGCTCCTACAATTCGGGTTAGGGCATAATGCAACCCTTAACCCTCCATGCTGGCAGAAACCTAAAATCTTCAAGGGTTGCGGCCCTCCAAGGATAGAATTATCCACACCTATGATGTCCCAATATAGTCTTATGATACCCTTGAAACAACCCAGCTGTTGACTATGGCCTACGGCCTAGCCCAACAATAGTTGTAGGCCTTCGGCCTCCTTCAAACAAATCCCAAACATCCCTTAAACAACATTGTCATGCTCCTTCTTTCCTCGACCTTGATTGCCAATAAAATCGGCCTTGAAACAACCTTGTTTTACCTGAAACCAGTCCCTCTAGATGATCTGCACTCCCTACAGCAACTTGACCTTTCCCATGTCGCGTAAGGAAGATTTTCTCCCACATTGTCCTAAGTCCTTTTATCACTATGACCTCCTTAAAATCTCAGAGCTCATTTGTATGAGTGTTGCTCAAAAAATGGGTGATAAAACACTTGTCTTAACCCTTTATTTATAGCCAATAAAAGGGCTCCAAAGAATAATTAAGAGACACATACATTGGAGTGATTTACATCAAGCCTACATGACTTGACAACCGATAATTAATTTCTCAACTTCAAAAATTTATTTCTCCCTAATGACAACTCATAATGAGATGATTCTCATTGTGTTGGTTTTGCCTCGTTGAGAAATATCATCCTCATCAATCACATGTTAATTTCTCATCACGGTTTTGGTCCAAACATCGATGAGTGAAAAACCCCACACTTGGGTTCCAAGCCCACAAGTTGCACTTGTGGTGCTTTTCCCTCGAAACCTTGAACCCTCGGGCTTGGAGAACCTCCCAAGCTACATAAATCAACATTTGGTATATCAAAGAGCTATAAAATGATGTTCATTTCCCCTAAGACCCTACAAACCATATATTATCCTTGTAAAGCTTAGCCTCTATAACAAATGAAACAAAGTTCCTACATAATTTACAATGTCATGAATTTGAGAATTCCACCAATTCAGTGACACTTCAAAAAAAATTTTAGAAAAAAAATGCTCAGCTCAAAAGACTCCATGTGTGTCATTAATCACCATGGTGTCAGTCTCTAGTAAATATTTTTTAGTGGACTCACCAATATAATTTATTTTGATCCCTCTCCACATATTTCTCTTAAGGAATTGATTATGTTGGGTTATATCTTACACAATATTTCTAGTGGCCCTGTGGCTCCATGACACACACCTAAAATATGCCATCCAAGAGGACACAAAGTAAATGGTTCAGTCCTTATCATAGTACATTAAAACTCTCACCCAATCACTCAGTCCATCATAGACCAACACTCCTTCCCTCACTATGCAAGTTGGTCTGTATTTTGAGAAGATTAGGAGTTGGAGGGTAAGAATGAAGAGGGTGTCATTTTCAAGTCTCTCATAAGGATAAGCACTTTAATCAGAAAAAGAAAAAAAAAAAATATATGGACCACTCACTTCTTACCATTCACACACCATAAAAAAGCCCTAAAAATGTCACTCTTAAAATATCTTGTGTAGTTTCCTAATATCATTCAAGTATAATCTTGAAATTACTTATGTCAGTAATTGTGTGATCATTTTTTTATTCTCTTAAAGGAACTCTATCTAGACATGCGCCCTATCAAACATAAATCATCGAGTCAAAATGAATGGAAATGAATAAATAAGAGGGTGTGTTGGGGATTATCAACGAGTGTCAAGCCTACCAAAGGTGGAAGTGAAAAGGCATGTTAGGGAATGCTAGGGCATGTCAAGAAATTTCGGGGTATGCTAACATGTGTCAAATAGTTCCAAGGCATGTCAATGCATGATAGGAATGTTAAGGTATGACAAGATGTGTTAGGTTTTAGGGTATGTGAACGCTTGTCAAGGAATGTCAGACCACAAAAGGGAACACTGAGCTAAAATGAAAATAAATGAACACATATGAGGGTTAATATTTTAGGACCTCACCTTTTCAAGAGGGGCATGGTAGGCATACCAACACTAGTGCCAATACATGCCAAGGGCCAACTTATATCATGTCTTAAGTGCCAAATCATGCTCTATTACTTCTCTCTTGATTGTGAATAATTGATCTCAAATACATTTTACCTTAAAGCATTCCAAGTAATTCGAGGGCATACAAATGCATGCCAACAATTGTCAAGTTCTAGGAAGTCCGAAGAGCCAATATATGCTAGGAATTTATAGGGAATGCTATGCAGTTCCAGGTTTTCTAAGGAGGGGGTGACAATATATGATAGATAGTTCCAAGGCATGCTAAAGTGCCAGAGAAGCATACCAAGATGTGAAAAGTGCCAATGTGTGTTGAGTGTTAGCGAGCGCAAGGGAAAAACAAGCGAGAACTATGTCAAAATGCATGGAATGAATGAATAAGAGTGTGTGACAGTGAGTGCTAGTGAGTTCCAGGTGTGGTACGGCGGAAGTGACATGGTATGCTAGGAAATGTTAAGCCATGCTAGTGTTCTAGAGTGGCATGTGGCCAATCTATGTGAGGTGCCAGGTTGTGCCAACACATGCTAGGAAGTGTTAGGAAATCCTAGGGACACACAACAGAGCACTAGGTGAAAATAATGCATGTAAATGAATTATTAAGAGATTTTTACATGAAGTTTTAGTGAGTTCTAGGTGTGCTAAGGAGGGAGTGACAAGGTATGTTAGGCAATGCTAAGGCATGTTAGAGGCCAGGGAAACATGCCAAGATGTGTTAGGTGCTAGGGTATGTGAATGCATATTAGGCAGTGTTATGGAGTGCGAGGGAGAAATAAGGGAGCACTAGTTTCAAATTTATGGAATTGAATGAATAAGAGTGTGTGACATGGATTGTAAGCAATTTTTGAGATGTGCTAAGGAGGGAGTGACAAGGTATGTTAGGTAGTGCCAAGGCAACATGACAAGATGTGCCAAGCTCCTAGGTGTGCCAATATGTGTCAGGTAGTGTTAGGGAGTGCCATGTAAACACAAGGGATAACTAGTTCAAAATGCATGGAAATGAACATATAAGAGTGTGTGATAAGGAGTGTCACCAAGTTCCAAGTGTGTTAAGGAGGGAGTGACAAGCTTATATGCTAGGCAATGTCAAGGCATACTAGAGTGACAGGGCATGTCAGAGAATGGTAGGGTGTGTTAGGGAGTTCCAAAGCATGCCAAGGAATGAAAGGAATGATAACATGTTCCATATAGTTCCAGTGGATTGTTAGACATTCCAGGTTTTATGGCATGTCAAGATGTAAGCTATGTTGCTTTGTTGTTTTATGGCCATGATTGGACGTGAGCCTTGACTTACTAAATTTTTAAGTGCGATGAGTTTATATTGGACATGAGTAGCGTACAATAAGTTATAAGACATTATTAGGTGAAAAAGGCATAGTCTAGTTGTAGTAAATGAAACCTGGTCAAGTTGTTGTAGTCGAGGAAAGACTTGGTTGGGTTCCCAAGTCTAAAAAAAAATAAGGGTAGTCATGAGGACATGATAGTTAAGGAGTGACAACACATATAAATGAATGAAAATGTGTGCTAACACATGCTAAATAGTGTCAATGCATGCCGAGGAGTGTTGGGGAGTGTCAGGGCATCACAAGGGAGAAATAATTCAAAGTGTATGGAAACAAACGAATAAGAGTGTTTTCCAGGGAGTGTCAGTGAATTCCAGGTGTCCCATGGATGAAGTGTGTTATGATAATTTCATAATAAGACTTATAGGAGGCAAGCCTATGATTTCAGTAAGGGGATGGACAAAGAAGTTTTAGACAAAGGGAGACTTTTGGCTAGACACAAAACTAATTTTCAGGGACTTGGTTGGCTTCTCAAGTTGCAAAAAAGGTAAGGCTATCTATGAGGGAATAACAACTAGGGAGTGCCAACGTGTGTAGTGAATCCAAAGAAGTGCTAACACATGCGTTGGAACAAGGTCCTCCGAAGGCTGCGAATTGGGATAGTTTTGAGTGCTTTTTTATATTTTTGGCATATTTTAGTCTAACGCAAGGGTTTTGGGGTGGGTCAAAGCCCCGAAAGCATTGTAACGGGTCAAAGGGTAGACCTAAAGTCCACAAACCACAATTTTAAGACCATAGGAAATATTAGGCTAAATCGTTATAAATAGATGAAAATTTTGAGTCTTAAGGTAGAAGAGAATCGGAATTGATGCTATGTGCGAACTAGTAGATGTGTCCAGGGTTGTTTTGGGTAAGGATTCCTGTAGCTGTGTGTGCGAAGATCCTCAGTCCTGCTATGTGCAGACCCCGCTAGGCTGTGTGCGCAGGTTGGTTTTGGGTATTGTAAGTAGATTTGAAAGACTAATGAATGCATAAGTATTTTTGGACTATCTGAATCTATTGGAAATTACTATTGATGTGAATCTGTGATACTTGGTTATGTTATATATGATTTTGTGTTATTGATTTAAGATAAGAAAAGAAACTATATTATTTTCTTAGGCTGCGAAGTGTTTGTCATCCGATATTTATGATCTGTAATTATTATTAGCTGCGAATACTTTGCTCGTTTTTTATAATTGGTAAGACGCACGTCGATGCGAAGCTCCTGAATAGATCTATAAATGATAATAGCTCGATTAGGCTGATTTGCAAGTTGTTCTATTTTTGTTGTAAACCTTAGATGAATATATTTTTCTGGTATGAACCTTGGAGGCTGCGAACTTGACTTACCTACTCTCTCTCAGGGTGCAAAAAATTCGTTCCAGCACCCTCCCATACTGCTTCGGGTGAGACTTTGGCTTGTGAAAGCAGGTCACTGCCGAAAGGGCTAGTAGTATAGGGGTTTGTTGGAAAACCTTAACCTCTGAACTTGGGTCAGGACCCCTTGAGCCAACAAATGGTTCCGTTGCCGGGACTAGGAGCATTTTTAGAGAGATCAGGTAATTCCAAGGCCGCACTAGAAACTTGAAAGAAAAGAAATCAATGAATGGTTTGAAAAACAAGTTTAGGAATTCACAATAAAAGAAAACTGCAGTAAGAAGTTCACCATCGAAGAGTGGAAGAACAAGTATATTTTCATGGATATCTACGAGATCTTCTTTGTAAAAATTGCGATCGAGCTCTAGGAGTGGATCACAAGACTGGTCGAATTCCAGAAGCGTTGGAAAGATGAGCGAGTCACACAGTGGACCCCAGAAGTGATCTAGAAGTTAGAAAATACTGATAACACCATCACATCTTCAGTAGATCACTGGGTGGACAGTTTTCTAGGAGGGTTTGTGACAAATTCTTCCATTGATCAATTTGTCTCCTATTCTGAAGTAGAGTGACGGTTTTTCAAGGGTTTTCGGGGTAAGTTTCTGAAAACCTTACCATTACTGATCAAAATATTACTGTGTGAAAAGAGTATTCTGTGTAGCCACACCGAGTGAATGACCTATGATATTGAAGGAAGTACAATGTGAAGTGGAAAATACTATCAGACCAACCAAGAAGGAGATAGATCTGTCTACAGACCGGTAAGAGAAGCAGCTTTGCAGAGTCCTCCAGCCACACCACTTTCAAACCAACATAGGGATAAGAATTCACCTACACCTCCGCCACCACCGAAAGACGAAATGGTTGCGCACATGACACTACCTACCTTTAAGGGTGTGGGACATGAAGACATGGATTAGTTCTAGTTTGTGGTAGGATCCGTATGGATTGCGGAGAACATAGCTAATGATGTAGCGAAAAGGGCACAACTACCCCTTGCCTTTGAAGGAAGAGACTTGGACTGGTACATGGGATACATCAGCCAGCATGTGAATGCAACCATTGAAGAGATTAAGAACTCCTTGAAACAACAGTTTAATAATCCTAAGTCCTACTCGCAAATAGTAGTGAACCTGAAGGATTTCAAGCAAGGGCCTTCTGAGTTTCTGTGGGAGGCTGATCAATGACTGAAGAAGGTGATCAGAGAAGGAGGATTTTAGTAGGATGATAGACATCACACAAAATTTTTCATCTCTATGTTACTGCTGCACCTGTGTGTACCTATGGGTCTCCAAACTTTCGAATCACAAGAAAAATCCTTGGAGGTCGCTATGAAGTTAGAAGTTTCACCCAGGGATGACACCCAACTGGGCTTCCAACAGATCCAAGGAAAAGAAGAGGGGATGCACATATAGATCCAGAATCTATGAAAGGAGCGAGGAGTAGAAGCTAGCCTTGAAATATGATGCATATGATGCAGGGTGAATGGTCACACTAAGGATAACTGTCCTCTATTAGTAGAACACATGAAAGCCGAGGGACCTAGCCCATTATGCCCTAGGGAAACTGTAGGATTAAGTGGGCCAGCACTGTGGTGCGATGATTTTTGCATTACATGGTTGCACGATACAAACCACTATCCCTACCTTGTTGCGTATGTACTAGAGGTAAAGCAACAATGGTGTAGGTTTTGCAGGTCGGTAGGACATGATGAACAGAACTGTTAGAAATATGATTTGATGATCAATCGAGGAAACTTATATAGAGTACAAATAGACCTTGCGTCGCCGAGATCCCCCGCACGCATAGGTGGCTCCCTAGTTAGGGGCAGGGAAGGGGGCCAAGGTGGAAGCACAGGTCGGGGACAAGGGCAACTAATCCATCATAATTGTGGAGTAGTAGGGCACTTTGCAAGGGACTGTCTGAACACTAAAATGCAGTCCTGCCGGTATTGCAGAGAGCTGGACCATGTGATTGAAGATTTTATACTCTTGATAGAAAAGATGTAGGAGAAGCAGCTGACACCTACACATAATGTGCAGAGGATTAAGGCTGAACTTGAAACGAAGATCTAAGCATGAATGTCATAATGCGCAGTGGAATGGCCACCAGGGGACCTAGGGGGAAGGCTGCGATTGAAATTCTGATCCGACAAACAGTTATTAGACAAGAAGGAATTAGTCATAAGTAATTTTTTCCTTCATAGATGACTAAATGATTTCCCTATATTTATAGAAACAAATTTCATGAACATTGTGATTTCTATAAATCTCACTTCCTTCATTATCCTTAAGATAATTTTTCATTATTTCATCATTTCAGCCTATCTAGCATTGCCTACCAGTCTCAGAAAACCCATTAGGAGCCCATGTCACCCATTTTATTTATACCTTTTCACCTTTGATCTAAATATTTTGTTTTTTCTTTACCTAAAAACCCCACTGCTACCTAAGCTCACAAATCAAATAGCTTTGTTGTGTCTCCAAAAATACTCCTAAACACTAATGGTCTCAAACTATCTCTGTAGGCTCTTTAGATAAATCAAGTAGATTTGATTTTGGATCTTCAATACATTAGTTTTATCATGAATTCTATCTCACACTTGATAAATCCCAAGTTCTAGGTTTTAGTTCAAAATGCAAGTCCCAGAAAGCCTCCACTAGGTCACCTAGGGTTTCATGAGTTATAGGGTGGACTTGGTATCTTGCAAATCTCTGTATTATATCTACAAGGAGAATGCATTCAAAGAAGAAAATGGAAAGTCATTTTGTCCTGAATTCATGAAAGAGATCATTCAAGGAAGGTTTTTGACCTAAGGCATGAATCTCGCAAGGGTACATCTACCCTTTGCTCACATTTCTGCAAGGAGATCAAAAATCCATCAGATTAGCAATAAGGTAAGGTAAAAGAGAAAATCATCATAAGAAGACCATTCATAGAAAGAAGAAAGAAACAAGCATATGTTTGATGGGAATCAGGGTTTGCAATAGTTTTGAACAAACAAGGAATCAATTCTAAGGTCACAAAGGCAAATTCCACCTCAACTCCTTCAAATGCCCATTGAAGAATTTTTGGAAATAATGAATGAGTCTGAGAAGTTTCAGAGAACTAAGAAGACAAAACTATTTACTTTTTCCTAAGCAACCCTAAAACCTAGGAGTTCGGGAAATTTGACAAAATGGTCAAAAAGGTGATAACAAAACCTCCTTCATAACAACAGAGGGTTTCAAAGGTTTCAATTTTCCCTCTAGGGTTTGGAAAAGAGGCATTGACTCTAAATCATCAATGGTTCAAAGGGTAAAGAAGATTGGTGAAAAAAGCATGAGTTCTCAAAAAGATCAAAGGAGATAGATAAATAGAATTGTATACCACTTCACCAAAAGAAAAAGAATACCAGTGCAAAGGAAAAAAATTTCAAAGGCACAACCATAAGTCTTAATAAAGGGATCAACAGAGGCAGGCATAAACACCAACAGTCCACTTCACGAAAGGAAGAAAAGGATGAAGAGTATCAGCAAAAGAGACAAAATATCAATTCAAGGGTCTGATTTCTCAAAGCAACAATCAATGGCATGTTCAAATCGTGAAAAGGGGAAAGCATGAGTTAAATTTACCCTAGGAGGTGATTATGGTAAGCATAAGTTCATCACTGATAAAATGAGTTGTCCCACTTCAAAGGAAGCAGTGCTCAAAGGACAGAGATTGTGTAGGCACCTGCAATATCAGAAGTGGCCAGCAAAAAACATAAAAAAATGCATCAAAAATCTCACCTCCCTCACTAGACATACATCATTGTCAAAGTGGCCTAGGAAACAGATGTTTCGCTGGTTTACAGGAGAGAAATGAAAACTCTCAACAGGGGCCTCCTTATCAAATGACTATTCTACAAAAGATGGATGAACATGAATGACACTTTACAAGACTGTCAAAAGTGTTTTCCTAGACGATAATTGATAAGGTCAAGGCAAGAATGTTTCAAATAAAGGTGGCACATCTCAAAATACCAGGCTTCTATTCATGCTTACTGCTAGGGTTTGTCTCCTACCAAGGGTTTTCTCCTCACTACTTTAAAGAGAAAAGCATGAGAGTATATCAATCAAAGGAATAAATGGAAAATATGACAAGTTTGTTGTGTATAGGTGTAAAAGTCATGAAATAGGTCCATTTTCCAAAAATAGGTGAGAGGCATAGTTTTGGATTCTTCAGGAAGTTTATCAATCTGAAAAGGAACCTAAAAAGGGTTTCCAACAATGAAAAAATAAATGTTTTTGTCAAAATACCCCTCCTACAGAACCAAAGGCCGAAAAGCCACATTGAGAAAAAGTGAAGGGAAATAAAACTTTATAAAAGTGGGTTTTTGGCATCAAAACTTTTTCAAAAAATCTATAAAGCCTCATTTACCTCTTCCCCACCTCATTTTCCCCTGCAGAGAATAAGAGAGCCATTGAAAGCAATTTTTAACGATTTCTGAGCAAGTTTGAAGAAATTTGTAGGCGTTACGCACCGAGGCTGGTGCTACACACCTGGCCCTTGGCGCTATGCACAGGCGAGGTGGCCACAATGTTATTTAACACTACGCTGTGCACCTAGAGCCTGGTGCTACACACCTGGGCAAGCACTACGCACAGATAGAGGAAACTGCCCGACTTGCCTATCAGCCACCCAGCACTACACTCCGACGGGCCCAACTGGCCCATCTCTGGCCCACGTTGACCTAGCGCTGTGCTGTAGCAAGCCAACCCAACCCGACCTGAACATGTAGTTGGGTAGGTGCTACGCACAACCAGTAGTTATTCCAAATTGCTAAAAAAGGGCCAAAATTTTGGTTTTTTGCCTCCAAGTCTTCTAAAAATAGTCAAATAAGGTTGGTGACTCCTTTTTCTCACCACCCAAGTGTTCTTTTCATCATCTAGGAAGGCATTTCTTGGCTTGTTGTCACCAAACCCTAAGTTGCATGAAAATCAACTTTTGACCTCTTAGGTTAGGGCTGCAAAGAGAAGGGTTGTTATATATGTAAAGACACTCGGTGACAACAGAACAACCTCTAAAAAATGAGACACAATCCATGAATGCTTCATCTTAGCCCTCATTTTCAAAACTTTCCCTCATCTCACTCATTGCCATCCTTTGACATAAAGGCTCTCAAACAAAGTCTTAAATTCCCTCTGTGCTAAAACCAATCACCATGTCTGAAGGAGAGATTCATACCAGCAGTGATGAAGGCCAAAGGCCTACCAAGCCTAAACACAAGGGAGGAAGGGCTAATAGGTTTGAGCCCTTAGACACCATTCAGATTACTTCCTCTCCCATGATCCTTTCATGCTTTCAGGATGTTGGGTGTTATCAGTTTTGTGAGAAGGTCAAGCAAGTCCAAAGCCACTCGAACTTGACTATATTTTTCATCCTTGGCTTACAAAATCACCAAGTTAACCTATCAAGAGTGGAGTTTGAACTCTCATCTGAATTCATTTCTAAAGGCACAGGAATTCCAGACATTGGTGAGATATGGTTTAAAAAGAAGAAGTTGGATTTGAGCTACTATGAGCCCTACCTTAAACCTAGATGTCAACAAGTCTGAAAGGTCGTTTTTCCATTTTCCCACCTACTAGAGAGGTATGCCCTGTTGATGAAGTATATTATCAGATATTTCACTTTCGAGGGTAGGTACTCTAGGGTTTACTCGTACCACATAATACTTCTAATGCATTTCACCAAAGTAAAATTGTTGAACCTACCATACTACCTGTTTTGGAGCATTGAAAAAATGGCCTCAGTAATCAAGAAGGGAAGTTATGCCCACCAAATGTAGAGCCTTTTTCGCCACTCCTTTATCAAAATTATTGTCTTATACCAGCTGGAGCAGGAAGGGATCCCTTGGGAGGTTTTTATTTCACATTATGTGTTTGCCAATCCTCAAGCCTTCATTCAGCAAAATTTACCTTCCATTTCACACCCACCTACCTCCACCCCTCCATCATCTCTGCATATGCCTTCTCCACAAATAAATTCAACTCTTATCTCTTCTCCTAATGCATCAAGTGAAGGAGCTAACAATAGCTCTAGTAAGGAGAAAATAGATGACAATGACGAGGAAGAGGAAAGTGAGGTGGAAACTGAGGTAGATGAAGAAAAAGAAGAAGAAGACATTAGTGAGCAGGAAGATGATGATATCCATAATGAGCAAGAAGGTGATGACAGAAGAAATGAGGGGAAATATGAAAAAGAGGCAAAGGCAGAAAGCATTGAGGCAAGAACAAAGCTTAATCAAGAAGATGAAAGTGAGGAAAGTGAAGAAGGAAATGGGGTCGAAACAGAGCCTAATAATGATGAAGAACATGATGATGACATGGAAAAGGAGGATCAAAATGGCAGTGAAAAAGAGGAAGACAATGAACCCAATGACAATGATAATAGTGATAAAATAAGTGAAGACAATGAAAATTAAGAGACAGGGGGAGAGGATGAAGAAATTGAAGACGAAGAGTAGACAAGTGAGGAGGTTGAAACAAAGTTTGAGGATGAAGTCAAGGACCATAGCAAAGGCACGAAGAGGACAGTAAATGAGCAAGACAACTTAGAAAATAGTCATGATAGTCATGACAGCTATCATGAATTTCATGACACAAATCAGCCTCTGAAAGACCAAGGAATCCAAAGTGACAATGCAGAAAGTGACAAAGAAGAAGGCCTTGGTGAAGGACATAATCAACGGAAAATAGTGAATGAAGGCAAGGATGATGATGAGGTTAAAGGTCAAGAAATCAATGACCCAATGGAGCATCAAGTGACTCATGAAAGCCATGACAAAGATAAGAAGGCTTGTGACCCCCCGAAAGGTAAGAGCACCTTCATCAATCCTCTCTCATGCACCTACCATAGTGGTAAAAGAGATGTGTTTTCTGCCTCAAAAAGGCAAAGGGAAATCTCTCCTCTATTTTTCGAGCCCAAAGAAAAATTCAAGGAAAAGATGGACAAAGGTGAACAGTAGGTGAAGGTAAGGAGAAGCAAAAGTATCAAGAGGACTTCACAAAGGCCTCAATTGATTGATTTAGGCAGTGACAATGAGGACAAGGACATGAACACAAGATTTCTTCTCTTGGAGAAATATTCACAGCTTCAGGAGTGAGAAAGAGACTTTGAGATGGCACAACATGTCATCCACTATTACAAAGAGGATCATAAGCATTTCAAGGAAGTAAAGGGAGGCCTTTCCCTACAAAGGAAAAGGGCCAAGCATTATTCAAGGAAAAACATGCTTGTTCATGCCAAACAATGGAAAACCCTCATTGAGTTAGAAGACCTAAAAAGAGCCAAAGAGAATGATAGCCTCAGATTTTTGGTTAAGGCTTCTCAACATGTTTCCAAGACCTCTTGAGGGACCTCTCCACAAATTTTGAGGCAAATTGGAAATTTTTTTGTTTTTTCCAAATTTTGACCCCTTTGTGCACAACACCCTAGGCTCTACACACAACATTGGTGCACCCTAAACTCTCAAATTTTTCATTTTTGGATTTTTCACATCACCAATAGTATTCTCACCCATTTTCAGATCATTTGGAGCATTTTTACCCCCTCAAAAGGTCAAAAAAATAAAAAATTTGACCTTTCTGCCTCATTTTCAAACCAGGTGTTGCGCACAGAGAAATGTTGGGAGATTTTGTTTTTGGATAGGTAACTGGCATCAAATACACACACCCAAGCATTTATGGAATGTATACTCATCATTTTTTCCAACAATCCATCACAAAGTCAAATCCGGTGTGGGAAAGGGGTCAAAAACTTAGGTGCAAGAGACCATATTTTCTATTGAAGTGGCACTGTGCACAGAGGCTGCCTAGTGTGTTTTGGACCAAAAGTCAACAAAACACACTCATTTATTGAAAATATATATTTTTTAGTTTTTTGAGGCAAATTAAGCTAGAATTAGGTGCAAATAGTTATTTTTGCATTTATTTCTTCAGATATTATGTGCCTTGGACCTTGCATGGTCTCTTGGCCATAAATGATATTTATGACTATATTTGACATTTTCCTACCACATTTAGGGTTTTAGTCCTAATTTGTGCCATAAATATAGCATGAGGCCCCTATGTATTTTGTTGGCATTTGATGACCTTGAAGAGAAATATACATGGTTTCATGAGCTTGGAGAAGAAATTGGTTTTGTGAAGTGGATGAATGGATTTTTTGGCTTGATGATGGAGAAGCTTATTTGTAAGATTCCATAGCTTGGTGAATGGTAATTTTTTCCTAATTTTTCTATTGTTTCCTTTGTTACCATTATGTTTCATGTTTCTTGGCTGCTATAAAACAGAAACGTATAGGTTGAGACATGTTCTTTGAGGCACCTCAGTCCTCCTATTTGTTATAGCTTTGATGTTTTCTTCTTTTGGCCATCTTAAGGAATTATTGTTTGCTCCTTAGGTCCACCAAAACTTGTTCTTGTTTCATGTATGGTTATTATGTTAGCTTACAAGTATGATTCATGGTATGCCCTACTTATTTAAAGTTTTCAAAACCCTATCTTGAAGCCTTGCCGTGAAATATTGATTGTTAGGTTAAGTCAAAGAGGTCTCATTTGATCTTGCCCTTTGTCCATGCTTGCAAACTTGTTTCAAAGTTCCCAATAACTTCATATATGCTATTTAGGAGTTCCCTCTCCATAAATTGAATTATTTGTATTGTCTTATGTGTTTTCCCAAAATCTGAAGGTGATTTTCTAAAGTTAGAAGCTCTTATGCTTTCTATGTATCACCGGAATGTTTCTCTTAGATGTTTATTGGTTTAGATTATGGTTTATTGAGCTTAATGGTTTTCCCTACCTCACATATTTTAAATTTTAAACTATATATGTTTAAGACCTCTTAGTCTTTCCCAAAATTAATGCTCACTAAATCTCATACATCACCTTAAGGATCCATTGACCTTGCTAAATCGACCCTACAACACACTCTGTTTCATCATTTAAATAGTTTCGACTTTCATTTGACTCCATATCCCAATGGCTTTGACATACTATCACTCCATCCATTCCATTTGACCATCTTTCCCAACCAAAAAAATCAACAAACCCTACACCTAATAACTAGCCTAAAATCAAAACCCTAGAGAAAAAAGAACACATCCTTTGCACCCAATAGAGAGATCCCTCTCTGAGTCCAGGAAGGCTAGGTCCTAGGACTCCAAAGACTGGTTCCATGTTACCCTGTCATTTGGTATACCAATCTTCCAAATCACGAGAACCTTAACATTCTGGCGATCACGGTGGGACCTTCTGAGTCAGTGACAAACTAAGTAACCCTTAGGATTTCAGATACCCTTATCAAATCATACAGAAATCACACTATCAGCCATTAAGTAGACTCTATTTATTTCACCATCTTAGAAAAATAATGACTCAGCTATAGGACACTCTTACGAACCTTAAAACTACAAAAATAAAACTTAGAAAACCCCAAAACATCCCTAGATTGGTTTTTTGTCAGTATTGGTGGTGGAACATGCACATATATACTCAAAACAACTAAAAAAAACGACTTGGCGACTCCACTAGCCTCCAGTAGGCCTATTACCACTAGTCCTCATAGACTTCCCTGGGATGCATTGATAAATACCAATCTTGTTGATGGTGGACAGCAAAATCAAAACCTTCCACCTGGCGACTCCACACCTCTCAATAGACTTAATGACTCCACTGGTAAAAAACTCTAGACTGGTTGAAAAGATACAGTGACCCTTTCTGATTTACAAACATGGACCCAAGGATACAAAGGAGATATGCTCCGATGAGTAGAGATCATATCCCTAGATTCCCACACAAAATGCCTGAAATAAATCGGATTAAAAACCTACCTATTTTTTGAGATGAAAAATTTGATGACCCCTTGTTACATCTCATCAAATTTCATATTCACATATGGAGGTTAAAGGTTTAATGGCACGAGGACTGCCTCATGAAAATGTTTATGGCAACATTAGAAGGTAATGCAAGAAATTGGTATGACTGGCTAAAACCCGGCATTTTGTTTTCATTGAAGGATTTCCACAAGATATTTCAGAAAAAATATATAGGGTATTTTCCATCTCTATCGTTAGCTGAAAATTGTTGTGACCAATCTCACGATACCATACAATTCCTTGTAGATATTGATGAAAATTTAGAAACTTTGTATCCTGAAGCTCTCTTAGCAACAATTCATGATTTTCATTCTCAAAACATCTATCATGATAGCCAAGAAGAGCTGGTTGAGGAATAAATCAATCAAGAAATAGAAGGAGGCCCTCAAGATCTCTCTGAAAGAACGGGTGATTATTTATCATCCCTTCTAAGTGAGGTTCAAGAAGACATTCAACCTCAAAATTAGCTTTCACAAGAAGGACAGAGCTATTGTACTTCTATCCAAAGAAAGAGAAAAATACCTCCTATTTTAACCAAAGAGGAAACAAATCAAATGCTAAACATGTAGCCAGCCTCTAAGCCTTCATATGAGCTAAACATTTCTATTCATTCTCCTACCAATCCCATTTTCCATAAATCAGAAAGTAAACTTGTAGATCAACTCAAAGAAGAATAAAATAATAATCCAATATGTTTGATTGGTGATGTTAATTATGTTGATAATTTTCCAAAGTTTGATTAATTTGATGATGTTGTCCTCCAAACAGAAACTAACCTTACAAAGAAATCCATATTTGGTTTGTGGGAAGCAGATCAGTTTCATCAACTTCAAAAAAGTGATAAGCCAATACATAAGATCTATGACACTGATGAGGAAAGCCTTGAGAGTTTACAAGTAAGTGAAGGATCTCTGATCCGTATTTCTACTTCATATCAGTCCATCAGAAATAACTTTCATGTGATTGGAAATAAGCAGTCTTTCATTTTTGATGTTAAGGTTGGAGAAGAAAAAGAACTTCTTGAGCAGGTTGTTAATGAGGAGCCTTTTCCTAAAAAGGATGAAGAAATCATTTGGGACACAGAATCCTCTTCAGCTTCAGATTTGCAGCCACCAAGTCCCATTCAATTTCAAAATTCAGATAAAGGCTTGGAAGATTACAATTTCACAAGAGTTGCTGCACCTTTTTCTCAAGAATATTTGTTGCCAAGGAGCACTCCTACTCATCAATATGATGGCCTACTCACAGAATTCAACACACTCAATTATAACATATCAAGTGTGCTAGAGGACCACATTGCAATCTATGATGAGTCTACCAATTCAGATGATCATGAGGAAGAGGAAGAGTTTCTTTCCTAAGAGAATCTCAAGCATAGCCAAGTGGAAGAACGAGTAGTCTTGAATGAAGCTTATGTCTTAAATTCTCTAGATCAAGTATTATTCCAAGATCCATTTGTTGTTTTCCTTGAAGAATCTAAAGGAGGAGTGTTTTCTGCTAAGAACAGTTTGTTTCAAAGTGTGAGGAAAATTTTAAGCATTACTGCCCGAAAATAAGTGAGGTGGAAGTGGCCTTTTAATTTTGTCAGCACCCTCAAAGAGTTGAACCAAGATCCCTCATGCAATCATCTGCTTGATTGGTTTTATTGGAAAAGAGAGTTCACCAAATTAATGTATATATCATGTGTAAATCAGATTAGGTTAGATAGGCATGCAAATAAGCTCAACCTTTGAGCATCTTTTAGTTATAGATTGTTTTGAAAATACAAAAACAGAGAAAATATGAAAAAAGAGGGCAGATTTGAAAAAGGAGGTAAATCCCCATACCCAAAAAATAGAACTACTGAAAGTGTGTAAGCATAAATACCACTACTATTGCATAAAGAAGTCTTGTTTCAGTCATCTAGCTTAATCATGGCTGAAACGTGTGTTAAATTTATTTTTGATAAGTTAGTGAAATATAGTTGGTCAAATTATTCAAGCTTGACTTATCGAAAGATAGATTAGGTAGAAATATACTGGTTCCACATGCTTAAAATATAACCAAAGAGAAAAATAGGGATGAGTAGCAAAAAATGTATCCTAGCCCTGATTTTTCTGGTCTTATTTTGTACAAAAATAACATTTGTGTGCAGCTTGTTTTTATGCCACAAACCCATGGTAAATTAGATTGTCTAATCCTAATTTATCCATGTTTTCAATTTCATTTTTATAGCATAGTGAATAAATCCTGTTAAACAGTTTAACCTTGGCAGTTGAATAGTATAGGTAGAGAATCAAAGGAGTTCATTAGCCTAATCTGAGCTCTAGGAAGGAATAAGCTAGAAGTTGATAGTTTATTTTTCTTTCAAAAAAAAAATATATGTCAAGGTTGCTAGTCCAATTGCAACTAAAGAAGGAAAAAAAGGTTAGGCAAGTAGGTTGGGTAGGTAGAGATGGATTTGAGCTAATCATTTCTTTCAGATTATTGAGATCATAAGCTCCAAGAAAGTATCAGCAAGAGAAAGAGGTAAAAATCTGCCCAGTGGATGAGGCACTGTCTTCGTAAAGCCAGAAATCTAAAGTCCTAGACACCTCCTAAAAATGAGCTGCCCTCCCCAATTGGAGCCAATGTTAGTCATTAGTAATTTTTGCCTTCATAGATGACTAAATATTTCCCTAGATTTCTAGAAACAAAGTTCATGAACATTGTGAGTTCTAGAAATCTCACTGCCTTCATTATCCTTAAGATACTTTTTCACTATTTCATCATTTCAACCTATCTATATTTGCCCACCATTCTCATAAAACCCGTTAGGAGCACATGTCACCCATTTTATCTATACCTTGTCACCTTTGATCTAAATCCCCTATTTTTGATTTACCTAAAAACCCCACTGCTACCTAAGCTCACCAATAAATAGCTTTGTTGTGTCTCCAAAAATACTCCTAAACACTAATGGTCTCAAACTATCTCTGTAGGATCTTTAGATAAATCAAGTACATTCGATTTTGGATATTCAATACATTAGTTTATCATGAATTCTATCTCACACTTGATAAATCCCAAGTTCTATGTTTTAGTCCAAAATCCAAGTCCCAGAAAGCCTCCACTAGGTCACCTAGGGTTTCATGAATCATAGGGTGGATTTGGTATCCTGCAAATCTTTGTTTTATATCCACAAGGAGACTACATTCAAAGAAGAAAATGAAAATTCATTTTGTCCTGAATGCATCAAAGAGATCATTCAAGGAAGGTCTTTGGCCTAAGGCATGAATCTTGCAAGGGGACAACTGCCCTTTTCTCACATTTATGCAAGGAGATCAAAATCCATTAGATTAGCAATAAGGTGAGGTAAAAGAGAAAATCATCATAAGAAGACCATTCAATAGAAAGAAGAAAGAATCAAGCATATGTCTGATGGGAATCGGGCTTTGAAACAGTTTTGACCAAATAAGGAATCAGTTCTAAGGTCACAAAGGCAAAGGCCACCTCAACTCATTCAAATGCCCATTGAACAATTTTTAGAAATAATGAATGAGTTTGAGAAGTTTCAGATAACTTATAAGACAACACTATTTACTTTTTCCGAAGTAACCCTCAAACCTAGGAGTTTGGGAAAGTTGACAAAATGGTCAAACAGGTGATAACATAACCTCCTTCATAACAACATAGGGTTTCAAAGGTTTCAAGTTTCCCTCTAGGGTTTGGAAAAGAAGCATTGACTCTACATCATAAATGGTTCAAAGGGTAAAGAATATTGGTGCAAAAAGCATGAGGTCTCTAAAAGATAAAAGGAGATAGATAAAGAGCATTGTATACCACTTCACCAAAAGACCAGGAATATCAGTGCAAAGGCCAGAAAGTTCAAAGGCACATCCAAAAGTCTTAATAAAGGGATCAATGGAGGCAGGCATAAAAACCAACACTCCACTTCACCAAAGGAAGAAGAGGATGAAGAGTATCAAAAAAAGAGACAAAATATCAATTCAAGGGCCTCATTTATCAAAGAAATAGCCAGTGGCATGTTCAAATTGTCAAAAGGGGCAAGCATGAGTTAAATTTACCCTAGGAGGTGATTATGGTAAGAATAATTTCATCACTGATAAAAGGAGTTGTCCCACTTTGAAGGAAGTAGTGCTCAAAGGACAAAGAATGTGTAGGCACCTGTAAGATCAGAAGTGGCCAAAAAAAACACAAAAAATTCTTCAAAAATATCACCTCCCTCACTACACATACATCATTGTCAAAGTGGCCTAGGAAATAGATTTTCCCCTGGTTTACAACAGAGAAATAGAAATTCCCAATAGGGGCCTCCTTATCAAATGATTATTCTGCAAAAGATGGATGAACATGAATGACACTTTACAAGACTGTCAAAAGTGTTTTCCTACAGGAAAATTGATAAGGTCAAGGCAAGAATGTTTCAAATAAAGGTGGCGCATCTCAAAAGACCAAGCTACTATTCATGCTTACTACTAGGGTTTGTCTCCTACCAGGTGTTTTCTCCTCACTACTCTAAAGACAAAAACATGACATAATATCAGTCAAAGGAAGAAATGGTAAATATGACAAGTTTGTTGTGTATAGGTGTAAAAGTCATGAAATAGGTTCATTTTCCAAAAATAGGTGAGAGGCATAGTTTTGGATTCTTCAGGAAGTTTATCAATCTGAAAAGGAACCTTAAAAGGGTTTCCATCAATGAAAAAAGGAATTTTTTTATCAAACTACCCCTCATACAGGACCAAAGGTCCAAAAGGCACATTGAGAAAAAGTGAAGGGAAATAAAACTTTAGAAAAGTGGGTTTTTGGCATCAAAACATTTAAAAAAAAGCTATAAAGCCTCATTTACCTCTTCCCCACCTCATTTTCCCCTCTAGAGAAGAATAGAGCCATTGAAAGTGATTTTTAAGGGTTTCTAAGAAAGTTTGAAGAAATCTGCAGGCGCTACGCACCTGGCCCTCGGCGCTATGCACAAGTGAGGTGGCCGCAATGTTATTTAACACTGTGCTGCGCACCTAGAGCCCGACGCTACGCACCTAGGCAAGCACTATGCACAGAGACAAGAAACCACCCGACTTGCCTATCAGCCACCCAGCGCTACGCTCCGATGGGCCCAACTACCCCATCTCCGACCCAATTTGACCCAGCGCTATGCTGCGACAAGCTAACTTGACCTGACCTGAACGTGAAGTCAGGCAGGTGCTACGCATAGCCAATTTTTTTTCCAAATTTCTAAAAAAGGGCCAAAAATTTGGCCTTTTGCCTCCAATGCTTCTGAAAATAGGTCAAATAAGGTTGGTGACTCCTTTTTCTCACTCTCTAAGTGTTCTTTTCATCATCTAGGAAGGCATTGCTTAGCTTACTGTCACCAAACCCTAAGTTGCATGAAAATCAAATTTTGACCTCTTAGGTTAGGGTTTGAAAAGAGAAGGGTTGTTATATATGTAAAGACACTCAGTGACAACAGAGCAACCTCTAAAAACTAAGACACACTCCTTGAATGCTTCATCTTAGCCCTTGATTAAAAATTTTCCCTCACCTCACTCATTGCCATCCTTTGACCTAAAGGTTCTCAAACAAAGTCTAAAAGTCCTTCTGTGCTAAAGCTAGTTACCATGTCTGAAGAAGAGATTCATACCAGTAGTGATGAAGGCCAAAGGCCTACCAAGCCTAAACACAAGGGAGGAAGGGCTAATAGGTTTGAGCCCTTAGACACCATTCAGATTACTTCCTCTCCCATGATCCTTTCATGCTTTCAGGATGTTGGGTGTTATCAGTTTTGTGAGAAGGTCAAGAAAGTCCAAAGCCACTTAGACTTGACTATATTGTTCATCCTTGGCTTACACAATCACCAAGTTAACCCAGCAGGAGTGGAGTTTGAAATCTCATCTGAATCCATTTCTAAAGCCACAAGAATTACAGACATTGGTGAGATATGGTTTAAACATAAGAATTTGGATTTGAGCTACTATGAGCCCTACCTCAAACCTAGATGTCAACAAGGCTGCAAGGTTGTTTTCCCATTTTCCCACCTGCTAGAGATGTATGCCCTACTGATGAAGCAGATTATCAGATATTTCACTTGTGAGGGTAGGTACTCTAGGGTTTACTCGTACCACATAAGACTTCTGATGCATTTCACTGAAGTAAAATTTCTGAACCTACCATACGACCTCTTCCACAGCATTGACAAAATTTCCTCAGTAGTCAAGAAGAGAAGTTATGCCCACCAAATGAAAAGCATTTTTAACCACTCCTTTATCAAAATGATTGTCTTACCCTAGCTGGAGCAGCAAGGGATCCCCTGGGAGTTTTTTATTTCACATGATGTGTTTGCCAATCCTCAAGCCTTCATTCAGCAGAATTTACCTTCCACTTCACACCCACCTACCTCCACCCTCCATCATCTCTGCATATGCCTTCTCCACAAATAAATTAACCTCTTATCTCTTCTCCTAATGCATCAAGTGAAGGAGCTGACAATATCTATAATGAGGAGCAAACATATGACAATGATGAGGAAGAGGACAGTGAGGTGGAAACTGAGGCAGATGAAGAAAATAAGGAAGAAGATAGTAGTGAGTAGGAAGATGATGATATCCAAAATGAGAAAGAAGGCGATGACAACATAAATGAGGGGAAAGATGAAAAAGAGGCAAAGGCAGAAAGCATTGAGGCAAGAACAGAGCTTAATCAAGAAGATGAAAGTGAGGAAAGTGAAGAAGGAAATGGGGCAGAAACAAAGCCTAATAATGATGAAAAAAATTATGGTGACATGGAAAAGGAGGATCAAAATGGCAGTCAAAAAGAGGAAGACAATCAAACCAATGACAATGAAAATAGTGTTGAAATAGGTGAAGAAAATGAAAATGAAGACAGTGGGAGAGGATAAATAAATTGAAGACCAAGAGCGGACAAGTGAGGAGGCTAAAATAGAGTTTGAGGATTAACGCAGAGACCACAACAAAGGCACAAAGAGGGCATTCAATGAGAAAGATAGCTTAGGAAATATTCATGACTATCATCACACAAATCAGCCTCTCAAAGACCAATGAATCCAAAGTTACAATGCAGAAAGTGACAAAGAAGAAGGCCTTGGTGAAGGACAAAGTCAAAGCAAGGAAAATAACGAGGCTAGTGATTAGTTTTAGAGCCAAGAAAATGGTGAAGAAAATAGTGAAGAAGGTAAGGATTATGATGAGGTTAAAGGTCAGGAAATCAATGACCCAATGGATCATCAAGTGACTCATGAAAGCCATGAAAAATATAAGAAGGTTTGTGACCCCCCCAAAGGTAAGAGCACCTTCATCAATCCTCTCTCATGCACCTACCATAGTGGTAAAAGAGATGTGTTTGCTGCCTCAAAAAGGAAAAGGGAAATCTCTCCTCTAGTTGTCGCGCCCAAAGACAAAGGCAAGTACGAGATGGAAAAAGGTGAGTAGCAGGTGAAGGTAAGGAGAAGAAAAAGGATCAAGAGGACTTCTCAAGGGCCTAAATTCATTGATTTAGTCACTAACAATGAGGACAAGGAGATGAACACAAGATTGCTTCTCTTGGAGAAAGATGCATAGCTTAAGGAGTGGGAAAGAGACTTTGAGATGGCACACTATGTCATTGACTATTACAAAGAGGAGCATAAGCATTTCAAGGAGGTAAAGAGAGGCCTTGCCCTACAAAAGAAAATGGCCAAGCATTATGCAAGGAAAAACATGCTTGCTCATGCCAAACTAAGGAAAGCCCTCATTGAGCTAGAAGACCTAAAAAGAGCCAAAGAATATGAAAGCCTTGGAGTTTTGGTTGAACCTTCTCAACAGGTGTCCAAGACCTCTTGAGGGACCTCTCCACAAATATTGAGGCAAATTGGACAACTTCTTGTTTTTTCCAAATTTTGATCCCTTTGTGTGCAACACCCTAGGCGCTACGCACAAAATTGGTGCATCCTCAGCTCTCAAAGTTTGAATTTTTGGATTTCTCACATCACCAATAGTATTCTCACCAATTTTAATATCATTTGGAGCATTTTTACCCCCTCAAAAGGTAAAAAAACATCAAACATTTGACCTTTCTGCGTCATTTTCAGACCAGGCGTTGCACACAGAGAAATATTGGGAGATTTGGTTTTTGGATAGGTAAATTTCATTCAATCTGCACAAATAAAGTATTTCTAGAAAGTAGACTCCTCAGGCTTTCCAATGAGCCATCACAGAGCCAAATCCGGTGTAGGAAAGGGGTCCACAACTGAGGTGCAAGAGACCCTATTTTCTGCTGAGGTGGCACTGCGCATAGAGTCTGCCTAGTGTGTTTTGGACCAAAAGTCAACAAAACACACTCATTAATTACAAATAGATACTTTTGAGTTTTTTGAGGATCTTTAAGCTAGAATTAGGTGCAAATAGTTATTTTAGCATTTATATCTTGGGATATTATGTGCCTTGGACCTTGCATGGTCTCTTGGCCATAAATGATATTTATGACTATATTTGACATTTTCCTACCACATTTAATGTTTTAGTCCTCATTTTCTCATTTGAATTTTAGGAATTCTTGATTGCTCCTTAGGTCCACCAAAACTTGTTCTTGTTTCATGTATGGTTAGTATGTTAGCTTGCAAGTATGATTCATGGTATGCCCTGCTTATTTGAAGTTTTCGAAACCCTATCTTGAAGCCTTTCTGTGAAATATTGATTGTTAGGTTAAGTCAAAAGGGTCTCATTCGATCTTGCCCTTTGTCCATGCTTGCAAACTTGTTTCAGAGTTCCCAATAACTTGATATATGCTATTTAGGAGTTCCCTCTCCATAAATTGAGTTATTTGGATTGTCTAATGTGTTTTCCCAAAATTTGAAGGTGATTTTTTAAAGCTAGAAGCTCTTATGATTTCTATGTATCACCAGAATGTTTCTCTTGGATGTTTATTATTTTATATTATGGTTTATTGAGCTTAATGGTTTTCCCTACCTCACGGATTGTAACTTTTAAACTATATATGTTTAAGACCTCTAAGTCTTTCCCAAACTTAATGTTCACTACATCTCATACATCACCTTAAGGATCCATTGACCTTACTAGATCGGCCCTGTGACACACTCTATTTCATCATTTAGACATTCTTGAATTTCATTTGAATCCATATCCCAATGGTTTTAACATACTCTCACTTAATCCATTCCATTTGACCATCTTTCCCAACCAAAACAATCAAAAAACCCTACACCTAATAACTAGCCTAAAATCAAAACCATAGAGAAAAAAGAACACATCATTTGCACCAAATAAAGAGATCCTTCTCTGAGTCCAGGAAGGATAGGTCCTAGGACTCCAAAGACTGGTTCCATGTTACCCTGTCATTTGGTATACCAATCTTCCAAATCACAAGAACCCTAACAGAGGGTTTGGATCTAAAAAAGGAAAAAGAAACATTTGCTGTAGCTCGCAAAGACTTTGCTGAGGTGGAGGCATCTACTTCTTAGGCACCTGCAAACCTCAAGGTAGATGAGGAGGTCAAACCCTTTTTGAAGGCATGTATTAGCTGCTGCGCAACCCAAAGGTTATGGATAATATTTAGGCATTAATAGATAACTGCGCAGCACGGCCTAACCTAGTACCCCCAAAAATCAAGGATGTGCACAAACTATACAAATATAAGAAACACATCGGTAGGGGGATGTGGTTGAGAGCGCAGATTGCTGACTATGAAATGGATTAGGTTATTTTGGACCTAGGGTTAGATGCAAATGTGCTAACAAAAAAAACGTGGCAAGGAATGGGAGAACCTAAGTCGGAGTGGTCCATTATCCAGCTACGTATGGCCAATCAGCAGAAGATCGTACCCTTAGGGAGACTGTCGAAGATCATGGTAGATATTGCAGGGGTCAAGGTCCAGGCTGATTTTGAGGTGATTCAGATTGTAGAAGATGCGGACCCTTACCCAGCACTCCTAGGGTTAGACTGGGCCATAGATATGGGAGGCATCATTAACTTAAAGAAGAGAAGCATGGTGTTTGAAAATAACAGTACAAGGGTGATAGTACCATTAGATCCTTCTTGAGGCAAACGATATACAGATCCGGTGCACGACAAAGAGGATGTAGATCAAATTTATAAGTTGACTGCATGGGATGAATATTGGATCAACCCCACCGTGGATGGTGTACTCTGCTGGGAAAAGGACAGTGAATGCTTCTCTAACTCCGACGGGGAGATGCAGAACTGGAAAAATCAGTTACATGATGTCTCTGCATTGTGATGCCTTCGGGTCACAAAGGACTTCCGCTGAATTTCCTCAGAGGTAACAAACCTACCCTATTTTGATGGTTGTGGTAATATTAGGGAATTTTTCTGAGCATTTGAAGCTGAGGTTCCAAGAGGATGAAGGATAGGGGCCCTTAATCTCGCCATGCATAAAATACCTGTGGGGTGGTGGGACACATATAAGGAGACATTATAGGATTGAGAAGAATGTCGAGATATGATGATCCTATGATTTGAACTGCCCATTCACCTGTGTGTCCAAAAATACCTTGGCCCAGGAGACCCACACAAGTATCTATTCATTTGGATGGAGAAATGATGTGATAGGACTACATAAGAGTGGGTTCATTTGTTTATTCATGCCTTGGGACCACTTCCCACCGCATGGTATTTAGATGGGATCACTTCCCATTCTTCAATGTCTCCCACTTCCCATTGGGAGACATTGAAGGATGAATTTCTGGGGACATTTGGGTTAGTAGGTGGAACAAAGGCACTTAATGCAGCTCTGCAGAACATTGATGCGGTGGTATGGGGTGAATCGCCCCTATATGTCGCACCTGAGGTACCAACATCGGAAACGTAGCTACTAGGCATAGTCAATTGCCACATCCTAGCCCTAAAGGATTATAAGGATGATCCGCGATATGTCTCTGTCTCAAAAGTAGAGGGGATGTGCACTGCTCCTAGACCACTCAAGCTACGAATAGGTAGCATTAAGACGCACCCTAAGTTGGCTCCGATTAGGGATGCAGATACAATAGAAAATATTTTCATAAATTTGGGAACTTCTACAACAAGGAGACAGTTGCGTTCAATCCTCAACCACGCAGGTTATTACAGGGAGTTCATTCGAAAGTATGCACTGATCACATCATCTCTGAAAAACTTGGTTACGAAGTATGTCCTGTTCTTTTGGGATGAAGAATGTTAGAAGAACATTTCTTTGGCTTTGAAGTACCTGGGGAACAAGCTTTTGTTGGGGGAGGATGTGCAGGAGACGTAGGAGTTTAACCCAAGTGTAGCAGGTATGTTGAGTGCACAAGAGGAGTGAAAACTAGCCTTTAGAACAGTAAAATTAGGTAAAAATAAAAAGTTATCGTTGAATGGAGTGGCCAACTAGCATTTAATGAGGAAAATTCTGGAGATTTTTTACCATTTACCTGATGGTAAGTTTACCGTACCGTTGGTCGATCGAAAAAACTACAAAAAGGGCTAGATAGATCAGGCATAGGTTCTGTATTGTTCGAATAGTTTGTACTTAGCCTGGTTGTCTTGGATGAAGTTGTGTTGTAAGAAAATTTGTACCCCTAGCATCTCGTTCATGTCAGAGCAGCCAACCCCCTCTGACAGTCAAAATCCCAAGTTCTTATTTCGCACTAGAATGATGGCCACGAATCTTGCTGAACCCTCAAAGCCAGTAACTAAGGAATTAAAAGAGATTGGGTCTAACGATGAAGAAGTTCTCCCCACGTTGGTCACAAATAAGGGAAAATAGAAAGCACAGGGCTTATGGAAACCTACGAAATGGGCTGGGGGGAAGCACATGACTTCCCTAAGAAATTTCAAGTCCCTGCGAGCGATGCCCCGAGCTTAGGCTACACACGAGGAGGCCCAGCCCGCCGACCCAATCAGCTGGTTGCCTTCCTTTATTCGACCACTAAGGCCCTCAACGAACGCACCAAAGAACTTTGATGGCATGATCACCTATCTTTAGATTCCACTAACCTCGGGAGAGGTCCCTGTCCTTAACAACCCTTGTGGAAAGCTCCATGAGATCAAATTTGATGATCATGACTTGGCAAATTTTGAAGCTTTCCCTGAGCTAGCACCCAAGCTATATCTGGACATGATTCATGCAGATGATGGGATCAAAATTATTCCCCAAGTATGGGTGCGTGGATTGGCCATATCCAGGCTCCTAAACCTACTGCGGATGCCACATGTCAGCCACTACAACATTATGGACCAGCTGGCCCCACAGTTTCTCACCCTGATTCATGATGACATCTTGTGGATTCATGACAAAATCCCCATTGATGTTGTGCTGTTTCATAGAATTACTGGCCTCCCTATGAAAGGGCCACACCCTTTGGAGCATGTGGGCAAGAAATATGAGGCAAAAACTGCTAAATACATGTGTCATACTTACCATGTGGAGTGAAACACTCTAGGCTTCATCATCAAGTCTATCAGTGACCCTGGTATGCAGCTAGGTACCATGTTATTAGCATGCAAGATAATGCGAAAATTCTAGGTAGCAACCATCCCTGCTTATGTCATTTAGTTAGCAGGCCAATGTGGGAAGGGGGCCTGCCTCAATTAGGTCCAGTACTCGTGCGATGAATTCTTTCCCAACGTCCGTGAATCTCAGGAGCAGGAAAGGGCATTTTACCACTCTTGGTTGTTGTTCCTCATAGCCCTAGTTGCCTGTGAAGCCCCTAAGGAGTTGGTCCTCCCTGAGCTCACTCCAGACATGTGCGAAGGGGATCGTTATGCCAATTTGTGGGACTCCAAGGACGCGCAACGCATGGAGGATAACCAAGTCTTCTGGGTCCTCTTCTAGAGCAGCTTGGCAGCAGCCATCAATTCTCGACCCCGATTGTGCCCAATAGCATATGATAGATACAAGGGCATTGTGGCATTCTAGGTTACCATGCTTAGCATCCAGATCAGAGCCCACAAGGATAAAAACTGGACCTTGCTTCCTTATATGGTAGTGGACGAAGAGATTGACAGCATAATCACACTCTGGCTACCTGCCTAGAGGATAGGCTTCAAAAAAGATGCAAGGGGCACCGCAAGGACCAACACAATGTAGGTGATTAAACCTATCATCATTAAAGAGACTAGGGGACCAAGCAAGAGTATGGGGAAAGAATCAGGTGCAGTGGCAAAAAATGATACACAACCCAAGAAAACCATCGAGAAGGAAGTCGAGGCCAAAGCTCAGGTCAATTCGTAGCCGGATGTGGGCACAGATGGATTGGACATCGAAGGTACCACCTCTCCCTAGGGCATGAAGTGAACAGGTAAGCCTGTCAAGTGACCCCGAAAGAAGCAGCGCTCTCTGCGGGCAGAACGCGATGAGACAATCACATTGACCGATGGAGACCTCGAACAAATTGCGGAAGCAATCACTGTGGCCGAAGAGAACAAATGGGTAGCCTTAGAGGAACAACAGAAAGTTTTGATCGACATGATCTAGGCCGAGATCTGCGCTCTTCAGACCAGCGTGATTCAGGTACAGACTCCCTTGGCTACTAGCAGTGCAGCAATAAATACATATGAGAGCCATCTCTACTCCTTGCCTAGTGCAACCCTTGTGATCAGTCCACCCAACCTAGAGATGCGTATCCAAGCAGGTGCAGGGGTGCAGTTGAATCTAGCCAGGATGTCTCAAGAGGCATTGCAAGGCCTCCACACTATCGTGTTTCAGGAAATATGACATCGGGACCAACAAGTGCACTAGAAGCTCGACGTGGCTGAGTAGACCATTGCAACTAAGGATGTTGTAGTGTCCCTCACTATCGTGCAGCAAGAGGAGCTCGAAAGCAAGATTCACCAACTCTGCACAGATACCACAAAAGAAATTCCAGCCCCAACCACCCCTTGGGACAAAGTAGAAATACTGGTCGCAGCACTCAAGGCTTCCTGGGATGAAATTTAGGTAGTTAAGGCACGCATGGAGCAGCAGATCACTGATCTGTGAGCTAAGTTATAGACTGAAACACCCCCGGAGGTCTAGGCTCAGTGAACTGCATTGGTCACCATGGAAACGAATGTTATCACGGGGTAGATCGCACAGGGATCCCAACTATTAGAGACCTCCATACAGTTATGGACTAAGGTCCAGCACGATCCAATCTTGTGGAGGATAAACCAAGACCTGTGGCAAAAGGAAGAGGAGTTTGAGATGCTGAAAGAAACCTTTCCCACTTTGGTGCCTGCCCAGTGCTTGCAGAGATTACGCACCAGCTAAGCGCTCCAAGTAGATATGAATGAAATTCTTCAAAAGAAGAAGAGCCTTAGTGACCACCTGAAGCTGTGGGTTGACAAAGCTCTCAAGCTTTCACAGGATGCCGATGTTGCTATTAAGCAGCTAAATCAGACTTTGGAAAGTGTCACTGCTGCGACTAAAGGACCTCTGTCAGTAAAGGTGGTCGACATTACATAGAATGCAGCTATCCAAAGTGAAGGCTTTTTTCTTCTATTAGCCGAGGTTATCAAAGCATTGCAAGCGCAACTCGAAGCCCCACCACCACAGTGACTTGGGACTAGTCACAAGATTGTGTTGGGGGACTATTGGAACAGGGTCCTCCAAAGGCTGCGAATTGGGATAGTTTTGAGTATTTTTGTATATTTTTGGCATATTTTAGTCTAACACAGGGGTTTTGGGGTGGTTCAAAGCCCCGAAATCATTGTAATGGGTCAAAGGGTATAACTAGAGTCCGCAAACCATGGTTTGTAGACCACAGGAAATCTTAGGCTAAATCGTTATAAATAGATGAACATTTTGAGTCTTAAGGTAGAAGAGAATCAGAATTGATGCTAAATGTGAACTGGTAGATGTGTCGAGGGTTGTTTTGGGTAAGGAATTTTGCAGCTGTGTATGCGGAGATCCTCAGTCCTGCTGTGTGTAGACCCCGCTAGGCTATGTGCGTGGGCTGGTTTTGGGTATTGTAAGTAGATCTAAAAGACTAATGAATGCAGAAGTATTGTTGGACTATTTGAATCTGTTGGAAATTACTATTGATGTGAATCTGTGATACTTGGTTATGTTATATATGATTTTTTGTTACTGATTTAAGCTAAGAAGAGTGACTATGTTATTTTCTTAGGCTGTGAAGTGTTTGTGATCCAATATTCATGATATGTATTTATTATTAGTTGGGAATACTTTGCTCTGTTCTGATAATTGGAAAGACACACATGGATGTGAAGCTCTTGAATAGATCTATAAATGATAACAACTCGATTAGGTTAAGTTGCAAGTTGTATTGTTTTTGCTGCGAACCTTCTGTCTGGTACAAACCTCGGAGGCTGTGAACTTGACTTACCTACTCTCTCCTAACGTGCAAAAGCCTGGTTCCAGAACCCTCCCATATTTCTTCGAGTGAGACTTTGGCGTGCAAAAGCAGGTCACTACCAAAAGGGCCAGTAGTATAGCGGTTTGTTGGAAAACCTTAACCTCTGAACCTAGTTCAGGACCCCTCGAGCCAACAACATGCTAGAAAGTTCCAAGGCATGTTAGTAATTCCAAGATGTGTTAGGTGTTAAGGTGTGGCACCAACGCATGCTAGGGAATGCCAGGGAAATAGAAGGGATGGCTAGTTTCAATTGCAAGGAAATGAATGAATAAGAGCGTGTGATAGGGACTATTAGTAGGTTCTAAGTGTTCTAAGGAGGGAGTGACAAGGTATGATAGGCAGTGCCAAGGCATGATATAGTGCTAGGAAATCATGCTAATATGTACCAAGTTCTAAGTTGTGCCAATGTGTTCTAAAGAGTGTTAGGGAGTGCTATAGAAACACAAGGCAGGAGCATTATGTCATAATGCATGGAAATGCATGAATAAGAGTTTGTAACAGGGAGTGTCAATGAGCTCCAAGTTTTCTAAGCAGGAGTGACAAGGAATGCTAAGGAATGCTAGAGTGCTATGGTGACATGCGACCAATATGTTCCAATGCATGCAAGGTAGTGTTAACATGGAGTGCGACGGAAACACAAGGGAACACTACGTAAAAATGCATGGAAATGAACAAATAAGAGTTTGTGATTAGAACTTTCAATGAGTTTCAGGTGTGTTAAGGAGGGAGTGATAAGGTATGATAGGTAGTGTTAAGGCATACTAGAGGCCAAGGTGACATGCCAATATGTCCGAGGTGCAAGGGTGTACCAAAATGTGCCAAGGAGTGTTAAGGAATGCTATGGAAACACAAGGGAGAACTAGTTAAAAATTCATGGAAATGAATAAATAAGATTTTGTGACTGGGAGTGTCACTAAGCTCTAGGTGTGCTGAGGAGAGAGTGACAAGGTATGATAGGTAGTACCAAGGAATGGTAGAGTGCTAGGGTGGCATTCCAAGAAATCTCAGGTGTTAGGGTGTGCCAATGCATGCTATGGAGTGTTAGGAAGTGTTAAGGAAACACAAGGAAGAACTAGATCAAAATGCATGGAAATGAAAGAATAAGATTATGTTACATGGAGTGTTAATGAGTTCTATGTGTGTTAAGGAGGGAGTGACAAGGTTATATGCTAAGCAGGGCCAAGTTATGTTAAACTACCAAGGTGTGTTAGGAAGTGCTAGGGTGTGGTAGGGAGTGTAAAAGAATGCCAAGGAATGTAGGGGATGCTAACGCATGTCACATAGTGCCAAGGCACTTAATACATGTCAAGTCTTATGACATGTCAATATGTAAACTATGTTTCTTAGTTGTTTTACGACCACATTTCGATGCGATGAGCCTTATCTTGGTGACTTGTTAAGTGCGATGAGTTGAGATTGGACATGAGTAGCGTAAGATGAGTAACAAGTAGTTCTTAGGTGAACAAGGCATATGTTGAAATTCCACGACACATGAGAATCTAGGTTTCGTCTTAAAATATTTGATGCAAACACACTCAAGTGCCACAACATATCTACTTTGCACAACAAAATCTACACACGTCAAGGAATGAAATAATGCACATGACAATTTTTTAAATTTTTAAACCCTTCTTCGTTAAATTACAAACTATATTAGAATAGGCTAGAGCTATCTTGCTAGAGATCATGGCCCTTTACAATCACACTGATACAAGGAATAAAACTAGGGCTTGGTATTAGTACTTTGAAAACCAATCTACCTTGAACAAGACAACACTTGACCCAATTTTGTATGGTGGACACATATGATTGTTTCAGTCCACATGTCCTAAACACATCTGGAAAGTTCTCTTGCCTCCCATTATGCAAATCCTCGATCTGCCTCTATCAATGACCTCAACTCCTTTAGGTTACTAAACTCATCTAAAAAAAATATCCTATTATCTACCTCTTTTTTCCTTTAAGGTATGGAACAATTAGGGTTTTCGATCATTTGTTCATAAATATGTTTGTGAACAACTCTTTCGTCTTCCCACTTTTTCTTTACTCCTTCTCCAAAATGACAAGTCTAGGGCTATGGAGGTTTCCCTTCTTATAACTAACTCAATCCTTTACAATAAAGAGAACCAGGGCTAGTTGCATAGCCCACTTTACTGCTACTTTGGTCCTTCAAATTTTTCACATCCTTAGCCTCAATACAACTACCCTTCTACCAGTCTTATTTTCCTTCACAAGTACAAGACTCAAGGCTCTTCTTTGAAAATCACCAAACAACCCTCCAACTTTACTTGGAATTCCATCAATTTTCCCAACCACGGTTAATTATTTTACTGAAATAGTGCCCAAAACACTACCCTCATCTAGGGATCTTCAAATCTACCACCTAATAGTGATTTGAGTCCTCTAAAAATCACTATTCTTGTACCAATTTCTTTTTTGTCCAATCTATAAAAAAATATGAACTACTCCTCTTATCATCCTTCTAAAATTTTGTAGATGACTGAAATAGCGTCACAAATCATCCACTAATAGTCCATTGACTAATTTTTATAGGCTACTTTAGATCTCTGTCCAAAAATCTATGGAAAATCCACCAAAATCAACTCCTCTTCATGTTAATCCATTACTCATATAGCACATTTATTCTGCTCATTATTCTACTCAAGTTCCACCTTCCTTTGTATTTTCTATCTCTACACATACTTCTGCAAACCATCTTCCAAATATGTGGTATATATTGCAGACATAAACCTCTCTCTAAGGGTCATGATGCCTCTTCTTGTATGCAAATTTGTCACAATATTAAGTGCATTCCTTATGGACTGAACATGCTAGGAAACCTCCCTAACTAGGGAATTATACTTCTATTCTAATTGCTTTATAAAAAACTATATCTACCCATAGCAAAAAAAAAAAAAACTGTTGCCTCCATAAGAGACACAACCTAGCTCATATGGATCCATATATTTTGATTGAATCTTGACATGAACTTTAAATATCTACAACCCTCAAACTATGATTATCTTAGTGAATATTACACCTGTGGCCCTGTTCTAGCCATAAATTTTAGTGCATGCCCTGCTCCATTTTTGTTGGTATTTATGATGGACCTTGCAACGTACTAACCACCATAAGATAGGGCCTCAACCATCTATACTATTTAAAAATTCGATGCGGCCTTCATATAGAAACACCATTGAAATCACATGCCCAAATTCTCATAAGTCTCCTCTCCTGAACTCGATCTGCCATAAGAGAACCTGCAACAGTATGCCATCCTACTTCCTATCTCAAAACCATTAAGGTACGTGACATTATTATGAACCCCTACATGATGATATTTCTCTTGGTGGATGATCATGGCCTCCCTTTAGCAACCCTTACTTAGCCCTCTAACGCTACCTACATTATGAATACATCTCTTGTGACCTCCTTGATCAAATGAGTTCCTTCCAAATTAATGTTCTTGCATTCACACTAAGGCCTCCTTTAATATATTTTCGTAGCTAGGCATCTTAATAACCCTCTAGAGATTACGGGCTTCATCCACTTATACCTTAGGAAATATTATTTTTCCATTTTAATTTTCTTTTCGATTTTAAACCCCATCTTGGATCCAAAACCCCTTTTCTTGGGTTCTTTGCTGAAAAAGCCTTTTGTGACCAAACTGACACAAACCCATCTCAATAGGCTTGTGGAGTATCTCCCAAGCTACATAATTCAACAATATAGTCTAGTTTTAGAAATTGTAACTTGGTCAAGCTCTTGTAGTCAAGCGAGGACTTGGTTAGGTTCCCAAGTTGATAATTAAGGGTATTTTTGAGGGAATGATATCTAGGGAGGGTTAGGGAATTCCAATGAATTAAAAGGCATGCTAACACATGTAGGACAATGTGAATGCATGTTAAGGAGTGTTAAGGAGTGTCGAGGAATCACAAGGGATAACTAGGTCAAAATTCATGGAAATGAATTTATAAGAGTGTGTCGTAGGAAGTGTTAGTGAATTCATGTGTGCCAAGGATGAAGTGTGTTAAAATAAGTTTTTAATAGGATTTTCAATAGGCAAGCCTAAGATTGTGATAAGGGTCTCGACAAAGCAGTTTTAGACAAAGGCAGACTTTGTGTTGGGCACAACAATATTTTTCCTTTAGCTATTATTTTTATATGACATGTGCCACACTTTGGATGAATTCTCATGTTTTAAACTATTTTAGACAATTGCATATTGTACATTGTTTTGTATAAGTTTTGGGACACTTGGCTTGTGCCAAATTATATCTTGTGTGTCTTGTGTATCTTGTGGTTCTTACAAAATCTTAGTTAATGTTCTACTGTTTATATAAACTAAACATACATGTGAAATATTTCCTATGTAAGCTATGTTGCTTAGTTTTTTTATGGCCATGGCTAGATGTGATCCTTGTCTTGGTAAGTTCTTAAGTGGGATAAGTTAATCTTGGAAATGAGTGGCCTAAGATGAGTTATAGGCAGTTCTTAGGTGAAAAAGGAACAATCTACTTGTAGTAGGTGAAATTGGTCAAGTTGTTGCGGCTGAAGTAGGCCAATGTCACATGAACTATAGTAGCTAAGGACTTGATTCAGTTGCGAAGTCGTGAAAAAATGTAAGTCTAGTTATGTGGGCATGAGTGCCAAGGAATGCTAGGTAATGCTAACATGTGCCAGATAGTTTGAAGGCATGTCAAACATGATAAGATGTGTCAAGTGATAAGGCATGCCAAGATGTTCAAGGGTGTGACAATACATGCCAGGGACTATCAAAGCAACAAAAGGAGAAAAAAGTTAAACTACAAAGAAATGAACACATAAGAGGGTTAATAAGTCATCAATTTACCTTTTCCAGGAGGGGCATGCAAGGCACACCAACACTAGGTGGAAATAGGTTCCAAGTGCCAAGTGTTAGTACATTATAAGTGCTAAATCATCCTTTTTTACTTCTTGTATACTTTCCAATAATTTATCTCAAATAACTATAATATTAGACCATGCCAAAGCATACCAAGGCATCTTAATGAATGCTAGACATGCTAAGAGTTTCCAAGCGCCAACATGTGCCAAGTGCCAATGTGTGTTATGGAGTGATACATATATTATGAAGTGGAAGGGCATGTGGAAGAGTGCTATGGTGTGAAAAAGTGTGCTAATTCATGCTCGGTATTATTATGGACAACTAGGGAAAGATAAGGGAGAACTAGGTCGAAATGCATGGAAGTGAATGAATATGAGGGTGTGTCAGGGAGTATGAACGAGTTGTACCTAGCATGCCAAGGAGGGAGTGACAAGGTATGTTGAGCACTATTAAGGCATGTTAGGGAATATCAAGGCATGTGAAGAAGTGCGAGAGTGTGTTAGGGAGTTCTTGTGTGTATTAAATTGTGCAAAATAGTGCCAATACATGCAAGATGCTAAGGCATGCTAGGATGTGTAGGTTTCCAGGGTATGCCGATATGTTTCAAGGAGTATCAAGGCAACAAAAAGAAGAACTAAGCTAAAATGCAAGGAAATGAACACATAAGAGGGATAATAAGTCAATAATTTATATTTTTCAAAAGCGGCATGGTCGGAACACTAATAATAGGTTCCAATACATGCCAAGTTGCGACGTGTTCCAAGTGCTCATGTATGTTAATGCATGCCAAAGTGTTCTAGAGCATGCTAGGTACTACAATGCATGCCGACACATGCTAGGAGAGTGTTATGCTATGCTAGGGACTGCAAACATGTGCTTGGGTGCCCTAGTCACGGAAATATGTTCTAAGTACAAATATTTTCTAAGACATGCGAGTTGCCAAGGAATGTTAGTGTGTTCCAAAGAATGTTAAGATATGCCAAGAGTGTTGAGGAGTGTTAGATCTCTCTCATTAATAGAATTTCCAAAGCTTGATTATGTATTAAATAATATAGTTTCTACACACACTAGTGGAACTTTATCTAAAGGGAATTTGTTAGATAATAAACCTAATAGAGATGAATCATATATTGATCCATAGGAAAACTATATTCTCATTACTTGAGGGAAATTATACACACTAATTACTTCTTAACAAATTGACTGATTCTAACCACTATATGGCCTTAGAAACATAATGAAAAATATTCCACAACAATGGTCTTAAATTGTTATCTTTTGACAAAAAATATAGTAGCATGCACCTAGCATCATCAAAAGCTCATTAGAATGATCAATGATGATGAATTTTTTTTACCGTCACCAAAAGTAACGAAAAAGAGCATTGGTGAGAGTCAATAAAACATCTTCACTTCAAGTGTCACCAAATAAATAATTAGTGACGGGCCTTTAACAACCCTCACCAAAAGTGTCACTGAAAATGGCTTTGGTGACAAACCTTAAAGGACTGTCACTATATGCACTTACAACAATGCATTTTTAAGGATCGTCACCATATGTGACATTGGTGATGGACCTTAAAGGTCCGTCCAAAGCATGACCCTCACCAATGTCCTTTTTTCTTGTAGTGAATTGAATTAGGTGAAGTATTGTTTCTTACCAATCCCACAACTAGTTGTTATAGAGAAATGTGCTCAACATTGAATTTCCTCAAGGTTGTCACCTTCGAATAAGTGGAACTTCCATTATGAAGGAAAATTCAAAATTTCTAACCTCCTCAGTGGGATTTTTTATAATCCTTGCATTTTCACCGAGCTATGTTATGGAATGGAAATAAAACATAGTAAACCATTCACGTCTTCCTCTTTCCTTGAGAGTGCATCTTCCACAATATTGTGTTTTCCCTTTTTTTATATATTTTCAAGGTCATAATCCAAAATATTTGTGACACATTTTTGTTTCTCTTCTAAAAATAGTCTTTGCTCCAAGAAGTAATTTAGACTATCATGATCTCCTTTTACTTTGAATTGTTTTCATATTAGGTATGGACGCCATTTCCTAAGTGCATGTAGTATAACCAACATTTATTTTTCATTGATGGGCTCGAGTAGGTTATTTCCTTTAATTTCCCTTCTTTCAAAGGCAAGAGGCCTTAATTATTGCATCAAAACTACAAAAATGCCATGGTCTAAGGCATCACACTCGATATTGATTTTTTTTGTGAAGTCAGGTTTTGCCGAGAGGAGAGCTGTACACATAGCCTATTTAAGTTTTCAAATGCTTTGGTTGCTTCTTTAGTCCAAAAAAATTCTTTCTTCTTCAATAATGTTTTTAAAGGTGTTTCTATTTTACCATAATTCTTGATCATTTTTTGGTAATATCCTGTCAATCCTAAGGATCCTGTCATTTTCTTCAAGGTATTTTGTTAGGATCCACCTTGACACCATTGTGTGATATAGTATGTTCCAAATATTCCACTTCCTGAAGGAACAATTGGAAGATTTTTATATATTTTTTTTTCTCTTCCAATAGTGTTAAGACCCTGTCAACATGTTGTACATTCTCTTCCAAAGATATGATGTAAATTTGGATGTCATCATAAAATACTAGAAAAAATTTCCAAGGAAGGGTTTGAATGATGTAAATTTGGATGTCATTCATTAAGCTTTGAAATGTTGAAGGTGAATTTTTAAGTCCAAAAGCTGTAACCATAAACAAATAATTCCCTTCATGTGTTTTAAAGGCTATTTTTGGAATGTCTTCCTCCCTCATTCTTATATCCAACTTAGTATTGAAAATTTATTAATGCAATCCATCTAATAATTCATCAATGACAGGATTAGGATACTTATATTTTATTTTCATTTTTTTACGTTTTTATAGTATGGGCACATACACCACAAACCATCCTTTTTTATAACCATAACTACTCGCTAAGAGAAAGCACTCTTTCTAGGTTGAATTATTCCCACCTCGAACATTTCTTGAAAAATATGATCAATCTCTTTCTTTTTTACATGTGGATATCTGTAAGGCCTAATTTTGGGTGGTATAATTATAGGTTGCAAGTGAATAACATGGTTATAATCTCAAATAGGTGGAATACCCTTAGGAATTTCTCCAAATATCTTAGCATGATTATTGAGAACTTTTTGAAGATGCATTAGAGCAGAGGATATGGATGTTTGTACATCTAATGAACAAAATTGTGAAAATATACCTTGGCATCCCCTTTTTATCATTTTTGTCAAGAAATTAGAGATTACCAATTTAAATGGTTTCCCTTAGATACCTATAAGATCAATTTCCTTTCCTTCTGAGAAACATATTATGGAAGTATCTTAGAAATTAAGGGCGATTGTTCCCAATGACCATAACCACTAGACCCATATTACAACATTCACACCTTACATTTGAATTATAGTCATGGGACTAGAAAATAAATACTCCCCATATTCGACTTAATATTATGGTAGTTCCCTGGAATTTAGATTATGTCCATCTGTAATGATCACTTGAAATTATGGTGCTAGATGTACAAAGAAATTAAGAATTTTTGACAATTTGTAATTGATAGATTTATAAGTGCTAATTGAATAAATCAATACTATTACCCTTTTAATTTTGATATATTATTTTATCTTGAGGGTTTATGGAGTATTGATGCCAACCAATGCATGAGAAGAGATCACTGGACTAGTTTATTGTAGCTTTAGATCTTGTGAAGTTTTCGCTTCTTGAGCTTATTCATCTTCACAATATATGTAGAGTAATTTCCTCTAACTACATTTATGCCCTTTGTTATAATTTTTTTCATAGTTGAAACATAGTCCCTTTGCTTTTATTTCATCCATTTATTGAGGAGCTAACCTTAACGATTTAGGAAAGGGAGCTTGATTTTCTCTATAGTTATTAGTGTCCAAATTTCTGGTGACCATATTTTTACTTTCAACCTTTCTTTCTAGATTGAAAGAATGATCTATAGATTTAGTTTCAAAGAGACACACATCTTATTGGATGATTTCACTTAAAGTACCCATAAATAAGTCTATCAAGTTATTCTTTGAAATATTCTTCGCTCGGAGACTCAACTTTTAGAATTGTTGAATGTGCTCTATAATAGGAAATTTTTATCAAATATTTACCAATTGAATAAATAATGTGTTTCTATTAATATCCTTGTAATGTGCTATTTATTCCTCTATAAAAAGGGACCAAGTGATAACAAAATATTTTTTTCTTTCACAAAGGCATTGATACCATACATGTTGGTCTTGTTCTAAAAAACCAAATGCATTATTTACCTTTGGTAAGGATTTCATTTGGTGTATATCAAAGTATTTATCCATATAAGATATCCATGTTATAGGATCATTACAATCAAATTTTCTCCTATAAATTTTTGAAATGTAGTATTTCCTTGGTGTTGACCTGAAGCCCCGATGATGTGGATTTTGGATTGAAATTTTATGAATATAGTTCTCAGATTCAAAAATTTTTCTCTCCAATTGTTATGGCATACTCCCCATATGAGATTTATTCTCAACATAATGTTTCTCCCTATTTTCATGATTTCCTTAAATATCCACATCCCTTTTAGGAATCCTTTCTAAGATAGAAATCATGGATTTTTGTATTTCTTACTTATTTTCATTCGTCTTCATTCCTATATCTTATATCTTCTGCTCTATTCCTTCCTTATTTTCATTCATCTTCATTTTTATTCATTCATTATTTTCATTAATATTCATTTCTATTCCTTCGTTATTTTAATTCATTTTATTTTCCATTTCTCTTTTAATATTTTGTTGAGAACCTGATAAATCCACCTTTTTCAACTTACTACCATCCATTTCGTTAAATTTTTTCTCTAATTGAGATAGCCTAAATTCTTGGTTTTCAATTTCTTTATGGGTCAAGGATGGGCCTTTAGTATATTTAATTGGTATAGTATTTCTTTGGAGGAATAATGGAAAATAATAATAAACTTCCTCTTCACTACAACAAAAAAAAGGATCTACTAATGAACAGTTAGGTCACTAGTAAATTGCGTATCTTTTTGGCCTCTCCACATGAGAAAAATCGTATAGTGTGTCATGAATCAAATTCTTGAAATATAATTATAGAATATCAACTTTAGGTACTTCTATATGTATCCTAAAATCTTTGAATATTTCACAATATAAACTTTTTTAGACAAGGATATATAGAAAAAAATACCAAGATGACATGTTTAAAAATTATTTCTTGATTTTTCACAAACCATAACTTCCATAGAGTATAAATCCAAAAGTAAAAAAAACATAATTATATTGATCAAATCATATATTCCCAAATATTACTTCTTAATATGTTCCAAGTTTTAAATTATGAATCCTTACAGAAAAAGAGTTACATAACATAGGCCAAATTAACCTATTTGAGACTAGAGCATACCTAAATTCCTTGCAGGATATATATAGAATATAAAAATACAAGATCTGTTACTTGGATCAGATTTTCACCAAGATATCCTCTCATCATGGTCCAATTTTCACAGTCTAGAGCCTCGTAGAAAAATTGTTATAGCAAAAATGTTGAACTGGTCTGTTTGAGAGCGAATTTAGGAGCCTTCAAAAACTGTATTTTCCTTGGACCATATCTTTGAAAATATAGAAAACCAAGTTCTAAAAATTTAGTGAGAGATTCCTTGGGATAATTTCTCAACCTTCTTTAGGTTTTATTTTCTAAATTCACACCAAAAACATTATTGTGATATTTCCATGATGACTTGTTTGAAGCAAAAAAATCCTATGATCAAGAGCTCTGATAAAAAATGATATGATCCTTTTGCTTCAAAAATTATAGTAAACAAATAATTATAATTCACTTCAAGGGGGGAATCCTCCTTTTACAACTAATACAATGAATAAGACAATATTTGTTGATCCTAAGACAATGTTTCCTTAGTATATATAGGAGACAAAGGATGCAATTATAATAAAATGGGACCATGAGGGGTTCTAGCATACATAACAATATAGTAATAGAAATTTAATCACTCCATATCTAAGGATTAATAAGAAGTTTTGGAATTTAACATGGGTATTTTATAAGGATTAAGAGATGTGTATTTTACAAGTTATTGAAAATATTGAATTCATATTACTAGTGATATAATCCTTTTCTCTTTTTAAAAATTTGTGAATTTTAGTAATTTCACACAATTAACATCTTCCAAAATGCCCATGATCCATTTTGATATCCCAAAATAACAATTGAACGAATGGTCCTTTATCTCCTCTCATATAAATTAGGTTAACAATATTAGTTTAACAGATAAATTGTCCCTCAAAATTGAAAAAGGAGAAAATAATTCTAACTTTTCATAAATATGATTTTATATGAGCATGATTATTTTATAGAAACAAGCACTTACAAGTAAAGGGACCACAAAATACACCTAGACAAGAAATGTGAACCAACACTTAAATATGTTAAATCATAGAAATCAATGTTACCAAGATCAAACAGACCCAAGCTACCAATACAATGAAAATTAGTTTGACACATCAGAGCTAAAGAGAAAGCCACCAAATCCTTGTGATCCATGGCCAATAAAGAATAAACCCAACAAATTACCATAGCCAGAATATGATAAATATAAAGAAAGAGTCAAATTTTAATTCAAAACCCTAATTAAAACTAGGTTGAAACATATTCAAGGACCACATTTAAAATAAAGACAACAAATCGTTAGCGAATAAACTTGCATCGATACCCATTATTCCACATACAAGAAAATTAATCTTGCAAAATGAATAACACGATTGGTGTGCAAGGGTGTTGTGGAGTGAATGCTCTTAGGTTATCCAGTATTGAAATTAACCAACCCAAACATGTTAACGTGCTAGTTTATATCATGATGGAATTGTTCATTACAATGGAATAATACTTAAGGAAGGGGTAAAAATCCTCTGGATTTTTTAATCTCAAATTTCTGCATTCTAGGAAGGAAGCCTTGTTGGTCATATGGTATTGAACACCACCTTATGCTTGTTGATATGTTAGTTATTTACCATGTAAGAATGATTCATTACAATGGATTAATACTTAGGGAAGAGTTAAAAATACCTCTCCACTTCTTAATATCAAATTATTTCATTATACAAAGGTGGCCTTGTTGATTAGATGGTATTCTTGGTGGTTGAGTGACATTCGGATTTACGAAAACTCAACACCTTCAAATTGAATAATTTCTCACATTTCTTCATTTGGTCTGATTTAGAAAAGGATTTTTTTGGGTTTAAGGATTCTTTTTGGCATAACATTCAAAGGATATTTCTTGGAGAAGGAGATTTCTTGGAGTTATGTGATACATTTTTTGGATGTTTTTTGGGCTTCATATTTTTTGAAGTTATTTCGTTTTTTATTTTTCAAATGATTTTTTTGGGTTTAAGGACTCTTTTTGGCATAACATTCAAAGGACATTTCTTGGAGGTATGTGATACATTTTTTGGATGTTTTTTGGGCTTCATTTTTTTTGAAGCTATTTTGTTTTTAGAGGTTTTGAGATTAATTTTCATTGTTTTTTTTTAAGGTATTTTGTTTTTAGAAGTTCTGGGCTTAATTTTCATTGTTTTTAGAGGTTTTGGGCTTAATTTTCAAAGGACATTTTTTTTTTTATGTATTTTGTTTTTAGAGGTTTTTGGGCTTAATTTCCAAAAGACATTTTTTGGACATAATCTCGAAAGGACTCTTTTTAGGCTTAATATTCAAAGGAAATTTTTTGGAGGTATTTTTTAAAGTGATATTTTTTTAGAGGCTTTTTGGAGCTATTTTTTGAAGTGACAATTTTTTAGAGTACGTGTTTTGGGTTGAAGTAAATATTTTATAATTATTTTTTAAAATGAGTTTTGGTCTAACTTTTAAATGAAATTTTTTTGCAGGACTTGAAAGGAAATATTTTGAGCTTCCTTTCATTTTTATAAGACATTTTTTTCTCGGATTTTTTAAAGTAAGTGTTTTGGATTGAAGTATGTATTTTTTGAAAAAAAAAATTAAAATGAGTTTTTTTTTAATTAAATCTTTTGTGATTTTTTTTGTAGTTCAGTTTTTGTCTAAATGTTTGAAGGATTTTTTTTGAAATTTATACTCAGCTATCATGGGAAATCGAAGGAATTTCACGAGAAATATGATCAAACAAGAGACCCTGAGGAACGTAGAGAACATGGGAGAGAATCTCACAAAAGAAAGAGAGAAGCACTCTCAAATATTGAAAGGGAAAATCAACCTCAACTAGAAGTTGAAGCATGTTTGTAAATGTAAATACTATGAATTTGATATTTAAAATTTTCCTATTGTAAAATGTGAATCTTAATTTTTATCTGATGAACTAATTTCAAAAATATTTTGCAATGTAAATAGAGAGAGATATTCCTCAAAACATTGATGATGAGATACAAAATTTTGAAAGAGAAAGTGAAAGAGATATTGAACCAATGATTGAAAATGGTGAAAATGTTGAAATAAATTCAAGTGAAGAAATTGAATCACGAGGTATGTGTATATATATATATATATATATATATATATATATATATGTTGAACACATGCACGTATTATTGAAATTATACATATTTATTAATTTATTTATTTATTGAATATGTACATTTATTATGTACAATTAATTCGAATATGTACAAATGAAATCAATGTCGATGATGAGATGTTAGAAAATGTTGACAATGACACATATGGAGATAAAACATCTGACCATATTATACGATATCGTGTTAAAATCACATTTTTGATATGTACTTCATAAAGGAAAATGTGGCAGTTCAAGCCCAATTGTTGAAAGGTCTCCTATCATTAAGGAAATTAAAAGAAGCTACGACTTTATTGGGTATTCGAAAATCAATAAAAGATAAAAAAATGAAGTAAAATGTGATAAAAGAATATAAATAGTGCTATAATTCAATTAGAAGATCTAGACAAAAAAATGTTTTAGTTGCACATATAAAAATACATATTGCAGTCGTTTCATCAAGTACTAAAGAGAATCACTTGGTAAAATCTATGGCACGAGCATTAGGATCCTCATGAAAAAATTTGCACAAACATCAGAAATTTCGGTTGCAGATAGATGTAAATGATGAACTCGCTTGTTGGAGAGCTATTTGTAGGAAAAAATACAGAGATATACTTGGAGAAAATGTTAAAAGAAAAATATATGAATATTGGAAGAAAAATTCACCTGTTTCGCCAAATGCAAGGGATGTGATGTGAAGAATAATACCACAAAATCAGTACGAAACTCATGCAAAAAATTTCTTGGACACCACTTAGATAGATTTTTTCAACAAGTTCAAAGAAGAGAATCATGAAACTGATGTCTCAATCAGTGATTTTATGCAACAAAAACCATGGTATGTAAAAACTATCACTGTACGCGACACTTTTTGTTGTCATTATCATGTGGAATTTCAACTATATTATGTAACATTCCTTAATTTTGGTAGAAAATTTTGGAAGGATTCACCTCCTCCTTCCACTATCTGTGATTTCATATCTCAAATTCTATGTGCAAGAGAAAGCGATGAATTATTTTACGAAAAGAAATTTGTTGGTGGTAAAAAATGTGATGATTGTGGAAATTTGACTAAATTTCAAAACAAATATCATACTGATATAAATGATCAATCGTTGTCCAACATGCAAGTGAAATGGAAGAGATATGAATATATCAATACATCGATTCAAGGTTTAAATAGTTCTAAAAGAATTTAATTACAAGAAAAAGAAATTTTGTTATAGATTTTCTTAGAAAGTTTGAGGCATAAATTTATAAATACACCGAGCATTCCCATAGAGCTCAACGGAAGGACTTGTAATTCAAAAAATCCCGTGAATTTTTTCCACTAGGGACCATTTTGTTTGTAATTGATTTTGTAGAAAACTAGACATTTGTTTCACAAAAAGAAATTCAGAGTGAATAATATCATTCTGACCAAGTCTCCATGCTCGCCCATGTTATATATAGACATGCTGAACAAAATGTTGATCATATAGAAAGCACCAGTGAAAATTGGCACGTTATTAAAGAATATCACTTTCATATTAGCATTAGGGGAATGTTGAGGTCTAAAATGGGCCTCCTAAGGAAATAATAAAATAATGTCTAAACCAATAAAAAAATATTTATGAATTTGCAATTCAATTTTTGCACCACGTTCCTTGTAACCATAGTTAAATTCAATTCAAAAGTTGTACCAAAATAAAATTAATAAAAAAATTGTATTGATGTGACTATAAATAAGAATGAGATTTTCAAGAAAAAGTCATTATCATTGAACAACTAATAAATTTTTCCTTTGTAATTAAATAACTTAAAATAAAATATGAACATAAATTCATAAATTCTTAATTATATTACATGCTATTAATTAAAATCTATATTATTTAAATTGTATAATAACATTTAATTAATATACTATATAAAAATAATATAATATAATATAATAAATGTATAGGGATATGCATTGTTTCTTTCAAGAAATATGAAATGAAAATAATATATTTTTATTCAAAAAGTGTGAAATAACATTTATGATGAGTACTTTACTTTGACTTTAAAATTACTTAGAGCACTACCATGGTTAATCATGAGTTTTTATCCACCATTGAGAATTTCACAAGTACCTTTAACTGAAACAATGCCACTTCAACCATTAGGGATGATGTCATCCCCAAAAATGTGATTGGTTCTCATAAAGTGATTTTTGATTGTACATTTTCCTTAGGAGGCCCATTTTAGACTTCAAAAATCCCCTAATGTGATGATCGTACACATGATACATATTTTGTACAACACTGTTTTGGAAATATTTCTGACTCCTTGAAAATTTGTGGAATAAAATTCAATGAACATTGGATATGGTCAGATGGATGCACATGTCAATTCAAGTCTTAATGATCATTCTTTTGGTTGTGTTTTCTTCATATGAAAAACTGCATTAAACATTGTTGGAATTTCTTTGAGACTCATCATGTAAAATGAGAACATGACGGTGCATGGGCATGCATAAATGAGCACTTTGAAGATATCAAATGGACCCCTCTGCAAACCGACTTGTGGATGCTAAAGAAGTTGTTCAATAGTGCATCGCTGCACTGAGCCATGAGACTAACCGAACAAGGGAAGTACGAAGATATATTAAATTTAGTTTTTATTGGATATCTAATTTTAAATAGTGTACATTTATCACAATGATTATCTTTGATGGTATTTTGATATAATATTTAAATTTTTGTTTGAATTTTCCATATAGGTTTTTTTGGCATATTGGGGTCGAAGATGTAGATAGATCGATGGGAAATGACGTTGAGACAATAAAAGGGACTCAAAAATTGCATTCAATTAAAACAAAGTTGTCCAAAAATGTGTTTGCATTGGATAAAAGAAAATATTCTTGTTTTTTCATGTTTGCATAGACAACACAGAATCCAATGATGTTTCTAAAAAAAAAATGTATGTAAAAGATTGGAAACATACAAAGCCAAATACAAAGGGGAAAATGTCTGTTGCAATGTTTGAATAAATGCAATTGGAGGAGACTACAATATCATCTGATGGTGATCGAGTTTCTAATATTGTTAGAGAAGGTGACATTTGAATTTCTTCCAAATGATAGAGATCTAGAAATAGATACTAAAATTATTTTAAAGCTAATTTTTCATGTTAATTATGATCTAAATTTAAATACATAAGTTTGTTTTATTGTGTAGGAGATGTTTTTTCTGTAATTTCACCTACTATCAACGATGAAAATATAAAGTAATATTTGATGCATTGCACTGAATGAAAGATTAAATTATTAGAAAACTATAATTATCATAGGTTTCCATATGACGGAGGGTCTATTATACTGAAAGGTTATTTTTCAGAAAAACTAATCAAAGTGAGGATTTTGTTTACTTTGAAGACTATGAACCTGATGTCATAATTTGTCAATATAGTCACTTGGTGTGTGCAATAGACATAAATTTGATAGAGGTTCAATTAAATAAAAAAATGAAAAATAAGAAATGGAAAATGTCAAAATCTGATCATGAACAGATCATTGAAGATGGCATTCCATTGGAATTTTTTTGATTGAGCTGCCCAAAAATTTCTTCTCTTTAGATTAATGTTTTAGAACTTGCGGAACTCAACTAAAAGGTGAATTGCCTTGTTATGTTATCTGTGCAAGTGTTTGCACATGTACATTGTTTTGGTACATGCACACTAGTATCAACTGAAAGTAGCTTTTCTATGTGCATTGATGAAAAATGTTGCACATACTGGATATATATGTTCTAGAATGAAAATAACTGAAAGTAGTTTTTCTATGTACATTGATGAAAAATGTTGCGCGTACTAGATATATATGTTCTAGAATGCAATTAACTAAAAGTAGCTTTTCAATGTGAATTGATGACAAATGATGCACGTAATGGATATATATGTTCTAGAACACAATTAACTGAAAGTAGATTTTTTATGTGCATTGATGAAAAATTTTGCACGTACTGTATATATATACATTATAGAATGAAATTTTAATTTTTTATGATTGTTTGACACATCTAACAAGACCTAGAATCTTATGATTGTTTATATATCTCGTGTGTATGTGTGTGTGTGTGTGTGTGTATGTCGATATGTATTGTACTTCAATCATTTTAACATATATATTCAAACATGTACTTAAATCATCTCTACATGTACATATATTCATGTGAGCTTTTTTTTTGTTCGAAAAACGACAACTTGAATTTAAAAAAAAAAAAACATAATATCATAATCACATGCCAATTTTATTTCAACTATCCAATAAAAACAAAACATTATATCGTACATTCACATGTCAAATGTAGTTCAACCATCCAAAACTTGAGTTTTAAAAACAAAACATTATATCACAACATTACTAGACATGCCAAATGCCAAATGTAGTTCAACTATCCAATAAAAACAGGTTCTAAGTTCAGCCTGGTTGGTTTTCCTCGAGGGCGCTTTAAATGTTGTAACAAAGGTCGGGATTGGTTAAGCGTAGCTATCAACTAGCTTGTAGCATATGTAATCCTATGTTTTAGAAATTAATAGACTACCCGCCTTACCAAAAAAAAAATGTTGTTTTATAATTTGTTTAGTTTTTAAAACTCAAGTTTTGGATGGTTGACTTACATTTGGTGCATGTGATTTCAAAGATATAATGTTTTGTTTTTATTGGATAGTTGAACTAAATTTGGCATGTGATTATGATGTAATGTTTGTTTTTAAAATTCAAGTTGTCTTTTTCAATAAAAAGTTCACATGAATATGTGTACATGGAAATGATTTAAGTACATGTTTGAATATTTATGTTAAAATTATTGAATTACAATACATATCGATATGTATATATATATATATATATATATATATATATATATATATATATATATATATATATATATATATATATATATATATATATATATATATATATATATTATACATGTTTGAATATATATAATAAAATGATTGACCATAATACATATCGACATACAGTATATATATATGTATATATATATATATATATATATATACATGTCGATATGTATTGTAATTCAATCATTTCCATGTACATATATCTATGTGAACTTTTTTGTTTGGAAAATGACAACTTGAATTTTAAAAACAAAAAATTATATCGTGAAATCACATGCCAAATATAGTTCAACCATACAAAACTTGATTTTTAAAATCTAAACAAATTATAACACAACAATTTTTTTTTTGGTAAGTTGAGCTAATCTATTAATTTCGAAAACATAGAGTTAAATATGCTACCGGCTAGGTTGGTAAGCTACACTTAACCAATCCCAGCCTTTGTTACACTATTTCTGGGCTTCCTCGAGGGAGAAAACCAACCCAGGAAAAACTTAGAACCAAGAAAAACATTACGCATAGTAGCGCTGAAACAACTAAAAACCATAAAGTATATGATAATAGATAGACCCTGAGGGCAAACATGACAAAAAACATAAGAAAACTGAGCCACTACATAGACGTTACTCATCCTCTTCATCATTACCATTGGGCTTCTCTCAGCAGACAGGAAGTGGTCTACACAACAACTACTTCCACATCGACTTTAGTGTGTTTGGGAGGCGCATAGAACATGCAGGATAGGGGAGTCGTGGTTTTCGGGCTGCAGCTACACTTAACCAATCCCAGCCTTTGTTACACTATTTCTGGGCTTCCTCGAGGGAGAAAACCAACCCAGGAAAAACTTAGAACCAAGAAAAACATTACGCATAGTAGCGCTGAAACAACTAAAAACCATAAAGTATATGATAATAGATAGACCCTGAGGGCAAACATGACAAAAAACATAAGAAAACTGAGCCACTACATAGACGTTACTCATCCTCTTCATCATTACCATTGGGGTTCTCTTCTTCAATGGGACAGGAAGTGGCCTATGCAGCAACTGCTTCCACATCGACTTTAGTGTGTTTAGGAGTGCGCACAAGAGCACAGAGGATAGGGGAGTCTGGGTTTACGCCATTTGGAATCAACATGTGTGTGTGTGTGTGTGTATATATATATATATATATATATATATATGTATTGTAATTCAATCATTTTAACATATATATTTAAAAATGTACTTAAATCATTTCCATGTACATATATTCATGTGAACTTTTTTTTTTGGAAAACGACAACTTGAATTTTAAAAACAAAACATTATATCATAATCACATGCCAAATGTAGTTCAGCCATCCAAATCTTGAGTTTTAAAAACAAAACATTATATCACAACATTACTTCACATGCCAAATGTAGTTCAACTATCCAATAAAAACAAAACATTATATCATGAAATCACATGCCAAATGTAGTTCAACCATCCAAAACTTGAGTTTCAAAAACTAAACAAATTATAACACAACAATTTTTTTTTTGGTAAGTTGGGCTAATCTATTAATTTCGAAAACATAGAGTTACATATGCGACAGGCTAGGTTGGTAAGCTACGCTTAACCAATCCTAGCCTTTGTTACACTATTTCTGGGCTGCCTCAAGGGAGCAAACCAACCCAGGAAAAACTTAGAACCAAGCAGAACATTATGTGCGGTAGCACTGAAACAACTAAAAACCATAAAGTATATGATAACAGATAGACCCTGAGGGCTAACATGAAAAAAAACATAAGAAAACTAAGCCACTACGCAGATGTTACTCATCCTCTTCATCATTACCATTGGGGTTCTCCTCTTCAATGGGACAGGAAGTGGCCTATGCAACAGTTGCTTCCACATCGACTTTACTATGTTTGGGAGTGCACACAAGAGCACAGAGGATAGGGGAGTCAGGGTTTACACCATCTGGAATCCGCGTCCAAATTCCACCAGAATCCATGAACCAGATTTTTATGTCCTCATATTCTTTCTCCGGAGTGGTCAAAGGGCTAGGTGGGCATTGCAGAGAGTGTGTACTGGGAGAGGAGGTGGACCTCCTCATAACTCGACCACCTCTCTCTGCAGCTTACCTGGAGGATTCCTCGCACTGCTCAGGATCAGGTCTTTGGCTTGAAAATGTGCTGGAAGAGGAGCCATCAATCGACTCGAGGCGATTATTTTCTCTACGATCATATCGATCCAGGAGAGCCCCTCTTTGACCTCCGCAGATGGTACGTTGGAAAATACTGGGAGCCATTGCGCACCTGGGATGGTGTTAGCAAGTCAAGAGAAATTATAACACAACATTACTTCACATGCCAAATGTAGTTCAACCATCCAAAACTTGAGTTTTAAAAACAAAACAATTATATCACAACATTAATTCACATGACAAATGTAGTTTAACTATCCAATAAAAACAAAATATTATATCGTGCAATCACATGCCAAATTTAATTCAACCATCCAAAACTTGAGTTTTAAAAGAAAAACAAATTATAGCACAACATTAATTCACGTTCCAAATGTAGTTCAACCATACAAAACTTGAGTTTTAAAAACAAAAGATTATATATCACAACATTACTTCACATTACTTCACATTCCAAATGTAGTTCAACAATCCAATAAAAAAAAACATTATATCATGAAATCACATGCCAAATGTAGTCCAACCATACAAACTTGAGTTTTAAAAACAAAACAAATTATAACACAACATTACTTCATTTTCCAAATTTAGTTCAACCATCCAAAACTTGAGTTTAAAAAAAAAACAAATTATATCACAACATTACTTCACATGCCAAATGTAGTTTAACTATCCAATAAAAATAAAACATTATATCGTTGAATCACATACCAAATGTAGTTCAACCATCCAAAATTTGAGTTTTAAAAACAAAACAAATTAAAACACAACATTACTTCACATGCCAAATGTAGTTCAACAATCCAAAACTTGAGTTTTAAAAAGAAAACATTGTAGATAACAACGTTACTTCACATTACTTCACATGCCAAATGTAGTTCAACTATCCAATAAAAACAAAACATTATATCACAATCACATGTACCAAATGTAGTTCACATAAAATATGTCCAAAATTTGTATGTCACAAGTATCAAGTATCAAGTTACATACGACTGCATCTAGATAATACTATATATAAAAAAGTCAATTTAAGACTAAATCTATTGAAAATATAATGTTGCACATGCATGTGCATCATCCATCAAATACAGATGGATGTAGTGTCTCTCCCAACAAAGTCATGATCCTCAAGCTATCGTGCGAAGCATGGGGAACCTGTACACAATGTTTACAAACATTAAAATTTAATGTTTTAAAATTGAATGAGAATGTATAGAACTTCATGTAAAAAAATAAAATGTTAAAAAAAATCATGCAATACCTCATGAGGTTCCCTCTCCATTTGTTTCTCGTCTACTAAAACTTCCCCCACTGGAACATCTTCAATAGTAAACTGTACAATATACATGTACAAGTATATATTTATATTAAAAAATTTCAAATTTCAAATGCATACATAAACTTATTTTCAAAAATATTAAAAAAAAAGTTAGACAACTTATTCAAATGGTTGAAATGGTGTGTATTTTCCTATCTCCATCATACACTCCATCGCTAGAGTCCATGGAGAAAATAAATCCTCTCTAGGAACCTAATATTCAAAAATTTTAAAAGTATAAAATAACTCAAGATATAGATCTCAATTTATAATAAAACTTTTGAACTTAAATTTATAACTTATAACTTAAAAACATATATTTAAGTGAAAAATTGAATACTTGTGTTGGTGGATTTGGCACATCTCCTAAGAGAGGCTCCAAAAGAAAATCTCCAAAAACCTAATATTCAAAAAATTTAAAATAACTTAATGTCTAGATCTCATGTATAATAAAACTTTTGAACTTTAATTTATAACTTATAACTTGAAAACATATATATTTAAGTGAAAAATTGAATACTTGTGCTGGTGGGTTTGGCACATCTCCTAAGAGTGGCTTGGAAAGAAAATCTCCGATAACCTAAAATTCAAAAAATTTAAATTAGCTCAAGATCTAGATATCTCGTTTTTTAATGGAACTTTTTGAGCTGGAATATATAACTTAAAAACATATTTGAAAGTGAAAAAAATTTAATACTTGTGATGGTCGATTTGGCACATATCCCAAGGAAGAAGAAGGTACTGCCATCCCAAAAACATTAAACAAAATCGGAATCTATTAAAAAATTTTATTATATATATACATGTACATATGTGCACAGTTATTTATTTCAAAAATATCTTATGATGTTTCGATATATATAATAATAGATAATAAATAATTGTACATCATCTTGTTCACTTAAAAAACACTAACATTTGCCAACATATCTTGATGGTGAGAACCATTTTGATTGTGTGATTGATGGTGAGACCCATCTTGATTGATTGAACCAGAGGCTCTGACCATGATATTAACATCTTCTTCATTCATCAAGCGTGACAACTGCAAATGGTGTTAACATATATTGAATTTTTTTTTTTAGATTAATGTATACAAATAAATGTATGTATATATGTATTTATTACAAATTGTAAATGTGTTAAAATAATCATCCTAACCATTAACACATACCATTCCCATGCCCTCTTGCTCATGAACAATTAGGTCCTGCCAACCATTGTGACAATTCTTTGCATATGTTATGAGATCTTAAACACTCATCTTTTCAATCTCTTCATCTGTATAATACACAAAATTAGTGTGTGCATTCTCACGTGCTCTTTTTCGATTCATACAAACATTGAATTCACCAAATCCACTGTGAACATTCTTAATGATGGCATCCCTTTCTTCTCGACTAATTTGAGAAGTGAAATCCATTTCTGACTGCAAAGTTTCAACACGAAGAGGTCCACTAACTAATGGTGGCTCAGGGCAAGGCAACCCAACATCACACCTAGTTCCCCTATGGTCACACAATCGACCTTTCCTAGGACCAAAAAATCCAGAGGGAAGGTCATTGTAATTGGGTTTCATTTGCAAAAATAATTCTGCATAAAATAATTTTACAAAATAATGTGGAACCTCGTCATTCCATGAGAATATTCCATAGGCCGTAAGGTGTCTATCATAAAAATAGTGAGCTATATGAGGGTGCTTGAAATATTGCACCTTCATCATCTTTCTTTTTATCCCTTCTTTGAAATTAAACATAGACTTGGCCATTTCTATTGCAACTCTTTGTTTAATAACCTCCCATGTATCAGGACCCATCACTATTTCCTTTCTTTTTCTCATCACTTCTACAAAAGTATCAGTGCTTGGCCCAAGCTTTAGGTACACATCTACGAGTTCGCTTAAAGAGTCAGTAATTATTTCCAAGCTTTGTTGACTCTTAGCAGGGAGAGTGAAAGACACAAGACCTCTCTTCAATTTTGCATGAATATGTTAAGACCTTTGTAAGGTGCATTGTTGCATGTTTTATTCCCAAGGTATATCGAAAATGTCAGATGGGAAAGTCATGGTTGGTGTACAACCTTCTTCTTGAATGACACGTTCTATCCTACGTTTTTTTCAAGCAACATTTGGAGCAACATTTTAATCATTTGCATCAATATATAAAATTTTGCATATTAAAAAAACACACATAAACAAATTTGTTCAAATTGAATGAAAATAATATTCAAATTGATGGCCACCTCGATATGGTTGGCTAGCATCTTGCCCACCCTGAGACTGTTAAGAACCAGAACAACTACCGATTGGTTGAGAACCAACTCGACCATTCGTTGATTGGCCTCTGGGGGAATACATATCACCACTTTCACGCAATTCGCCAACACCTATTGATGGCCCTCCAAGGGAATGTGTACCACCACCAACCTCATGATATGAGAGGGAAGCATCATAAAAAAATATGAATTTATAATCAATTCAAAAATAAATTCATACATATAAATACATGTACATATTCATTGATTAAATTGCATGAACCATACCATGATTGCGTAAGCCATGGCCATGCTCCATTGATGGAGTAGACACCCTTGACCTCCTAAAAAATAAAAAATGAAACTTATTAACAACTAATTTAACTCAAAAAATTGATAAAAAAACAATTCCATATGTACACACATGTATGCATGTAATATTCCCATTTTAGTCCACAGCTAAATGGAATATCAAACTTTTGTTTTTATCACCTTGTAGCTAAATAAATGGGTAAGGAAGCCCATGCACATTAAAAACATGAATAAAATCCCTCAAATGTGAAAGGGAATAGTAATAAGAGATATATTTCACACCCTTATGTGTGAAAAGGGACATTTGCATGGAGACAAGGTCCAATTTGACCAAGTCAACAATGTTGTGATAGGAGGTGGAGAGCACTTTGATAAACATAGCAGTATGAATGGGAAGAGGGTTATTTGGTGGAGGAAACCCTAATGAGTGGGACCCATGGAGAGAGTGATTTCACTTGTTTAAAAGGAGGGCAAGGCAGCCATTTTTATTCATGCTATGTATTATTGATTTCTTGGTATGTTCAAACTTTGTACAGTCTCTGCTATTTAGCAGGATTGCAGTGATGCTTACCACAAGGATCTCTTGTTTAGGAATATTCCTTATTTCTTAAGGAACCTCTTGGAGGAGTTGTACTGAGTTTCCTCACATCCAGGCTTGAGGCCAAGCATCCTCCTCTAGTACAACGTTATTTCTGCAGCAGGATAATGTTGTGTTGCAGGGTGTTGCAGTGAGGGTTCACAACACCACTTCCATCACTTTTTTTTTCAGAGGAGGAGTATCTCTTTCCTTTGAGAGACCAGTTTGGAAGCCCTTGGAGTTTATTAAAGATCTTGGCATTGGGCCAAATCATTCCTTTTCCCGCCACAGCGTAGTTTTCTTCAGTAACTGCGTTATTTATAGTGAGCATTTGCAGCGGGGCTTTTGCAGATTGTTTGGAGGGTGAGATCTTCAATGTTAGGGTCAGCCTTTCACTTGGAAGATCCATTTGGAGGAGGAATATTCAGATTATTCATCATCTTTATCCATCTCCATCCAGTTCTATTTTCTGAGTTGCAGCAGCTACCCAGCAACTCCAACATTTTGCAGATTTTGTGTATTACAACCAATCCTTCCAGGATTGACTTGAGGTAGCCTTTGGGAGCTAATATCTTCACTCCAAATTTTTTATGGGCCATATATTTGTACATATATGTATTTTACATATGTTAGCATGCATTTTCTCTTATAAAATTGCACAGGCATAGCTTGGGTATACTTGTGTAGCAGTGTTTAGTCATGGTTCATGTACTTGTTTCTTGAGGCTGAGCATTGCCTATCTTGAGTAACCTTTTCCTCAACATATTGTATTCATTTGTTTCTGCTATAAATAATAAGATGGCTATGGATATTTATCACATTGTATGAGTTGATTTGTCACTGCTAATCCATTTTTGTGTTTGCATATTGTTGGATCTCCACATTTGGAATATCTTAAGTTATTCCCGATAGTGTAGAATTTCCCTATTCTGGGATATTACAGTGGTATCAGAGCATAATATTGGCTCAGCTTGTGGATCTTAGCCATGATGCTATCAAGAAAAGAGAAGATGAATACTCCATTATGTGAAGAGAAAAAGGAAGATAAGCTTACAAAGCTTCTTCCAAGATCTGTACAGAGCATTCATGAAGATTTCAAGAAGATAAGGAGGGAGATATGTACAAGATCTCCAAGAGGGTTTGAAACTGAGTCAAACTATATATTCTCTTATGGGGAGTGTGAGCATGCAGCCACAGCCTATGATGTACATCATAGTCTCATGTCCAGTTTTGCTATGAGAGAGAGGGAGGAAGAAGGAATTCCTAAGAGGGGAACTCTTAGTGATTTCTTGCATGAATATGAATCTCAAACTCAGAAGTTTAGAGATCATATCACTTTCCCAGAGTTTTTCAAGGTCAAGGTGAGGATGAGAAAGCAACATAATATGGATAGATTTCTTCTATATATCTTTAATGGTTCCCCTACATTTTCAGCTAGGGCTTGGGTGGAAGAGCTAGACACCTTTTTGCAGCAGCATCAGATTTTCGAAGATGAAGCCATCAGAGTAGCAGCGCTGCACTTTGGAGGTAAGGTCTATGCATGATGTTTATTTGATTCCTTTACTTTATAGAATGAAAATAATTTTTCCTATGCAAGGTTCATTAAAATTTGATGGAAAGATTTGGTAGGAAGAATTCTGAAACACATGTGGAGGAAACAAACACATCTAAACAAACAAAACCCTTGCATGTGATGGAGGAAACCATAGACTCAAAATCACTTCAGAGAACCATAAAGGAGGGAGATATCTTGCATTATACTTTGTTGGAGGCAAGACCTTCATCTTGTATTTTGGTACAAGGAGGCAAAGAGATTCCTTTTGCAAAAGAGGATCCAATCATTGTAGGGTTGCCCATTCATGTTGAGGAGGCTAAGGGAAACAACGCTGTCATTTCCAGAGTTGATATGGCACCTCATGTAGAGGAAGGAGGATCTCTTGCTCCAACTAGAGGGATTCTTGAATCTTTGAAAGGAAGTCCCCAAGATCTCATGTGTGGATATCAAGGCACAACTCATGCTTTACATGTGCCATTGATGATGAGGCGTGGAACTATGGAGATACAAGGAGGAGATAGGGAGGATGACCAGCATAATGTGGTGAGTAGCACAGACCCCTATCTATTTCATGTGGTTGATGCACCTAAGAAGGAGACTGGATTGCGCAGTGAGAGTAGGGACAAGTCTGTCCATTCATGGCTGCAGTCTACTCTTGATGATGATGTCTCATTGCATGGAGACATTTCACCAAGGAGACCACCAGATCAGAAGATGATGAGAGATGCTTCACATTTTGAGGCACCATTCATTGATTTCAGAGGAGTGGATACCTTGGGAGGTCATTTTACAGTGTTGAGAGTCTTGGGTAGACTCAAGGAGGAAAGAGGCATTCTCTCAACATCATTTTTACCCACTCTCATTTTAGATTCTACGTTGTGGCAGAAGTAGCAGGGGAAGGATAGTAGCCTTCCAACTTGCATCTTTGGCATGGGATATGTCAAAGAGGAGGATGACCATATGAGAGATTCTCTTCATGAGAGATCATCAACACTGCCACTATGGACGATAGATCCATATTGGAACTCCCAGCTGTTGGTGGAGTATTCCAAGGATCTTTTTACTTGCATGATATTGGATGACCAGTTGCATGAGGAGGGATATTCAGTCATAGATGGGATCATCTACTATAACGGTAGGATATTATTATCTGGAGCTTCCAATCTCAAGGAGAAGTTGCTACAAGAAGCTTGTGAGGATTTCCTTTTCAGCCATACTTGTTCTTTGAGAGCATACCACACCATCATGGAGGGCTATTTTTGGGAGGGGCTTGAGGAAGAGATATATCAACATATGAGGAGATGCATGGATCATGTGAAGATGGAGGAGATATATAACTCTTTGGAAGAGTTAGCACAACCACCTCTTTTCTCTTTGAGGATGAGAGGAGACTCATCTATGAGCCACTCCATTTGCATGAGCAAGACATATGGTCAGGGTATTGCTTATTTGCATAATGATTTGTATGATGTATATATGCATCCCTTAACCATACATATGCAGGATGTTGCCCCAAGGAGGAGCATTATTTCTTCTAGACCTCATGGTCTACTTGAGGCCATGAAAAATATTGGTGACCACTCCCTAGGAGGACTTGGGGAGGAGATGTATTTTGGAGAACATGCTCACTTTGCACCATATGCCATTCACTTTCTCCAAACATATGAGGAGAGTGGGATAGCAAGAAAGTGGTTGAGAAACCACACTTTTTGTCATACTCTTTTGCAGTTGAGGGCCAAACTACGCTGGTTACATTTGAGGGACCATTTTCCTTCTCCCTTGCTACATATGGCAGCAAGCATTGTTCTCATTATGGTTCCTATGTTGCTATTGTTTTTATATTTTTTGGGAGCATGATTGGGGGAATGACACATTGGGTGAATGTGTCCCTTGGGGGAGAGATCTCCCACATTGTTTGCATTGCATGTTCTAATGGGAGCATGAGAGAGTATGTAGCCACTACTTAAAAACACTTATTTCCATTTGAGGTGAGCAATATGATTGATTGGATGCCATATAATGGTGACTCCCAACTCATCACATATGAGATGATGTGGGCTAGCATGATTTGCAGTGTTGGAGGAGGGATCCTTGGAGATCTAGTTCTCATCTTGCCACTTGAGGGAAACCTTATTGCAGCCCAAGAGCAGCCAACACTCTACACTTATCATAAGTGGAGAGATGGACAGTGTGGGGTAGGCTATTTTTTCTACCAAGATCAGATTTTCAGCCCACCTACATTGTAGGAGCCAAAGGTGGAAGAGGATTTTCAGGAGTTGCCATGTTGGGAGGTAGCACACTTTATATGGATGATTGCTTTGGGCATGGAGGATCCACATGGGGAAGATGTTCCTCGGCACATTTTAGACTCCATGCCTTGGGTGGAGACTTTCCAGTTCTATCCTTGCAGTTTCTTGAGGACAAACAACATTTGGGAGGGGAGGATTGTGATATTCCCATTTTAGTCCACAACTAAAAGGAATATTAATGTTTTTATTTTATCACCTTGCAACTAAATAAATGGGTAAGGAAGCCCATGCACATTAAAAAAATGAATAAAATCCCTCAAATTTGAAAGGGAATAGTCATAAGAGCTTGATTTCACACCCTTATGTGTGAAAAGGGACATTTGCATCGAGACAAGGTCCAGTTTGACCAAGTCAACAACGCTGGGATAGGAGGTGGAGAGAACTTTGATAAACATCGCAGTATGAATGGGAAGAGGATTATTTGGTGGAGGAAAACCTAATGAGTGGGACCCATGTAGAGAGTGCTTTCAATTTTTTAAAAGGAGCGTAAGGCATCCATTGTTATTCATGTTATGTATTATTGAATTCTTGGTATGTTCAGACTTTGTACAGTCTCTGTTGTTTAGCAAGATTGTAGTGCTACTTAGCACAATGATCTCCTATTTAGGAATCCTCCTCCTCTCTTGAGGAACCTCTTGGGGGATTTTTACTGATTTTCCTCACATCCAGTCTTGAGGCCAAGCATCCTCCTCCAGTACAACGTTATTTCTGCAACATGATAATGTTGTGTTCCAGGGTGTTACAGTGAGGGTTCAAAACACCACTTCCATCACTTGTTTTTTAGAGGAGGAGTTTCTCTTTCCTTTGAGAGACCAGTTTGGAAGCCCTTATAGTTTATTACAGATTTTGGCATTGGGAAAAATCATTCCCTTTCCCCCCACAACACAGTTTCCCTCAATAAATGCGTTATTTCTAGTGAGCATTTGCAGCGGGGATTTTGGAGATTGTTTGGAGGGTGAGATCTTCAGTGTTAGGATAGACCTTTCACTTGGAAGATCCATTTGGAGGAGGCATATTCAGATTGGTCATCATCTTCAGCCATCTCCATCCATTTATATTTTCTAAGTTGTAGCTGCTACCCAGCAACTCCGACGTTTTGCAGATTTTGTGTATTACAGCCAATCCTTCTAGGATTGACTTGAGGTAGCCTTTGGGAGCTGAGATCTTCACTCCCAAAGTTGTATGGGCCATATATTTGTACATCTATGTATTTGACATATGTTAGCATGTAGTTGCTCTTATAAAACTATGCAGTCATAGCTTGGGTATACTTGTGTAGCAGTGTTTAGTCATGGTTCATGTACTTGTTTCTTGAGGCTGAGAATTGCCTATCTTGAGTAACATTTTCCTCAAGATATTGTATTCATTTGTTGCTTCTATAAATTAATAAGATGGCTATGGATCTTTCTCACATTGTATGAGTTGATTTGTCACTGCTACTCCATTATTGTGTTTGCATACTGTTGAATCTCCACATTTGGAATATCTTAAGATATTCTCGATAGTGTAGAATTTCCCTATTTCTGGATATTACAATGCATATGTATGGACATTTAAGATTATATTTAAATACCATGAACATCCCTCGATCCCTAATCCCCCTGTCTCGTAGAGATATGCGATTCTGTTGATCTTCTCCTTTCATCCTTCATGATATATATATATATATATATACAGTGGACATTTACAATTAATTTTTTAAATTACTATTTAAAATAAATTCAAAATACATTTCAAAAAATTATTGTGATTTAGTGTACAAAAATTATGTAAAACACAACTTTCAAACCACTAATTGATGTGTGAAACTCAATTTAAGAAATTTTTTTACAAAAATGTTAAGTTCACCAAATTGCGCTTTACATGGTGGGAGCACCCTTAGTATATAATTGAAAACATGGTGGGAGAATACTTGGTATATAATTGAAAAAAATTGCATGGTCATTAAGAAATAAGCGTGAAACTCCATTTAAAAAAAAATTGTTGAAGTCCTCACATTTTAATTTTATAAAAATGTGAAGTTCACCACTTTTTGCAAATGTCAAGTTCACCAAGTTGCGCTTTACATGGTGGGAGCACACTTGGTATATAATTGAAAAAACACATGGTCATTAAAAAAGACGCATTTTTAATTACAAAACAAAAAAATATCCAAGATATGCTTTAATGTCCATCAATAAATTTTGAAGGAGAGTGTCTCAACACTAATTAATCTTTGAGAGATGAATCTTGAATTTTTGAAGAAAAGTGTCTCAAAACTAATTCATCTTTGAGAGATGAATCTTGAATTTTTGAAGAAAAGTGTCTCAAAACTAATTCATCTTTGAGAGATGAATCTTGTATTGGCATTTCCTCGTATAATTCTAATTCATCTATTAATTAATATTTGATAGATGAATCCTTAATTGGCATTGCGCCATGCAATAGATCAGTAGAAATCTTATTAACATTTGTATAATGTATTATACTAAAAAATTGAAACTGGCTAACAATATTATTTGCTTTTCCATGCAGTTGTTTTAGCCTCTCATTCTTATATTGGTACACGCCTTTTATCTGGTTGCACACAAGTTTGGAATTGGTGAAAAATACAATTCCATTTGATCCATACTCCCTAGCTATTCCCAAGCCTTCTATCAATGCAATATGATATGCCTCGTTGTTTGTTGTTCTTCCATGTATATTCATTTTCCTTTGGAGGAGCTTACTAGACGCAATATTGCAAAGCACATATGTAATAACTGGTTTTCCTAGATTGGGATAGCAATAAACATCTATGCATAATGTCCATTTTTCAACCATATTTAGTGGGTTTTTTTTATCCCCGAAAAAAAAAATTCAATAAAATATACTAAATTAACATTTGTTGCAAATGCATGGGAGAAATGTCACATGTGCATGAGATAAATGGAATGTGCATGGTTTACGTTAAATTTTGACTTAAATTTTATGGTAGAATTCACATCTAGAAATGAGATGCATTAAATATTGCATTGCCTAGAGTTTAAGGGAGATTTATGACACATGTACATGGTTCGTGCATGGTTTGCCTTAAAGTTTTCCTTAAAGTTTATGGCATAAATGACATCTAGAAATGGAACGCCTTAAGAAAGGATGAAATCTAGAGGCTACTTAGTCCGTTACAGACTCCTTTAGAACTTGTATAAATTAAGACTCAACAAACAAACTAAAATCCTATGGAAGTTCAACCACTTTAAGTTCTGGTTTTAGGCCTTAAAATTTGCGGTGAATAAATGGGGGCAAGCGTTGAGTTTGGGGGATCCTATCCTATGGAATTTCAGCTCCTTTAGGTGTCGTTTTTAGGCCTTAAATTTTTCCTTGAATTAATCAGAGAAAACGTTGAGTTTGGGGGATTGTATCCTATGGACGTTCAGATACTTTAGGTTCATGTTTTAGGCCTTAAAGTTTGCCTTGAATTAATGGGATAAATCCTCAAGAGATGGAATTTCAACTACTTTAGGTTCACTTTTTAGGACTTAAAGTTTGCCTTGAATTAATGGGAGAAATCCTTGAAAAATGACACATGCTTTAAAGTTAATGGGAGAAAGCCTCAAGAGAAATGACACATGCTTTAAATTTTTCCTAAGATTTTATGGGAGAAATGACACATGTACATATTTTTCGTTAAAGCGGTAGTGGTTTATTGATATTAAAATGAATAACTTCTATTTAGATCTGTTCGAGAGATTTCCTGTAGGGGCATTTACTGGCTATGTCACCTTTCAGAAAAGATGAGATCTAGAGGCTACCCAGCCCTTTACAGACTTTTCCTTTAGAACTTGTAGAAGTTAACACTCAACAGACAGACTAAAATCCTATGGAAGTTCAAACACACTAAAATCCTATGGAAGTTTAAAGAAACTAAAATCCTATGGAAGTTCAAACAAACTAAGTTCCTATGGAAGTTTAGCTACTTTAGGTTTAGTTTTTGGGCCTTAAAGTTTGAATTGAACTAATGGGAAAAAGCCTTGATTTTGGAGGATCCTATCCTATGGAAGTTCAGCTACTTTAGGTTTACTTTTTAGGCCTTAAATTTTTCCTTGAATTAATGGGAGAAAGCCTTGAGAAATGACACATGCTTTAAAGTTAATGGGAGAAAGCCTTGATAAATGACACATTTTTTAAAGTTCGCCAAAGATTTTATGGGAGAAATGACGCATGTATGGGAGAATTAACACATGTACATAGTTTTCCTTAAAGTGGTAGTGGTTTATGGATATTAAAATGAATAACTTCTATTTAGATCTGTTCCAGAGATTGAATGTAGGGGAATTTACTAGATATGTCACCTTTCAGAAAGGATGAGATTTAGAGGCTACCTGGCTCTTTACGGAATCTGCCTTTATAACTTGTATAAGTCAACACTCAACAGATAGACTAAAATCCTATGGAATTTCAACCACTTTAGGTACAGTTTTTAGGCCTTAAAGTTTGCCTTGAATTGATGGGATAAAGCCTTGAGTTTGGGGTATCCTATCCTATGGATGTTCAGCTACTTTAGGCTCAATTTTTAGGTTTTAAAGTTTGCCTTGAATTAATGGGATAAAGCTTTGAGAAATGAGACATGCTTTAAATTTAATGGGAGAAATCCTTGAGAAATAACACATGATTTAAAGTTTGCCTAAGAGTTTATGGGAGAAATGACACATGTATGGGAGAAATGACACATGTACACGATTTTCCTTAAAGTGGTGGTGGTTTATGGATATTAAAATGAAGAACTTATATTTAGACCTGGTAATGGTTTATGGATATTAAAATGAAGAAATTCTATTTAGATCTGTTCCAGAGATTGACTGTAGGGGCATTTACTAGATATGTCACATTTTAGAAAATATGAGATCCAGAGGCTACCTGGCCCTTTACAGACTCCACCTTTAGAACTTGAAGAAGTTAACACTCAACAGATAGACTAAAATCCTATGAAATTTCAAAATCCTATGGAAGTTCAACCACTTCAAGTTCAGTTTTTAGGGCTTAAAGTTTGCCTTGAATTTATGGGAAAAAATCCTTTATTTTGTGGGAAAATGGCATGTCCATGGTTTGACTTAAATTTTATGGGAGAAATCAGATCTAGAAATGACATGCCTTAAATTTTTCCTTATAGTATATGAGAGAAATTGCATTTCCTTATAGTTTGTGGGAGAAATGACATAGAAGTGATAGATAAATGACATAGAAATAACACATGTCAAAATCCACACCTTTATGAGTTTGAGGGAGAAGTGACATGTATAGGGTTTTCCTTAGAATTTAGTTTTCCATTTAGTTTACCTTGAAGTTTATGGGAGAAATCACATCTAGAAACCTTTACTTTGACATCTATATCAAATTTTTTAGTAATTTATAATAATGTCATTTTTGGCTTGTACTATCATTCATATTTGATATGTACAAGAATTTTACAACTTGAAAATCAACCTACACTATCATCAGATGAATGTAGCCATGTCAATCTAGATTATTTATATCCATTACATCATAAAACAATCCACTTTTAACATTTTACAAGATTAGAAGGATCATGGAAGGTGTAAATTTAGGTACATTAATAAAATACAACCATGTAAATCTGGATTATTAATATCCATTACATCATAGAACATTCCACTTTTAACATTTTACAATATTATAAGCATCATGGAAAGTATAAATTTAGGTGTGCATTAATAAAATAAAGCCATGTCAATCTAGATTATTTATATCCATTACACCACAAAACACTCCACTTTTAACAAACACTCCACTTTTAAGATTTTAAAAGATTAGAAGCATCATGGAAGGTGTAAATTTAGGTACATTAATAAATTACAGCCATGTCATATGTTGGAGGGATATAACTAACAATGAATGTACCATGTGGCTTATACTACGTGTTAGCCACCTATGAATTTTTTGGCAAGCAAACAGGTCGCTAAATATTTTAATGAGCCATAAAGAGATACATTTCCTATGAAAATATCTCATCCTTGAAGCCTCTGTGTGTCCTTTTCCTTTGAAAATATCTTCACTACTTTTTCCATCCAAAAAGCCTCACTGACTGTGAAAAAATTATGCTCAGAAAGGCCTCCATTTGCCCCTTTGTATCCCTGCAAATTTCCCCATTTTAGCCTTTTTTCCCCTTTCAAAGTTTCCCCTTTAAACCCAAAAAATCCCTCCTAAGTCTTCCAAGCCATCTAATTCCTCATTTTAAACCAAGTGAAATCCATTCATCTAGTTTTAAAACCCCTTTATTCCCCTACCGGAACCCTTGTTTACCCTTGAAAATGCTGTTTTTTAGGCTTAAAAACCCTTTTCTTTACATAAAATAGGCTTAGACCCCTTCGACCTAGCCCCTTAACCACTTCCCCTCCATGAGCCTGAGCACTAAGACCAAGCGCTATTCCATAAGGCACTTATCGCATCGAAGAGTCTGAGCAGAGTGCTCTTTTCCTTTGTAAATCATAAAAGTTTTCATGCAATAATGTTTAGTCTGTCGGCCTTTGAAACGATCTCTGCTGTTGATCTGGAAAGATCTAACGGCCTGCGCCCATTCCATCGTGCCCTATAACATTCCTTTGTAACCCTCGAAGGGAAATCTCCACCATTGATCTCAAAGCATCCGATGGCCAACGTAACACCGCCTTCATCACCAATCAGAACTTTTTATTATGCCACCCTTTCGATGCCCTGATTGGCCAATTCTCGATTGAATCTGAGCCATCCATCCATTCTAATCCAATGGCCCAGAACTCTTCTTTCTCTGCCCCGCTTCCCCAATTTGCCACCCTCCGATCCAATCATAGCCGTTGATCTGAAGCCGATCCAACGGTCCAGAGCCAATCGCTTCATGAGCCCATTCGAGATCTGGTCCCTGCCTTCTCCACTTTCGATTAGATCCTGACTGTTCATCCCTCTTGATCCAATGGCCAGGATTTCTCCCACCCACCAACCATATCCTTCGCTTTTTCTCTCTCTCTCCAGATCTTAGCCATTCATTCATAGATCGGACGACCCACAATGAAACTGCCTTTAAACGGCCCCCACCTTAACCATCCGCGCATGTTCCTCGTATCGCGCTCCTCCATCACTGTCGAATCTCATGGCCCCAGATCCAACAGCCCATATCATTATCGTGCAGTTTGAGCGTCCGAAGTTTAACATTTCAAATTCGCGTGATATGGGCAGTTTTCTAAAGCCACGTGTTAGCCGGGGACCCATATCGCGTTCAAAAAGTGAAAATCGCCTCCCTCCCTTTTCTTTGTGCGAAAACAACGGTTTTGTCCAAAAAACCACTTCCCCACTATTGGTGCCCGGAGGTCCATCTATAGATCCTGACCGTTGATCTGTATAGATCAACGACCCACAATGCATCTCACGTTCCATTCATTGTTTTTCATCACGCGACCATGGCATCTCATTGGATCATCACAACCATCGATCTCCTCCTGAGATCTGATGGTCCATATCAAATCTCCCTCCTCCCATGACCGGGTTCCACCATATCAGCTCATTTCATTTCATTTCCGCGCATTTCCTTTGCATTCCATCCAAAGGTCGAAACTGATGTTTTACATTGAAAACCTTTGTGATCCGCCTGAATTAAAAATTTTAATGTTCTACGTTAACATGTTATATCATTCCGCCTACATTAAAAATTTAAGGTTTTATTTTAAATTTTTCCATTTCGCCCAACCTTCTAAGTCATTTCATTAGTCAATATCCACCATCGATCATCGCCTCCATATATGATCGGATGGTCCACGTGCATTCCTCCAACATACCTTCATCAAATCAATTTTCCACCATTTCACTACATTTCTCCACCACTTTCCATTACATCGACAACATTCACCTCTATGCGCTGCCATTCTCACAGCCCTCCACTGCATCCATCCTCCCACCACATGGATTTCTTAACATTGTTTATGTTTTTTTGTAGGGTTACAGGCGGTGGAAACCGCCATTTTTCACAGTCACTGTTATAGTGACACAGAGTGCAGAGAAGGCCATTTCAAGCCTGAAATTACAGAGAAATTCTTGGGAAGGTGTTAGAACTTAATTTTTCATTAAAGAACAAGGTTTAACTATGTAAAACCTCTCCAGCATCATTAAATCTTGAATTTCACAGACATAGACAGTCACGAAGCGACAAAGAGTATCAATGGATAATCAAAGAGTTTAATGCCTGTAATTGAATATTTTAAGCTCTGATTCAATGTTTAAAGAGAAATGTACCAGATTGAAGACCTTATGATTAACACAGAAGGCCTAATGAGGCCTATAGCACAAAACACTATATTGAAAATGTTTCGCATCAGCAGAAGTTTCCTCCCGAGAAAAGACAAAGTACCCATACTGTTTTCATTCTATACTATGTTCCTGAGAAGATTTCCACCCTGACAGAACGGTCCTAATGCTACTAGAGCATTTGTTATGCAGTATGGTAGACCTGAAGTCATTTATCTGCCTTTTTGTTTACCCACTAGATTACTGCATATTACTACAGCTGAAGTACATCAAAGGACATACCTGGAATAAATATCATCCTGTCAAATGCCACTCTTTCATCCAAAGAGTACCAAAAATCAATGCATAGATATTAAGATAGAATGGGCCTCAACCCTCTTCTTCTACTCTGTTTTAATGTTTCATTTAGTGTTTCATCTACCTCCTCTGCCTCTCTTTCATCTATAAAACTTATGAATAAACTCATTGTAAAGGTTATTGGTTGTTGATCGAATATCTGTGAATTGTAAGTTGTCTCTCTTCAGATATAATTCTCTATGTAAAGTTGTAAGATAGGTTGAGGAGAATTTTTTCGGACTGAATATCAAGCTATTGGACAATTTTGTACATGACTGATGTTTCTCTTTAATATGACAAGCACATTTCTTTGGATCCTGATTTAAAGCAACAGTGATGTTTTCTTACTTTGTCTCTGTTTTCCTTTGTAATTCATCACATTTCATTTATCTGGTATGCATTAGAAATCTGGCTTAGGATTTACCCTCGCATGGTACCCTATGCTTTTTCTCTCCATACCTTTGATGTTTTCTATTGAATGTGTTATCTGAGTACTGATTCAAGACAATTTAACCAGTGTAGTAGCTAATATTTACTGCTAGCTGATGTATGAAGTAATGAATCTATTTTTAGATGTTCTGGTTGGGTTTTAATTGAAAGAATTGGGATACTGGAAGTTTAGAATGTTGATTCTGTCTCACTAGGGTCCCTTTCGATTAATTGAACCTTTCTAAGTTCCCTTAAGTTGGATGCCGAAGCATTGAAAGTTCAAATCCTTTCTCTGATCTCAGGTTTTCACCTTTGTGTTTAAATCTTTAATGTTCCTTTGTCTGAAGAGTTAGCCTTTTAGGATTGGATCATAGGTGTTTAATGGCATGTCCTGTCCCTAGATCTGATTCCTAAGTGGTCACCTTAGAGGTTTCCTTTTCATTCACCTTCCTTCCTTATCATTTCATACCACACTATCATCTTTAAGATCCTATGCTTTAGATGACTAGCCCAATTGAAAGCCTTGAATACTGAATAGCAGGTAAACCCTTTCCTGACTCCATTGCCCAATGGTCTCGAGTGTTCTCTGAATTATCTCTCCTTTGCCTAAAATCCTATTTTCTCATCCTTGTCTTATATTGAACCCTTCCTTCCAGTTTCCCAACAACCAAAAAAACAAACAAAACTAAACAAATCTTGTGCCTTATAACTAGCCTAATACCTTCAAACCAAGCTTCAAAGACATAAACCTTTGCCTATATAGAGATATCCCTCTCTGGGCCTAAGAGGGCTAGATCCTGAGGTCTAAAAGTGGTTTGATGTTGTCTCATCTTTTGGTATTGCCAAACATGCCAAAACATGGGAACTCCAACATAATGGCAACTCCACTAGGGAAATTTGAGTAAAGCACATCTATAAACACTCCTAAGACTCAAAAAATACCATAGTAGCCTTAGCTTGGTGGTTAATCACTGTGGTGGATAGTATACCCTCTTGAAACATCCTAAATCTTCCACCAGGCAACTCCATAGTTCTTCAGCGTTTAAAGACTCCACTGGTGATCAGTAGACCTGCTGATTATCTTGGTTTTCACATAAGACTCCACTGGGAGACTAGCCTCCATTACAACAGCAGCCATATTATAAGTAACAAATAGGATTAAGCTGCTTTATTTGAAGACAACATTCTGACTTCAAGAACCATTCATACAAGAGCTTATCCTAACCCAAACCCACCCGAAATAGTTGAAAACCTTGAGAGCATCCTCAAGAAATCTCCTACACCTAGGAAGCCAACTATTTCTAGACACATCCACAGAGCTGACTCTGCACCAGAAGACTTTACAGCTCTGTCAGACGATCAGTTTGACCTAGAGTTACCAAGTAGTTTACCTAGAATTAGGTCATTCAGTGTTCTAGACCAGTCAGACCTTGAGCTCCCTAGTTCACCATCTCACAGTGGTCAACATATTAGGGATAGAGATACCCCTCCATATATTCATTTCATTCAAAATTTGGGGCTCTGTCACCCTAAATCATCTCAATAGAGTCTTTCTGGTCCTAATATTCTTGTCATCCACATACCTCGTGCTCAAGCCAATCCTTTACCTCATAAAAACATCACCATGGAAGCTTGGTATGTGCCTCTGGTGTTACCACAGCCTCTAGTGCCTCTACCCAACGATTATCAGTCAAAAATTATACATTTCACTGCAAAATAGTCTACCACAGCCCAACACCATGTAGATAGGATGGAAGATTCCTTTGACTATATGGAGATATATGATGAGACAACGAAGATGAGAATATTTGCCCAGAGTTTAGGAGGTGATGTGAAGAAGTAGTTTAAGGGCCTACCTCCTAATAGTATCCATGATCTTCCCTCTTTATATCAAACCTTCATAAACAAATGGGAAGTCAAGACCAACCCTCTCCAAATATTAGAAGAATACAAGAATCTTAAAAGAAATTTAGGAGAGAGTGTCCATGACTATTCTACAAGGTTTAACAGTGTTTACAATGCTTTTCCTCTGCACATGAAACCTCCCCAAGGTATGGCTTTAGTGAAATACCCCGAAGGATTTGATGCTGACATGGCCTACTAGCTTAGGGAGAGAGATTACAACACATTGGAAGATATGCAAAAAGGAGCATTGAGCATAGAGGCTAACCTGATTAAAAAGAAAGCCAGAATGAGGGCTAAGAAAAGGGTAACCTATAGGGATGACACTGCAGCTTCCACATCCGATCCCGAGTATGACAGTCTAGCCAAAAACGTGGAAAGGCTACAACAAATGATGGAAAAAATGGTTATCACAGTTGGTAATCAGAACAGAAACCAAAATCATAACCAGAACCAGAACTTTAGGAGAAAAAACCCTCCTAACAGACAAAGAGACTCTGACCAGCAAGTCGTACCCCCATTTCAAGAGAAATTCCTTGATGAAGATGAGGGGATACTAGAAGAGTTTGAGGGAAACATAATAAATATGTTTGAGATAGACAAATCAATCCACAACTGTTCCACAAAAGAAGATCAGACCTCACACTCACATTGGGATGAGGAAAGGTTAGAATCTGAGGATTACAGGCTAGGATTTGAAAATGCCATCATGCAAGTCAGAGAATAGTATGAACTTAGAAGCAAAAAGAGCTTAGACAATTACAAACCAGAACCTTCTGAGATTACCATTAAGAAAAGGCTTGAGAAAACTTCTAAAGTGACTGTTGAAAGTAGAAAATTAGCAGCTGAGAGTTCCGGGAAGAACAAGGAAAAAGACAGCCGAATTACTGATAAAAAAAGTCAAGCAACTAGCAGCACTAGCACTGTAGCTAGTGTTCCTAATAAAACAGTTACAAACACTGTACATAGTGAGAATCAGCACACTGATTCTACCACTAAAGTAGTGGCTAAAAAAATAGAGTTGAGTCTTACAAAGAGTCAGTCTCCCTTCAATTTGGAGAGTGAGATTGCTAAAATTAAAATTTATGTTCCACTCTCTAAGCTGGCCACTCAGGATGTATATAAAGGCGAAATTTTGAAAGCATTAAATCTAGGTGAAAATAGTGACACTGTCAACCTAAGTGATGAGCAACCAGCCCTTTTGTTTGGTCCAAATATAGAAGGGAAGTTTCAAAAAGGGGTAGTACCCCCTTTTTATATCAGCCTCAATATTCATGACAAGATCCTCCACAACGCACTGCATGACTCTGGGGCATCACACAACCTAATGCCTAAGGTAGTCATGGAAAGGTTAGGCCTAGAGATAACCCGTCCCTATAAAGACTTATATTCATTTGACTCTAGCAGAGTAAAATTCCTTGGCCTAATCAAATATTTGTGTGTGAACCTGACCCAAATTCTAGCAAAATGCATGGTTATGAATTTTGTAGTGGCAGATGTGCCACCTAAGTATGGAATGTTGTTGTCGAGGTCATGGGGAGCCAAGCTGCAAGGTAAAATGTAGATGGATGAGTCATATGCCACAATCCATGTCTTTAGCCATTTTAGGAGAATGTATACAGAGGCACAAATGAAGTTCATGGTTAGCAGCCCTAAAAAGCCTGAAAATTCACCTATGGACTCTATACATATAGATCTAGACTCCTTTATCCTCTGCAATGATGAATCCGTAGATGAGCTATAGCCAGAAGACAGAGATGAAGACAATAGAGTAGAGCCCCTAGATTTTAACATAATGGCCACTGTGGACTTAGAAGAAAATGAAGAAGAAACCTTTGGACAGTGCACTGAAACTGAAACTCAGAGTAAAATAAACCAAGATAACAAAAAACTGACTGGTCATCTCTCTAAACTCCACACCCATCATGAAGAAAAAAACACTCCACACCACAATGCAGATCCCATATCACAACATAATAGTGAAACCAATGTTAGGGAGAAAAATTATGATAAACATAACAACAATCCCTTATGGAGAATGAATTTCGATGGGTTTTGCACTAAAAAGACTGCAGGAGTAGGGGTGTGGTTACATAACATAGAGAATGAATATGCAGAGAGTCTTTCCTTTAATTTGAACTTCAAATGTACAAACAATATTACAGAGTATGAGGCTTTCATCCTAGGCCTGAACCTATTGAAAAAAATAGGAGCCCGAAGGATAGTTGTACATGGAGACTATGAGTTCATCATAAAACAAGTGAATAGGGAGTATACAACGAAACATTCTAGGTTGATAGCGTACAGAAATGATGTGATGGATTTACTAAAAACCTTTGTAGAGTATGAACTGGTGTTTGTTCCTAGGAGTCAGAACATAATTGCAAATGGATTTGCCTGCATAGCTAGTTCGTATCATAAGTCTCCCAATGAAAAAAAAATCATCATTCAGAAAAAATATAGACCTGCAGTGCCTGATAATGAGAAATATTGGCAGGTCTTTGAGGGCGACAAGCAGATAGAGGATTTCCTCATTGGCAAGAATGAGTTTTAATTCTATGATTCAGACTCTAAATCTGATGAAAGCTGCCTGAATGAAGAGGCCCCAGATGAAGAAAAATCACCACATAATGTAGAAATAAACACTTTAACCGAACAAAATTGAAATCAAAATGAAGAATATAAGAACACAGGAAAAGAGGAAATAGAGGTGCTGCAGTCGAAAGATAAGAATATACCCAGAGGACTAGCACCTCTAGAGGACCTTTTTGATTTTGACGATGTAGCAAGAAAACCCACTATAGAGCACTTAGACTCTAATGTCTAGGAATAAAACATAGGCACTGAAGAAAAGCCTAAGATGATTAAGTTGGCTAAGTCCTTGCTCGCATACATGAAAAAGAAATATATCGACTTATTTAAATAATTCATCGACATGTTTGCCTGGAGCTACGAGGACTTAAAGGCCTACGATACGAACATCATACAACACAAAATCCCTTTGAAAGAGAACCAAAAACCCTTCAGACAAAAACTTCACAGGATTAACCCAAAAAAACTGCCTCTAGTTGAAAACGAAATAAAGAAGATGTACGAGGCGGGAATTATAGTGCCTGTAATTTTTTTTGATTGGGTCTTCAACCTTGTAGCTGTGAGAAAGAAAACAGGTGAGATCAGACTGTGCATCGATTTTAGAAACCTTAACATAGCCTCACTTAAAGAAAATTACCCTTTACCAAAGATGGAACACATCCTACAGAGGGTAGTGGGGTAAAAAAGGATCTCCCTGTTAGATGGTATTTCAGGCTATAACCAAGTTTTAGTACTCCCAGAAAACCAACTCAAGACCGCTTTCACCACTCCATGGGGCACTTTTATGTACGTAAAAATTCCTTTTGGACTAATGAACGCTGGTGTGACCTTCCAATGAGCAATGAACATAGAATTTTCAGAGGAAATAGGGCACTTCATTGTCATCTATCTGGATGACATAACGGTCTATTCCAAGACTGATGAGGAGCACCTAAGACTCCTGAGAAGAGTTTTTGAAAAATGTAGAAGGTTCGGTCTGTCATTAAATCCCAAGAAGACTGTATTCAGGCTGCAAGAAGGTATGCTTCTCGGCCATACTATATCAGAAAAGGGAATTAAAATAGACTCGCAAAGAGTTGAGGTAATACTTCAAATTACACACCTGAGAAACATAAAAGAGTTACAATCCTTTATTGGGAAAATTAACTTCTTGAGGAGATTTATTCCCAACTTAGCTGAACACCTCAAGAATATGACAAACATGCTGAAGCAAGGTGTGGGAGTTAAGTGGAATGTAGAGGCTAAAAAATATTTTGAATCAGTTAAACTTGCACTCACCTAGGCTCCTATCCTAATTAGCCTAGATTTCTCAAAATATTTCCTGATATTTTCCTTTTCCTTCGATCATACAGTGGTTGCAATTTTACTGCAAAAAAATCCAGAGGGAATGGAACAACCTATCGCTTTCTTCAGCAAGGCTCTAAGGGATGCACCCTTGGATTATAACATAATGGAAAAATAGTCCTATGCCTTAGTTAAGGCCTTGAAAGACTTTAGGGTGTATATACTGCATTCTCACATCATAGCCTATGTGCCAAACATAGTGTTAAAAGACATCTTGTCCGAAGATCCAGATGGAAAGAGAGGCAAATGGATTGCTATAATATTAGAGTATGACCTGGAAATAAAACCCACAAAGCTGATCAAAGGTCAGGGCTTAGCTCAACTAATGGCTGAATCAAATTTACAAGCCCTTGACATAAACATGGTAGATGCCCTGGATGAACATGAAAGATTGCCTGATCCTACAGTTGAAGAAAAAATTCAAAATTCCCCTTGGTATTCTGATATCCTGTATGTACTCACAAACCTCAATGCCCCTCCTAAATTAACAAAGATCAAGGCCCAGTTCCTAAAGTTAAAAGCTAGAAACTATTGCATACTGAATGAATGTTTATACTGGAAAAATGCAAATGGTATATTGCTTAAATGTTTGCCTGAAACTGAAGCAGAGAGGATTAAATAGGAGTTCCATGTAGGAGAGTGTGGAGGCCATTTAAACTGGAAGGCCACTGCTAACAAAATACTCAGAGCTAGCTATTACCGGCCTATGCTTTTCAATGACATCCAAAAAATGATAATTGCCTGCCATAAGTGCTAGATTTTCGAGGGAAAAAGAAAGCTCCTCCCTTTACCATTACAACCCATTACTGTTGAGGCTCCCTTTCAACAATGGGGCCTAGATTTCATAGGAGAAATACACCCATCATCTTCTGCTCAACATAAGTGGATCCTTACAGCCACAAACTATTTCACAAAATGGATAGAGGCCATACCCTCTAGGAATTCCACAGATTCTGTTATCATTAAATTCCTAGAAGACCACGTCCTCTCTAGGTTTGGCTGCCCAAGAAAAATAATCACTGATAACGCTGCTGCTTTTGGATCCAAGAAAATGATTGATTTTTGTCACAGGTATCAGATAGCACTCGGTCATTCAACTTCTTATTACCCACAAGGTAATGGGTTAGCTGAATCATCAAACAAGAGCTTGGTGATCATTATCAAAAAGCTGCTTGAAGAGAACAAAAGTCATGGCATAACAAGCTCGTGCATGCTTTGTGGGCTGAAAGACTAACAACAAAGAAATCCATTGGCATGTCACCATATCAGCTTGTCTATGGAATGAAGGTAGTGTTTCCAACCAGCCTTGTGGTACCAGTGATTAAACTAGTCCAAGAGATTCAGAAGGAAGAGGAAAATATGGTAGGGAGGATAAATCAAACAATTCATCTCCAACAAACAAGAGAAGAGGTCTATAGCAAAGCTCGGAAAGTGCAGGAAAATATAAAGAAGTTGTTTGACAAAAGAACAAAAGCTTGTGACTTCAAAATTGGAGATAAATTTCTGAAGTGGGACTCTAGAAGAGAAGACAAAGGAAAGCATGGCAAATTTGACATTTTTTGGTAGGGCCCTTACATCATCCAAGCCACTGTTGGTCCAAATGCCTTTTTTCTACAAGAGCTAGATGGTACATATCTATTTGGGGGTCCTGTCAATGGTAGGATGCTCAAGCATTACTATTGCTGATTTCCAATTTCCAGTTTTCATTTCCATTGTAAATACTATTGCTATGTTTTGTTTTCAAGAAAAAAAGAAAATGTTTCAAAATATAGAGAAAGAGAGGTTTAGACGTGCTCAAAACATGAACCTATGAAGTGCAAAATATTGGATCTAACATGACCAAAACCTGAGCCAAAGGAAGTAAAGAAGCTGGTCCTAAATGCTCAAAATCTGAACCAGCAAAGAAGAAAGGAGAATCAGCTCTAACAAGCCCAAAACCAGAGCTGGAGTGAAGAAGAATGTGACTCTAACAAGCTCAAAATTTGAGTCGCAAAGGAAAGAAGGACGCTTCAAAGTTTAAGATTTTAAGCCTTCATTTTTTTTTTTTTTCAGTTTTCTACAATTTCATTTCATGTGCCAGCTGTCTTTATGCCATGGATCCACAACAAAGCAGACTGTCTAATCCTGGTTTGACTGTTTTTAAATTTCTATTGTAGAATGTAGATAAGAAATCTGCTAGACAGTTTAATCCTAGCAGATGTTGGATTAGGTAGAGAAATTATGAGGCCAACAGTTTAATCTGGTCTCATGGAGTAATAAGGGTAGAATTAGATTAGTTTTTTTTCTTATTTCAATAAAAAAAATGATGAAGAAGGTTTGCAAATTCAAATGCACCTCGAAGAAAAAATGTTAGGATTGTAGGATGGGTAGGTAGATTGTTTGGGGAATGTTTTCTGCTGATTAATATCCATCATGTTTGTAACAGCTGAATCAAAGAAGAAATATCGTTCAAATATCAGGCATCTGGCCTACTCCAAATATCATTTCTGAATTCTTGACACCTTCAAGAAGATGCCATCCCCATGTGGAGCCACTGTTAGCCACCTATGAATTTTTTGGCAAGCAAACAGGTGGCTAAATATTTTTATGAGCCTTAAAGAGATATATTTCCTATGAAAATCTCTCATCCTTGAATCCTTTGTGTGTCCTTTGCCTTTGAAAATATCTTCACTTCCGTTTCCATCCAAAAATCCTCACTGACAATGAAAAAATTATGCTCAGAAAGGCCTCCATTTGCCCCTTTGTATCCCTAAAAATTTCCACATTTTATCATTTTTTCCCCTTTCAAATTTTCCCCTTTAAACCCAAAAAATCCCTCCTAAGTCTTCCAAACCATCTAATTCCTCCTTTTAAACCAAGTGAAATCCCTTCATCTAGTTTTAAAACCCCTTTATTCCCCTACCGGAACCCTTGTTTACCCTTGAAAACACTATTTCTTAGGCTAAAAAACCCTCTTTGTTTTACATAAAATAGGCATAGACCCCTTCGGCCCAGCCCCTTAACCACTTCCCCTCCATGAGCCTAAGCGCTAATACCAAGCGCTAGTCCATAAGGCACTTATCGCATCGGAGAGTCTGAGCGGCGCGCTCTTTCCCTTTGTAAACCATAAAAGTTTTGATGCGATAATGTTTAGTCTGTCGGCCTTTGAAATGATCTCCGTCGTTGATCTGGAAAGATCTAACGGCCCGCACCCATTCCATCGTGCCCTATAAAATTCTTGTGTAACCCTCGAAGGGCAATCTCCACCGTTGATCTCAAAGCATCCGATGGCCAGCGCAACACTGCCTTCATCGCCAATCGAAACTTTTTATTATGCCACCCTTCCGATGCCCCGATTGGCCAATTCTCAATTGAATCTGAGCCGTCTATGCATTCTAATCCAATGGACTAGATCTCTTCTTCCTCTGCCCCGCTTCCCCAATTGGCCACCGTCCGATCCAATCACATCCGTTGATACGACGCAGATCCAATGGTCCAGAGCCAATCGCTTCATGAGCGCATCAGAGATCTGGTCCCCGCCTCCTCCATTTCCAATTAGATCCTGACCATTAATCCCTCTTGATCTAATGGCTAGGATTTCTCCCGCCCACTAACAATATCCTCTGCCTTTTCTCTCTCTCTCCAGATCTCAGCCGTTCATTCATAGATCGGACGATCCACAATGAAACCACCTTCGATTGGCCCCCAGCTTAACCATCTGCGCACATTCCTTGTATCATGCTCCTCCATCACCGTCGGATCTCACGGCCCCAGATCCAATGACCCACATCAATATCGTGCAGTTTAGGCATCCGAAGTTTAACATTTCAAATTTGCGCAATATGGGTGGTTATCTAAAGCCACGTGTCATTCGGGGACCCATATCGCATTCAAAAAGTGAAAATCACCTCCCTCCCTTTTTTCTGCGCAAAAACAACAGTGTTGTCCAAAAAACCACTTCGCCACCGTTGGTGCCCGGAGGTCCATCTACAGATCCCAACTGTTGATCTATATAGATCAACCGCCCACAATGCATCTCACGTTCTATTCATTGTTTTTCATCGCGCGACCATGGCATCTCATCGGATCATCGCAATCGTCGATCTCCTCTTGAGATCTAACGGTCCATATCAAATCACCCTCCGCCCATGACCGGGTCCCACCATATTAGCTCATTTAATTGCATTTCCGTGCATTTCCTTTGCATTCCATCCAAAGGTCGAAACTGATGTTTTACATTGAAAACCTTTGTGATCCGCCTGCATTAAAATTTTTAATGTTTTACGTTAAAATGTTATATCATTCTGCCTACATTAAAACTTTAAGGTTTTATATTAAAGTTTTTCATTTTGCCCAAACTTCTAAGTCATTTCATTAGTCAATATCCACCATCAATCATCGCCTCTAGATATGATCGAACGGTCCACGTGCATTCCTCCACCAAACCTTCATCAGATCAATTTTCTACCATTTCATTACATTTTTCCACCGCTTTCCATTGCATCCACAACATTCACCACTGTGCACTGCCATTCTCACAGACCTCCACTGCATCCATCCTCCCACCACATGGATTTCTTAACATCGTTTATGTTTTTTGAAGGGTTACAGGCGGTGGAAACCGCCATTGTTCACAGTCACTATTATAGTGACACAGAGCACAGAGAAGGCCATTTCAGAGCCTAAGATTACAAAGAAATGCCTGGGAAGGTGTTAGAATGTAATTTTTCATTAAAGAATAGATTTTAACTCTGTAAAACCTCTCCAGCATCATTAAAGCTCGAATTTCACAGACAGAGACAGTCATGAAGCGACAAAGAGTATCAGTGGATAATCAGAGAGTTTAATGCCTGTAATTGAAGATTTTAAGCTCTGATTCCATGTTTAAAGGGAAATGTAACAAATTGAAGACCTTATGATTAAAACAGAAGGCCTAATGAGGCCTATAGCACAGAAAACTATATTGATATTTGTTAGTATGAATCTTTCGTCGTAAAAGACCACTTTAGCTATGCATAAAAAATAGCCCTAACATTGATTATGGATGCCAAACATCTTTAAATCTGCAAATAGGTGATGCAAATAATGCTGCACAAATCCATATCTAAGCATAAAAGACATTAAGTAGATAAAATAAAATATGGCTCCATGCATCCAATAGACAAGACAAGAACAATGTATTTGAAAGAATTTCTAAATTATATTAAAAAGGGGACACCTGCGAGGAAAACAAGAAAGGTGTTTTCTGGTTCTCGTCAATGGGATGGGTTCTTGAAAGTCCTCAGCATTTCAGATCTAAAATTCCTCTCTCTTGTTGGTGTAGAAAACCCAGACAAACATAGAACTCAATGGGATCTCACAAGGTAAAAATGGAAAATGTGACCTAGTATAGATCTAGAGTGATCTAATGCAATGGAGGTGACTAATGAATGGGGAAAACCCTTCTACTTATAACAAAATATTAGGGTTATCTAGAACTTGGTGCATGAATAAAATATTATTAATCAAATTCTAGAACCACCCTTTAGGAATATTTTATTATATTTGTTGGATGGAAAAGGATTTTTGACTTGGGTCAATTCCTTTATTTAAAAAACAATAAATAAATAAATGATTTATTTATTATTTTAGGGAAATGGTGGGAATATAATTAAATAAATAATGATTTATTTAATTATTTAAAAATGATTTAGTCAAATTTATCTAGGAATATTATTTAAATGATGATTTAAATAACTTATTCCTAGGAAATAATCAAATAAATAATGATTTATTTAATTAATTTCCTTGTTTTGGGTTAAATATGACCAGGAAATATAAACAAATGCAGATTTGTTTATTATTTCCTTTTGGGGTTTCCTATTTAGACCATAAAAAACTTAATAAAGGTGTTTTACTAAGTTATCTCACATAGTGAAAGCAATTTTACTTAGGGTAAAATTGGTCTTAGATGGTGTACTTAGTTTCATCTAATGATAAAAGGCTAGATGACCAAAAAATGTTGTAACAGATTGCCCCCCAACGTACGAGTGTTAGGAGAAAATTGTATGACCGAAGTACGTTGTAAGAACTCAATCACTAGACATAAAGAAGGAAGTCAGAGAGAGAAATGGAAGGTAGTCTAATGTGCTAAAGGACTAGACCCTGAGGAGACGAGACTTACAGGTGCAAAAAATCTCTAGTTTATGAAGTGGTACCTATGCTAAAGGCGGCAGGGGAGGCATACCTATGCCCACTGAGACAAAGTACAAAAGAATAGGATGTCCAGTAAACAAGGAACCAAACCATAAAGTACATGCTGGCATAAATATGTGCCAAAAAAATAGAATGATGAATCCCACATACATTTTGTGCCTGGAATAACAGCCAGGACTTATACAATAATATTTTAGTACATGAGATACAAATACAACCCAAATGCCCCCTATACACGGGGAAGGGCTCGTAAAATCTTATTGATACATGCGAATCGAAAAGGTGCTGCAAGAGGCTGAGGCCGACATCATCAAACGTAAGGAGTTGCATCAAAGGATGAAATGAAGAAGTCATCCAGGCATGTGGGGGGCTACTTGCAGGGCCACCCCCTTATGAGGGTTGAGACATCTCACACACACCCGGGAATCACCAACAACTGTTGCTGCATCACTGGACCATCAAGTATACGAATCATGACTATGATGAAAGGAGCTCGAACCAAGGTACACCACCCTCTAGACCTAGCTTCTAGAGTAAATGAGCTGATGTCGACAGAAGGAGGTCCGCCATAGGTGAGGAAATAAGGGATCCCCAACTAAGGCACGAGAGAAAATAGTAGAGCGACTAACAGACGGATACTAATGATGATGATGAAACGGAGGAAGATCCAAAGGGGACCATAAAAACATGAGTACAAGATGTTAACTCCTGACGAACATCAACACAAGCATGGAGAAGTATGGAGGCCAAGTGGTGCCCCTAGTATGAGTGTTGAAAGTGAAGAAATTTGATTTTGAGGAAGGTTATGGTTGAGGGGCATAGGTGCCCCCAAGCATGTTGTGGTCATGCCAAAATGTATAAAGGGGAATCTAAACACATTTTAATGATGTAGTGTGCCATTTGCTTTCGTTATGGTTATGCAGTATGAGAAAGGAAATGGAGGATTACCAATCTCTTTTAGTATTGCAAATATGAATCAAATGGAATTTAATTTTCCGAGCTGGCATACCTGGTGTCACTATCCCAAAGAGAGGATTTGGAGATAATGAACTGATGCTCTCCTAAAAAACCCATAGGTTGGTCAAAAACAATGTCTAAGAGAGTGGGTTGCTGATGTAAGATGAAGGAACGATAAGGGGTATCATCCCTAGAGTGATCTGAAGTGATATGGGACTTTAGAGGTTCGTCTAAATGTGGAAGAATAATGGTACTAAAGTTGACATGAATAGATACACTAGGAGAGTCGTGGAGAATTGCTTCTCCTGGTCTCTCAAATATGGGTTCCCCCTAACCCAAACATGGGGTTCCAATGTAATGGCCATGAGGTGTATGTGGTGAAAACACATGGGTTGGATGTAAGGGGGAATAGGGAAAGTCAGGGGTGGGGATTTCTTCCATAATGTCTTCATCGTGATATAATATGGGGTGACTGGTGGAAGAAAGTCCACTTGACGTGGCAAAGCTACCTGACTCATCATTATGAGAAGAGAGGTTCACATGTGCATCGCCACAAGGGGTGACAGAAGAGTAAGAAGATAAAGGATCTACCGATGTTGAGCCTAGGGTCATCGCTGAAGGAAGGTCAAGCGAAACAATAGGGGAGGATTCAAAGGGAATGTTCCCCAAGGGTCTCATGGATGATGATAGGTAGAAGATGGTGGACGAAGGCTCCATCATCTCGACATCAGGAGGGGGAATGTCAATGGGAGCCGTCATGTCTAGTAGTTCTGCCGAAGCAAAATGCGCAAATAGGGTAGAGGTGGACTCGTTGCGTTTGGCCTCGAATTGGCGGACCACGGCTAGGGAGGTGCAGAAGTCCTTGATGCGGGAACAAAGGTGGGTGTAATGGCCATGGTGATCACACAAAGCACAGGGGTGGTTGGTGTGAATAGTCTTGGGGTTCTTAGCCACGGTCGCAGAAGGAACAAAGGCTTCTAGGACCATGGACTCAGGGAATGCGACATTAACCATGGGCTTGAGATTAGGCAATTCAGGACAGATATGGGTGGCATAAAGAACAAAATCACACAAAGCACACTAGATGGTATGCTTTGGAGGCCGAGGAGGGGCATGGTTTGTCAGGGAAGCCTTGTCCATTGATGCCCCCTTGCGAGCTTTTCCCTTCTTACCCGAAGTGGTCGCAATAGGGGGTGGTTCCTGTTGAGGTGACTGAGGCACTTGTGTAGTGGGGGAAGTGATGGGGATCGGTTGAACCGGGGTCAAAGCAAGATAAGGTTTGGGTTGACCAGGCAGGGTTGCGGTTGGAGGATCAAGGTACCAGATAGGAATCCCAAGTGTCAGGTTAGGAAGAGAGAGGGTGGCCATGATAGGTACTGTGTACACTCCGGGTGGGGGAGCTAGGAATGGTATCTGACCAGACGGGTAATGGCCAGGTAGGATGGCTCCTAAATGGCTAAGGCTTGGAGTAACCATTTCAGGAGGGTAAAGAGGCTCATGAGTACTAGCTGGATGGGAAGGTCCAGGCAGAAGAGGTTCAGGCAGCTGAGGCGAAGGGCTAGGAGCGGGTTGCTGCAAGCGAGGTTGAGGTTGCTGACTAGCTGAAGTGGGTTGTTTAAGGTCAACCCGAGATTATTGCATCATGCAAACATTCGCTAAGCTGGGATCAGAGACAGGAGGAGGAGGAAGACCAAGGAAGGTTCCAAGCAAGGAGGATTCTTTGTAGATGTTGGGGGAAACAATGGTCAAAGAATCAACGGTTTGTTTATTGGTTACAGAAGATATGGTTGACTCAGGGGAGGTATGAGATTTTGTCTCATGATACGTCAACTAGTCGATGGTGACTATCTTTCCATTATGAGGGAAACAAATCTTGCGGTGGACCGCAGATGGGAAAACAAACATGGCATAGGTGTAGCTACGCCCCAAAAGAATGTTATAATCAAGAGGGGCATCGATGACATCAACGTTAATGCAAACAGTCTTGCCCGCAAGAGTGATAGGACAATTACGGAATAGGCCAATGGGCTGGGAGGCATGGTCATCCCATGCACGAAGGGTGATTGTGGAAGGGGCCAGCTTAGGAGATCTGAGTTGTTTCCAAACCGAAGCAAACATCACACAGGTGGATGCCCCCTCATCAATAGTACACCTAGAAACGTGAGCGTTCCAGATTTTGATTGGGATTTGGAAAGATACGGAAGCAGGAAGGGGAGGAGGTTCTGATTGACGGGCGTCAAAAACAGTCAATTGGTCATCAGCGGGATCTACAGCGCCCATGGCAGATAGTAGAGCCTTCTTTTGAGAAGGACATGAATGGAGAAGTTCCAGTGTTGAAATCGCAGCAGGAGACTGCGCCAAATTATCTACTATGCTATACGAATGAGAAGCTCGACCAGAAGGAGTATTTCGGCGTAATGGGACCTTAGGAATCTTGGTATGAACCTCAACTTTGGGCTGAGGGATATGCAAGGGACCATTATATGTAAAAGAGGCTCTGTAGGACTTGAAAAAGGTGACTTGGGGGTAGACGGAGCAGGAGGCTTGGGGTACTGGCAAGACCGAGTTTGAAGGTTAAGGTTGACAAGTAAAGGTTGATCAGAGTTCATCATGAGAATCTGGTAATCAAAGGAACCAGAAGGGGAAGGTTGAATGGTCACCTGTCCGTCAGGTGGTTGGGTAGCCACAAATCCCTGTTGTGCATCCACCTGCTCTTGAGGGGGCGGTGACTACTGTTGCGGGGGTTGAGAAGTCAAGGGAGGCGGAGGTGCTGATGTTGGAGGAGCTGGAGCACCAAGCTGTGGAGACGGATAATAAGGGGGTTGGGAAACAGTGTGGTAAGTAGGAGGTGGGGACAAAAGAGGGGGCATGCCATATCCTAGAGACATGCTACTGGGAGGGGAAAAAGTGCAGGAGGTGCTGCCTCCCCCCCAGGAAAACCATAACCTGTGGGAGGTTGGGCGTATGTATGAGAGATAGCTCCAACGTTACCGTTGGTGGCATGAGGTGCCCTTGGTGCATTGGCATCACCGGGTCTGGGGAGATCAGGTAGAACAGTATAAACATAACCCGTCTGAGCGTAGATCAGGTCATATTTTAATGCCATTTGGAGGGCAGCTTCTTCGGTTTGAGGAAAATGCGATGCGACATCTTTATCGATAGGGTGCAAGAGAGATCTAAGGAACCAGTCCATGTAGACACGGTCTTCAAAGGTAGGAGATTGGCATAGGCTCTTTCTTCTCTGCCATTCTTGGATATGATTGGATAGGCAGGTTGCGAATGATTGATGGAAAGAAGTCAAAATTTCGATACCAGTGTCATAACGAAGGGGAAGCTGGAAGTAAGATAAAAAATCCTGGGCAAGAGTCGCAAAGGTGGTATGAGAGGAAGTGGGCTGATCAACATACCACTTAGAAGCTTCGCCTGTAAGCGTGCATTGGAACAATCTAAGATGGATGGAATCATCAATAATGTAATGGGATGAACACCACATGTGGAAATATTGGATATGGTTGGAGGGATCCTCTCTAGCAAGGCCTTCGAACTAGGAAATGTCGGAGGGGAGCTTGGTTGGCATAGCAGGCCAACTAACAGCGTGGCAGATAGGATCATTGATCAACTAATTGAAGTCAGGGAGACTGAGGCCTGCCATGAAGGGGAGCAAGGGAGCAGTCGAGGTAGTTCCTGTGGTGGTTCCGCTAGTAACAGTCCCAGCATTAGGGCCGGGGTTGCCACTAGCGTTAGGCCCTAGACCAGACATGGTGAAGGTAATATGGGGAGAACCAGAAGTAGGGGAAGAAACCAAAGAATCAGAAGATGAGTCGGAGTGTGGACTCGGGGGAGGACTAACCCGACGACGATGGGAAGGAGCAAGTTGACCAACCAGAAATTGAGGGTGAAGGCCAAGAAGTCTCCGAGATAAACGCCTTGGAGGCACAATGATGACGGGAAGAAGAAAAACTGACAAAGGAAGGGAGGTGCAAGATCAAGCGAGGTCAATGTCGAAACAAGGGCAGAGAGGTGCAGTGTCAATTGATTTTAAAGTCTTTTCCAGGCAGTGTTAGCCAGGCTCATCTTCACTTAGGGTCAGTGTGTGGCGTGTGTTAATTTTAATTTTTAAACCCCAGACGTTTTGAGAGTAAAAGAAAAAGTGTGTTGCGTAACTGAAAATAAATCTGCAGAGAACAATATATAATGCTAAAATAACAGAAAAGTGACAGTTAACAATGCATCAATCTAACCCAAGAAGGAGGGTCTCTCAAAATTAGTCTAAAAGAGGGAAAAATCTAATCAAAACACATTAAAAATAGGCCAATAGATCTAAGGTTGGGAGGGACAGGGATCTAAAGGAGAAATCTGCTGAAAAGAGGTGTAGAAAACAACAAAAAGGCAGAGGCAAGGTTGCTGCAAAAAAGGGGGAAATCAGCTAAAGGTAGAAGGGACAAGGAGGTGACCCTAGAGGAAAACCCAAAAAAAACTATATGAGGTGATTTGAAAGGAAAAGTAGCTGATCTAAAGGGATCTGAAAATGAGGTATCAGATCTGAAAGAAATAAGGCTGAAACTATGGAAATTCAGACTTCTGAAATAGAAAAAACTCTCCCACAAAATGTGGAGGGTACTAGAGCCCTAAGGGGCAATATTCTCACTTAGTTGAGTGAAACAGATCAGAAACAGGTCTAAACGGGTGGAGAAAGAGGCTGGAAAACCCTGACATAAGCTTTAGACAGACCCAAAAAAATTGCTAGAAAATTGCAGAAAAAAGTGCAGGTCACAGGTTCTGACCTGTTTTCAGTCCAGGTTGCAGGTTTGGGGCAGAAAAGTGCGACCTCAAGGCCAGGTCCCAGTTTTTGGGCAGATAAGTGCGACCTGCAGATTCGGGTCTCTCGGCGGCAGATTTCAGAAAAATGTGTCTTCTTAGCTGCGGCTGATGTCTGTCACCTGCGCAATGAGGCCAGAAACACACGGAAGTTAAAAATTTGAATGTTTGAGGGTTTTAGAGGTGAAAAGCACCATAAAAATAGGAAAAATAGGAAACTGAAGAGAAACCGTAGGGTCTAAAACAACTGGATATGCAGGAATATATAAAACGATAGCGGTCGCAAAAAAAAACCCGTGTGGAGTCGCCAATTGTTAGTATGAATCTTTCGTTGTAAAAGACCACTTTAGCTACGCATAACAAATATCCCTAATATCGATTATGGCTTCCAAACCTCTTTAAATCTGCAATTAGGTGATCTAAATAATGTTGCACAAATCCAGATCTAAGCATAAAAGATATTAAGCAGATAAAGTAAAATATGGCTCCATGCATCCAATAGACAAGACAAGAATAGTGTATTTGAAAGAATTTTTATATTATATTAAAAAGGGGGCACTTGAGAGGAAAACAAGAAAGGTGTTTTTCGATTCTCCTCAATGGGATGGGTTCTTGAAAGTCCGCAGCGTTTCAGATCTAAAATTCCTCTCTCTTGTTGGTGTAGAAAACCCAGACAAACATAGAACTCAATGGGAGCTCACAAGGTAAAAATGGAAAATGTGACCAAGTATAGATCCAGAGTGATCTAATGTAATGGAGGTGACTAATGAATGGGAAAAACCATTCTATTTATAACAAAATATTAGGGTTATCTAGAACTTGGTGCATGAATAAAATATTATTAATCAAATTCTAGAACCACCCTTTAGGAATATTTTATTATATTTGTTGGAGGGAAAATGATTTTGGACTTGGGTCAATTCCTTTATTTATAAAAAAGAAATAAATAAATTATTTATTTATTATTTTAGGGAAATGGTGGGAATATAATTAAATAAATAATTATTTATTTAATTATTTAAAAATGATTTAGTCAAATTTAACTAGGAATATTATTTAAATGATGATTTAAATAACTCATTCCTAGGAAATAATCAAATAAATATTGATTTATTTAATTAATTTCCTTGTTTTGGGTTAAATATGACCAGGAAATATAAAAAAATGTAGATTTGTTTATTATTTCCTTTTGGGGTTTCCTATTTAGACCATAAACAACTTAATAAAGGTGTTTTACTAAGTTATTTCACATAGTGAAAGAAATTTTACTTAGGGTAAAATTGGTCTTACATGGTGTACTTAGTTTCATCTAATGATAAAAGGTTAGATGACCAAAAAATGTTGTAACAACAGTGTTTCACATTAGCAGAAGTTTCCTCATTAGAAAGGACAAAGTACCCATACAGTTTTCATTCTATACCATGTTCCTGAGAAGATTTCCACACTGATAGAACAGTCCTAATGCTACCAGAGCATTTGTTATGCAGTATGGTAGACCTAAGTCATTTATTTGCCTTTTTGTTTACTCACCAGAGTAATGCAGAGTACTACAGCCGAAGTACATCAAAGGACATACCTGGAATAAATATCAGCATGTGGAAGACCACTATTTCATCCAAAGAGTACCAAAAATCAATACATAGATATTAAGACAAAATGGGCCTCGACCATCTTCTTCTACTCTATTTTAACGTTTCATTTAGTGTTTCATATACCTCCTCTGCCTCTCTTTCAACTATAAAACTCATGAAGAAACTCATTGTAAAGGTTGTTGGTTGTTGATCGGATATCTGTGAAATGTAAGCTGTTTCTCTTGAGATATAGTTCTCTGTGTAAAGATGTAAGATAGGCCGAGGAGAATGTTTTCAGACTGAATATAAAGATGTTGGACAATTTTGTACATCACTGGTGTTGCCCTTTAATATGACAAGCACATTTCTTTGGATCCTGATTTAAAGAAGCGGTGATGTTTTCTTACTTTGTCTCTGTTTTCCTTTGTAATTCATCACATTTCATTTCTCTAGTACGCATCAGAAATCTGGCTTAGGATTTACCCTGGCATGGTACCCTATGCTTCTGCTCTCCCTACCTTTGATGTTTTCTACTAAATGTGTTATCTGAGTACTGATTCAAGATAATTTAACCAGTGTAGTGGCTAATATTTACTGCTAGCTGATATATGAAGTAATGAATCTGTTCTTAGATGTTCTGGTTGGGTTTTAATTGAAAGAATTGAGATACTGGGAGTTTAGAATGCTGATTCTATCTCACTAGGGTCCTTTTCGATTAATTTAACCTTTCTAAGTTCCCTTAAGTTGGATGCCGAAGCATTGAAAGTTCAAAGCCTTTCTCTGATCTCAGGTTTTCACCTTTGTGTTTAAATCTTTAATGTTCCTTTGTCTGAAGAGTTAACCTTTTAGGATTAGATCATAGGTGTTTAATGGCATGTCCTATCCCTAGATCTGATTTCTAAGTGGTCACCTTAGAGGTTTCCTTGTCATTCACCTTCCTTCCTTATCATTTCATACCACACTATCATCTTTAAGATCCTATGCTTTAGATGACTAGCCCAATTGAAAGCCTTGAATACTGAATAGCATGTAAACCCTTTCCTAACTCCATTTCCCAATGGTCTCAAGTGTTCTGTGAATTATCTCTCCTTTGCCTAAAATCCTCTTTGCTCATCCTTGTATTATATTAAACCCTTCCTTCCGGTTTCCCAACAACAGAACAAACAAACAAAACTAAACAAACCTTGTGCCTTACAACTAGCCCAATACCTTCAGACCAAGCTTCAAAGACATAAACCTTTGCCTATATAGAGAGATCCCTTTCTCGACCCAGGAGGGCTAGATCCTAAGGTCTAAAAGTGGTTTTATGTTGTCTCATCTTTTGGTATTGCCAAACATTCCAAAACATGGGAACTCCAACACAACGGAGGATGAAAAAGCTATTATATGTTGCTTGGAGAAAACTTGAAGAGCAGATACATCTAGACATCTAGAGACTGCCTCTTATATAGTCTGCACAAGTACTATGCTTGAAAATTATGATTACACTTATTCATAAAGTTGTATTGAGCTAATTTTACTTTTAGTAACACTGTAACCATGCTAATTGTATAGAAATTTTCTTAAATTACTTATGTAAATACTGTCACACTAGTTCAACAATGAAACCTATTAATTTCTGTTTTGTTTTTTGTTGGGAAAATAGCTCCAAAAATAAAATAAAAGAGATATTAGCACCTTATAAATAAGCCACTTCAAGGGGGAAACCTCCAATACATTACCTGAATGAACAATTCTTGGATGATACAAATTACAAAACCTCTTTTCTATATATAGGAGTCCATGGCGCCACAATGTAATCCTAGCCGACCTAAAATAATAATTTAAGGGCACAATAATAACAATATGGGGGTTACAGGGGTACAATAATAAGAATAAGGGGGTTACAATAACAACAATAAGGGACTATAATAGTAATATAGGGACCTAACATGCCCATCTCCTTCAAAAAAGTGTTTTCCTCAATGCTTGAGTAGCTCTGGGTACTTCTGTATAAAATTCTCATGCTCCCATGTAGAATCTTTAGTGGGTAAGTTCTTCCACTTGATGAGATACTCTGAAATTGATCGATTCCATAGCTGTCGAGTTCTTGTTTCTGTGACCGCTTTATGTTCCAATATTATTTTTCCTTCTTCATCAATTTCTGGCAATATTGTTTGAACTGGAAGATTTCACCGAAAATCTTCTTTAAGCATGACACATGGAAAAATAGATGCACTCATGAAGAAGCAAGAAGCTCCAATTTGTATGCCATAGTACCAATATTTTGCAACACCTTGTAAGGACCATAGTACTTTGGCGATAATTTACTATCCTTCTTAGCTTGCTTGAGGGACATTTGTTTGTATGGTTTTAGCCGTAAAAATACCTAGTCTCCTACATCAAAACTTCTCTCGCTGCGATGTTGATCTGCATATTATTTCATTTGATTTTCTGCCAAATTCATGTTATCCTTTAAGAGTTGGAGAACTTCTTGTTGATTCTCGATGTGATCTTCCACTGCTTGAACCTTTGAATTTTGTCTTAAATATGATGTGATGAATGGTGGATGATATCCCTGAAGTGCCATAAATGGGGAAATTTTTGCTGCAGTATGGAAGGAAGTGTTATACCACCATTCAACGAGAGGTAACCACTTGACCCATTTTGTTTTTTTATCAGATACAAAAAAACGAATATCCTTCCAAACATTTATTTACTATCTCAGTTTGACCATCGGATTGAGGATGATAAGATGAGCTATGAGCTAATTGAGTACTCAAACAAGAAAATAACTGTGTCCCAAAATTTCCAATAAAAATGGGATATCTGTCGCTCACAGCAACCCTTGGGTTCCCATCTAGCTTTTGAATTGTTTCCATAAATGTAGTAGCAACTGTACTTGCTTTAAATGGAATAGATAATTCACAAAATTGTGCATACTTGGTAAGTCTATCAACTACCACCACGACGACACTATTTCGTTCGGACTTAGGTAAAACTATGATAAAATCCATTGAAATCTCCTCCCGACATTGACTTGGAATGGATAAAGGTTGCAGAAGGCCCGAGGTATTAATTGTCTCAAATTTATTCTGCTAGCAAACCAAAAATTCTGCCACAAAATTTTGAATATCAAATTTAAGGCCATCCCAAAAAAAATCTTTCTTCACCCTATGGTAAGTTTCTAAAAATCTTGAGTGTCGTCCTAAAGGAGAAGTGTGCAATTCCAAAAGAATCCTTTGTTTTAGTTCGAAATTCTTACAAAGATATAAGTGATCTTTGTACCATAAGGAATCATTTTTCCAACTAAATGTATCAGATTTTCTAGGATCTTGCTACAACTTTTGAATGAGTGTCCAAACTTCTTCGTCCTTCTTCCATTCATCTCTTGCTTCGGTTATCCAATCTGGTTGGATAATAGAAAACAAAATTTAGCTTCCCTATTCCGTAGATTATTTCAAAGTCATCACCCAACATCTTTGTGACCCATTTTTGCTGCTCTTCTGATGATAGTCTTTGTTCCAAAAAGTGTTTAAGACTATCATGATCAGTTTTTACCTTGAAGTGTCTTCCCATTAGGTAAGTTCGCCATTTCTTTAGTGCATGTAGTATTGCTAACATTTCCTTCTCATGAATAGGTTTCTGTAAATACTTTCCTTTGATTGGACGACTTTCAAAAGCAATGGGTCTTCCTTCCTGCATTAAAACTGCACCAATTCCATTTCCTGAGGCATCACATTCCACAATAAAGGTTTTTGTGAAGTCTGGTGTAGCTAAGACCGGTGCTAGTCACATTGCCTCTTTAAGACGTTCAAAGGCCTTAGTTGCTTCAGGAGTCCATGAAAATGCATCTTTCTTCAATAATGTTGTTAGAGGTGCTGCTATTCTCCCATAATTCTTAACAAACTTGCGATAATACCCTATTAACTTGAGAAATCCTCGCAACTGCTTTATGGTTGTGGGGAATTTCCATTCCTTAATGGCTTTAATTTTGTTAGGGTCTACCTTAACACCCTCATGAGATACAATATGACCCAGATATTCCACCTCTTGTACTCCGAAGAAACATTTGGATGTTTTTGCATATAATTGTTTCTCCTGCAATAGTTTGAGCACCCTGTCAACATGTTCAACATGATCCTTCCAAGACCTGCTGTAGATTAGTATATCATCAAAAAATACTCGCACAAATTTTCTAAGGAAGGGTTTGAAAATGGAATTCATCAACCCTTGAAATGTAGAAGGTGCATTGGTAAGGCCAAAAGGCATGACCAAAAATTCATAATGACCCTCATGAGTTCGAAATGTTGTTTTAGGAATATCTTTAGCCTTCATTCTAATTTGATGATATCCTGAACGAAGATCCAACTTGGTAAAATAAATTGCTCCATGTAATTCATCCAATAATTCATCAATCACAGGAATGGGAAATTTATCTTTAATGGTGAGCTTATTGAGCTCCCTATAATCTGAACACATGCACCATGATCCATCCTTATTTTGTACCAATACTACAGGAGCAGAGAAAGAACTTTGACTAGGTTGAATTATACTCGCCTCCAACATTTCTGAAATCATGCGTTCAATTTCGCTCTTTTGGACTATAAGGATATCTATAAGGCTTGATGTTTGGAGGAACACTTCCTGGAATCAAATGAATAACATGATCATGATCACGAATATGTGGGAGCCCTTTGGGAGTTTCAAACACCTTGGAATGATTGTCCGAGGCATTTTGGAGATCTGGAGAAATAGATGATTTTGATGTTGGAGCTTCTAGTGAGCATAATTGTGCAATTACACCTCATTTTTATTTCTTTAGAAGATTTTTCATGACATTATAGCTTATTATCTTTCCTAGCTTCTGTGCAATACCCTATAATTTGAATTCCTTTCCTTCTGAAAAACATTTCAAGAAAAGTTCTTGAAATTAAAAGCTACCGTCCCCAAAGATTGTAACCATTGTACTCCTAGTACAACATCAACACCTCCCATAGGAATGGAAAGCATTGGAATATTCAATACATATTCCCCATGGTTAGCTTGATATTATGGAATTTTCCAGAGAAATTTATAGTTCCTCCATTTGCAACCATCACTTGACATTCTGGTGCTAGGTATAGGAAACAATTCAATTCCTTGGCTACCTTACAACGAATAAAATTATGGGTGCTACCTGAATCAATCAACACTATTACCGTTTTATTCTTGATATGTCCTTCAATCTTGAGAGTTTGAGGAGTGGTAATTCCTGCCAATGCATTGCATGATATGGTCAGACTCATTTATTTCTCTTCTAGGGCTGGTTCCTGGTGTATATCCTCTTCTTTTTCATTCTCTTCTTCCTCTTCACAATATATGTAAAATAATTTCTTCTCAGCACACTTATGACCTTTAGTGTATTTGCTATCACAATTGTAGCAAAGCCCTTTTGCTCTTTTTTCTTCCAATTTTTGTGGTGTCAACCTTGTAGGTTGTTGAAATCTAGGAGTAGAAAAACTTCCATCTTTATAGAAGTGAGTGGTAGGCTTCCTTGTCGCCATAATTTTACATTCAAATTTTCTTGCAAACTTGAATGCCTTCTCCGAAGAATCAGGTTCCAAAACGCGAACTTCATGTTGGATGTTATCCTTTAAAGTGCCTATGAAGAGATCAATTCTGTGTTCCTCTGGAATATCAGTTACCCTTATATTCAATTTTTGGAAGTCCTCAATGTGCTCCACCAATAAACCCTTTTTTTTGAGATTGATCAATTGGCTAAAGAAGGTGTTTCTTTTTGTATCCTCATAATGTGCTATCATTTCCTCCATAAAAATTGACCAAGTCACAATTTTTTCACGGGATCAAAGCCATTGATACCATACAAATGTATTTTTTTCTAAATGTAAAGTTGCAATGCATACCTTTTGTGTGTTTTGCACATTATTGAGATCAAAATATTGCTCCATCTGTAGTATCCATGTTACAGGATCCTTTCCATCAAACTTCCTCATATCCATATTTGGAATATGGTGGTTCTTTAATCCAACATTAGAGTTGATGAAATCACAATTAACGTTTATTTTGTTCTCATCATGATTTTCATCTACTATATTTTCTCCATTAGGAATCATTTCTTTTATCAAATTTGACAAACCTTCCTTCAAACCTTCCATGTCTTCCATCAAACCTTCCATTTTTTCTTCCATACCATCCATTTTATCTTCCATACCATTCTTCAAACCATCCATCGTAGCTTCCATGCCTTTCTTCAAACCATCCATCTTAGTTTCCATTCTTTTATTCAAAACATCCATTTCATTTTTTGTTTCTCTTTGCGAGAGCGAATTTTGGTGCACTTGCTCTTGTAATTTTGATAGATCATGCTGCAATTCTTCATCTTCATGGGTCATAGTAGAGTACTCTGAGGGCTTAATGGGTGTTGAATTCTTTTTTGGAGGAATTTTAGAACCCAATACTGATATATATGCTCAATAGGCCTTTGGAATCACTTAAAACTGATTTTTCAAACAAGACTTATGCAATTTGAAAAAAAATACACATCTTTTTCTTGATTTTGAGGAGCTTCATATTGAAACGAAATTATCTCTGTGATTTAGGATCTTCAATATCTAAAATTCTTCCCTGACGTAACCCCCTGAATATTCTTTCAATTTCCATAGGTTTGACCTGATTTGGATTCTTCAAGACAAAGTTATTTCCAATCTCCCACAATGACCTAATTATGGACTGATTCAGTAGAGAAAAATTGTACGACTTGCCACGTGACAGTGTTTTCTCCTTTGGCTCTAAAATTTACAGAAAATTAACTACAGTCTATGTGATTCCAGTCACTTTTTACATAGTTCCAATCTGATTCTCGGAGAGAGAATTACGAATATTTTCCCACGATCACCTCTTTGAGATGAAATTCAGGAGCCTGAAAAATACCTAACTTCCACAGATCATATCTCTAAAACTATTGTGAACCAAGCTCCGAAATTTTGCATCTATGTTCATCGGGATGTTAGTTTCACACTCTAAATATTTCAGCTTATGAAGCTTCGTGGAAATTTTTTTATAGAAAAAATTTCGCAATGACCTTTTTAAGTGAAATTCAGAAGCTTGCAAAAATACCTAACTGCCACATATCATATCTCCGAAAATATTGCGAACCAAGCTCTGAAATTTTGCAAAGATGTTCCTCAGGATTTATGTTTTTCACTCTAAAAATTTTAGCTTCTAAACCTTCATAGAAAACAATTTATAGCGAAAATTCCACGATGACCTGTTTGGAGCAGCAAAACCGTAGAATCCAAAGCTCTGATACCAAATGTTGGGAAACTAGCTCCAAAAATAGAAGAAAAGAGATATCAACGCTTTAGAAATAAGCCACTTCGAGGCGGCAACCTCCAATACATTACATGAATGAAAAATTCTCGGATGATAAAAATTACAAAACCTCATTTCTATATATAGGAGTCCATGGGGCCACAATGTAATCCTAGCCAACCTAACAATAATAATTTAAGGGCATAATAATAAAAATATGGGGGTTACAAGGGTAAAATAATAACAATAAGGGTGTTACAATAACAAGAATAAGGGACTATAATAGTAATATAGGGACCTAACATTTTTTCTTAGAACATTAATCTCCAAAGAAAATTGAGGATAAGATTGAATAGGGAAAAACTAAGAGGAAAGATGAAGAATAAAGATATGCTAACAATATATTTCCCACAAAGACCCTCTGATGCTGCTACAAGTATTGTTATTATGATGATAGTATTTAGTTTACTAGGATGCTAGAGTGATATAGTGAATCTGAAACATTAGTTCTATATTCCTTATTGAGACTTGACCAGAAACCACATAGGACTTTGTAAGTGGAGCCATGTGGCACATATGGTTAGGAAGTAATATTTAGTGGCCAAATGGTTGAGAAATCCAATTAATTTATATATTATATTTATGAATCTTCAAATTTTATGTAAAGGTGGCTTAATATAAATTTGTTGACACTTTGACGTCATTTTTAATTACACTTGACTGCATTTTTACAAGAGATTATGATCTAGATATTGTGATCTGGAAATATATGTTTATGTGATTACTCTATTTTGTACCAGTTTTCAGCACATTAGATCTTGGTTAGGATGATTCAACTTCATGCAGGAAGTTTAAGGTTCATCTGCTAGTTATATGTGATTACTCTATTTTGTACCAATTTTCAGCACATTAGATCTTGGTTAGGATGATTCAACTTGATGCCATATGTTTAAGGTTCATCAGCTAGTTAAATTATATTTGAGGGTGTTCTAATTACTTAGAAATAATTTGGAGACAAAATCCCAAAAATAGATGGGAAAAAATAATATTTAAAGAAATTTAGCCTGAATACCATTAACACCCACACATTTTCCACCCACATCAAATTGAAAATTTGAAAAATATTTGAAAAATGAGATAGATGACCTCAAAAACAATTGAAATATATTTTAAAAATGAGATAGATGACCTTTAAAACAATTGAAAAATATTTTTAAAATGAGACAGATGACATAAAAAAAAATAGAATTCTTTGTTCAAGAAATCAAATTCCAAAATTTATTTCTAAAATTAACAATATGAGTTAATTTTAACCTGCAACTTAAAGGGAATTTAAAAGTTTTAAGCAAGAATATTTTTCAATTAGATAAACAAAATAAAACAAAAAAAACTCCTATCGGTATTTCCTAAATCTAAAATAGAATTAAGTTCAACCTGCAAAAAACTTCGGCTCATTTGGTATGATCTTGGTTAGGATGATTCAAAGAGTCTGGGTTATTCCTCTCTAGTCTGTGGAGCAACTTATTAGTTATTGAATAGGTCATTCCTTGCAATTATTTTCTTTCAATTGGGTACACATTATGTAAATGAATGCAGAGACCATCAACACCCACACATTTTTCACCCACATCAAATTGCAAATTTGAAAAACATCTTAAAAATGAGACAGATGACCTAAAAAAAAATTAAAATAATGAGACAGATGACCTCAAAAACAATTGAAAAATATTTTTGAAATGAGACAGATGGCCTAAAAAACAATAGAATTCTCTATTCAAGCAATCAAATTCCAAAAGATATTTCTGAAAAAACAATTGAAAAATATTTTTAAAATGAGATAGATGACCTCAAAAACAATATCTTTGTTAAAGAAATCAAATTTCAAAAGGTATTTCTGAAATTTACAATCCGAGTTAAGTTCAACCTGCAATTTAAAAATAATTTCAAAGTTTTAAGCAAGAATATTTTAGAATCAGATAAACAAAATTAAATTAAAAAAAACCCTATCAGTAATTCAGAATTCCAAAATCAAATTAAGTTTAACCTGCAACAGAGTTGGGCTCATTTGGTATGATCTTGGTTAGGATGATTCCAAGAGTAAAAGACTAGGATGAAGGGTAACAAACTAGTATAAGCAAACCAGTAACACAAACATTACACTAATTAAAAGCTTTGTAATCACTAGTATTATATGTAATGAGAGGTTGAAATGGTTGGGATGCTAATCACTATGATTTCATAATTTAAGTTCAACCTGCAATAGAGTTGGGCTAATTTTGTATGATCTTGGTTAGGATGATTCAAAGATTAACAGACTAGGATGAATGGTAACAGACAAGTATAAGAAAACTAGTAACACAAACATTACACTAATTACAAGGTTTGTAATCACTAGTATTATATGTAACCAGAAGTTGAAATGGTTGGGATACTAATCAATGTGATTGCATAATGAATAATGATTTTTTACAAACCGAGCAAAAGAGAAAGCCGCCAGTAGCAAGCTAGTAGTAGCCTGCTAGATATATGACTGCGGACAAGACTAACTAGATACCCAACTTGGAGTTGCTTCCCTCTGTTTGTCTTTGTGCATGAAATTATAAATTGAGGTGAAATATGTATGCCTGGTTTAGTTCATTGAAATTATAGCTTGAGCTGGATGTGGTAGGTCTAATATAATTGTGTTTGTAATTTGGTTTGTGGTTGTGTGATGTGAAGAAGGGTTTCTGTTTTTCTGATGTTAAGAAAATTATATCATTTTTCTTCCAAACACCTAGTACAAATTTATTACCCAAAATAGTGGAGATATCATTATCCTTATTTAACATGATGCCCAACAACAGGCTATGAATATGGAATTTCTTGTGAACCACACATTGTTGAATGACATAAAGAACTAACAAAATTCTTTCATCAAGAAAAATGGAGAATAACCATAAATTCCTATCAAATAACAAAAATATATTAATAAAATAGAGGTATGTTAGATATATTTATAATTATTGAATATATGGTAGAGATTTAATGTTAATATTTAATGATAAATCTCCAAATAAGTTTTTCGAAGAGAGTTGAAAAGAGACAGAATCGATCGTGAAATGCTGTCCATGCCTCTAAGGGTATCTAGAGATTACATGTGTTGAGAAATTTACGTCCCAAAAAGTTCAACTTTAGTCCAACTAGTGTAGTTATAATCAAATTAGTTGTAGTGAACTCTGAGTCCCAATCAATTAGAATAGAAAGTTTATGCTTCTAACTGGGAAGCTGGCTAGAAATAAGTCTTCATTCTAGTAAACCATTGCAAGGCCATTCTAGTAAGGGGCTGGTCGAGTATTGGGAAGATATGAAAGGTTATTTATATAGACTATTTAGCTAGAAAGGGTCAAATATCTAGCTATGCTGAGGTAAGGTTCAACCAAGGTCGTGGCCTGCTTCATACAAAAAACATTCACTAGCCTGCCAATTACATTTAAACTATAATTTTCTAATTTGGAGACTTCAGAAAATTACATTTATACTACAATTTTCCAATTCGGAGACGTAGGAACCTGGAAATTCGGAGACGTCAAGGCCGCAATGAGAAGAAGACATCAAGACTGTAATGAACAAAAGACATCGAGCCCGCAACGAGAATACAAGCAGGAGGCTGAGGATGTCATGGATTACAAAATACCTGCAAAAACAAAAAAAAAACAACTATAAAATTAAAATAGCAGAAATCCAGAAATCCAACGAATTTCACAACAATGAAAAAAATCACAGCGAAAACAAACCAGAAAATTCTCACCTGTGTCTCTGACCCTGCAACTATGACCCTAAAATGCGGTAATATGACAACAAAAATATGCCCAAAATCTGGTAATACGACAAAAATAAGCCCAAAACCTCTTAACGATTCAGGGATGGTGTATCTATAAACTAAATTTCGGCCGGATTATTTTAAAAGTTTGGCCGAACTTTAGTTGTCGGTTTTCTCATCTCTGAAGAAAAATCATTTTGCACACATCGTCAATACATCGTCAATGTCAACGGCAGAATTCGTTCGGCCAAACTAATTTCAAAAGTTCAGCCGAAATCTAAGATAGTTCAGTTGAACTTTCTTAAATGTTCGACCAAACTGTTGGGAAAATCACTTTTCTACCCTTGATTGTCACAAACGTTTAACCCACCTTTGTGGGTTTACCCAATAACTTCCTTCTTGATTGTCTTAATTTTCCATATTAATTTTTCAATCACTTAAAAACGATGGTTTTAGTGTCCACTTGATGACTAGATATGAGTTCCCTATAAAAATTGGTTTTTTTAATATGCTTTTCATTGATAATCCTGAATAATTAAAACAATAATATTAATATGTTTGCTTGATTCTTTAAAGCTATACCCAATTCTCATTTGAAGATATTTTTTCTGCTTCCTTTGAGATTAAAAATAACTCTCTCACTACCCTAATAAAATTTCTTTATATTTATAGTTGGTTATGTTACATAATTTTTTTTGTGAATGTGGATTTTCATTGATGATTAATTTATGGTTGACTATTATAAATAATTGCACCATGTGATTATATATATAATTTATGATTGATTGTTGTAAATGATTATATTATTTGATTATATGGTAAATCATATATTTATGTTTTCATGTCCTTATAGGTAGGGTATAGGGTGAAATATCCATATTATTAAGATTACTTGCACACTTTTTTATATTTAACATAGTTACTCATCAAACGAGAGCTTTACCAATTACTTGTTTTTTTGACGTAGAAAAAGAATCGTCCGATTTTGAAAAAAGCTAATTCATAATACATATTTTTTTTTAGCATATTTTTGATACTTTAATTTTTCTTATGCATCAAGTAAGAAACATTTTCTTAAAAATGTTAGTGATTTTCATGCTGATTTTGAAAAATGTTGATGCAGCATCAACCGTTTTTTTTAGGGCTTATTTTTTACACTTTAAATTTTCAAATGTATTAAGTGTGGATAATTTTTTTTAAAGGCATATTTTTGACACATTATATATTTTTATGTCCTAAGTATGCACTTTTTTTTAAAATGTTGATTATTTAACCATTTTTCAAGTTGTTTTATTCTCTTCTTGTTTTTGTCCTAAATTGTTTGTTTTTTAAGGGTTTTCAAAACATGTGTTTTTTGTTTTTCTTTGCAATGTTTTTTTACAATGAAAATTTTATTTTGTTTTCAAAGTTTAGAAAAAATAATAACATTAATATTTTTACGTTAGGATTTTTTATATATTTATATATCATTAATAAATACTTCAATACAAAAAATAATTATCAATGAAAAATAATAATTTCAAACACCACATTTTGCATATAGATATAACTAAAAAATACATATTTTAGGACCTTTGGCTAAAATTAACATGTTAAATAAAATATTTTTATGAAAGAAATGAAATTTGTATGAATTTAATAGTCAGAGATGATGAGTTTTTAAGTTTTATTTTCCAAAAAAATATTGAGATAAGATTTTAAGTATAAATAACAAAAAAAGGTAAAAAAAGTAAAACATACCATTTAAAAAAAACAATAAAATTTAAAACATAAAAAGTAAAAAATTTAAACAAATTAAAAAAAAAAAAATCATAAAAAAAAAATAAAAATATTGAAAAAAATTAAAATTATTGAAAAGAAAAATCAAGCTCCTCGCATGCTTTCCCTAGGCCTTGTAGGATACTCGGTGGGCCACATTGATTTTAGGAATTGACTTAGCATGCTGTGCGTCCTGCAGGCCTTAAGCCTGAGCAGGAAGGGATCTAAGCCCCACGTGCCCCTGAATCTACCTGGGTAGCTAAGGGATCCATAGGGCCTCAGACCTAACTGGGCGGGGAGTTGGATAAACTCCCCGCCCATTGAGGCCCAAGGCCCCGTGGGCCCCTGGGAGTTCTAGGTATCGACCTAGCCCTCCTTGGAGCCTGCGGGGCCTCAAGGAAGTGGGCGGGTGGGGAGCTGCATTTTTGTTATTTTATTTTAATAATTTATTTTTTTTAATGTTTTTTTTTTAAGTTTTGATTTTTTCTTTTAAATTTTTTTCTTCTAAATTATTTTAACGTTTTTTTTTTAATTGTTTTTATTGTGTTTTTTAATTTTTTTATATTTATATTTTAAGTTTTTTAATTTTTTTAATTATTTATTTAACTATTTGTTTTCTTTTTATTAATTAAATTATATATATATATATATATATAATTTTTATTTTTTATTTTAATTTTGTTCAAGTTTATGTCTTTTATAAGTTAATTTTTGTTTTTTTTGTTTTTTTACATTTATTTATGTTTGATTTTTTTTATTTTTTTATTTTTTTATTTTTATATTTGATATCGTTTTTTAATTTTATTTTTTATTTTTTAGTATATATTTTTATTTACCTGTTATTATTATTTTAATTTTTGTTTTGTTTTTAATTGTTTATTTTTATTTATTTATATATTTACTTATTATTATTTTTTATTTTAGATTTTTCAGCAGGGTTCATCTCAATCATCGACTAGCAACCAAAAATCATGATGTGTCATTTTGATAATTGATTTTAAAATTTTCATTATAATGAATCAAGTCTCCTACACAATGTGTCAATTTCATAGTTAATCTTTAAGTTTTCATTACAATGGGTCGAATTCACCTCCACAGTGTGTCAATTTGATGGTTGATTTTTAAATTTGTGTTGCAATGTGTCAAGTTGTCTTAGGCTAAGATTTTAAAATCATTATACTTTTAAAATTAAAAAAGATAAATTATGCTTGATAAAATGACTCTTTCATTTAGGTGTTCATTTTTAAAGTTTTTTAGTCATAAAATTTTTCCATAATTCCATAGTTGAAATATGTTGAAAACTTAAGGTTTTTTGTAGTCATGATTTTTGGTTTTTATTCCATAGTTGAAAATTTGTCAAATTTCAGGGATTCTCTAAGTCATGACATATTATCTTTAATGTTATGGTTGAAAACAATTATAATTTTTTTTTCTTTAAGACCATGGTTGAAAATTGTAGGAATTTTAAGGATTTTCACAGACCCAATATTTTGTCTTTAATGCTATGCCAAAAAATCATTGCAATTTTAAGGATTTTCAGAGACATGATGTTTAATATTTTATGTCATGTCTGAAAGTCGTTGGAATTTCAAGACTTTTCAGAGATGTCATATTTTATCTTTAATGTCATTCTTGAAAATCATTTGAATTCTAAGGTCTTTCAAAGTCATGATATTTTATATTTAACATCATTATTAAAAAATGTTGAAAATTTACTCCAAAAAAAGGACGTTATTCCAACATCAACATTTTTCATTTTCAAGTTTTTTTTTGCACAAAAGAAATTGAATTTTATTGGCTTTTACTTCTCTTTTTAAAAAATGTTGAAAATTTACCTCGAAAAAAAAAACTAATTTATTCGACCTTTAACACTGTTATTTCATGTTTTTTTGGGGTTTTAACGAGAGCTCTTGTTTTGAGCTAATAGTTCTTGTTTCATCAATAACTTTTTAATTTATATAAAATAACTTTTATGTAGGTTTTAATTTCTAATATTTATTTGACTTATTTTTCAAAGATTGATCGACTCTAATATAGTGACAATGGCTTTTGGATATTAATTCTATCCATGGTGGTGGTGTGATGAAATGTGTGGTACACACGTATGGTGATGAATTAAATCCCGAGTTGAACTAGGTTCTATACCGATTTGAAAATAATGCTAATCATATCATGGCATGTTTAGTTTTATATTGAACGACTTTGTTGATTGTGCTTTTTATGGGAGTGTTTTTCATCAATATGCCTATGCCCAGAGTTTTCTCCTCCTCGTAATTTTGGCACTATATTCTTGTAGGTCGTATTGTGTGATTTTGGGTATTGTTCTGGTCACCGTGAGTAGTATTATTTCATTATCATTTTAGAGTTTAATTCTATCTTACGGAATTTATTTTTTAGTCTTAAAATTTTTATGGAGCATTCCAAGTGTTATTCATTATTGCACTCATTTGTAGAGTTGTGTAGTGGTTTGGTTTGATAGTGGATATATTGAGCATAAAATGATATTCTTCATTTCCCAAGCATGGAGTTTTCTTCATCTTATTTTTTTTCTTTTGGGGTTTTATATTTTAACTTAATAAATATTGTTGTGGTTAGGAAATAAGGTGATTTTATGGGTGTGGGTATTGTGGTCGGTTTTGGAATTTTGAAATTGAGAAGGTTTGTCTTTTTGCTAGGGTTCAATTGTGTTTTTATTGTGGGGTTTGGGATTTTCTTATGGAATAACTTTTTTAGTGTTTTTTTCGTATTTGGAATATTGTTCTAGAAGATTTTTTATTATTATTTTTCTTACTTAGTTTTCAGTATTGTTACGATTCTTATTGGTATGTATTTTTCAAGAATTGTTATGGTGTTGGAAGTCATGGGTGCTTTTGTGAGTTCTGATGGTGTTTCAATTTTGGCTATGGATTTATGTTCTTCTTGTTATGATGGTAATTAACTATTTTTATCTTGTCAAAAAGTACCATTCTTTTTACCAAAAACTCTGTATTATATAATTGGTTTAAGAAATCAAGCAATATTTCATTACACCTTACTTTATGTACTTTAATTTCTTTGAATTTAGAGCTTAATATGGTTTAGGTAGTTTTTGTTTGAAATGAAACATTATAGGTTTGGTGAAGATTGGATTAACTAGAAATTTTCCCTACTTTACTTTTTTGGTCTCATTTTCATTTAATGTGATGTATTTTTTAGTCCCATTTTCATTTAATGTGATGTATTTTGAATATGTTCTTATGAAAATAATGGTTTTTATTTGATTTGGAACTTTTTCTTATTATTCCATAATAGCGAATTGTACTAGGTCTAGGGTAACTAAAAATAGTTGCTACTAGGTTTCCATTATGCTCTTATTATTGATCTCTTCGGGTTTGGCCTTTATACAAGAATGTGATATTCATGCTTTGGTGGGGTTTTGGGCTTTCACTATTGGTTTGGATGTTGAATTTAAAATGAAATGGATTATACTAACTATTTTTAACCTTAGAGTCGCTAGAAATTGATTCTAGTCTAGGTTCCTACTTGACATTGAGTTCCATTTTCTTTAATGTGATGGATATGAGAATATGCACTTATTGAAACATTTTTGGAATTTGACTTTGGAAACAATGATTGTAGTTTATGGTCATAAAATATCTATTTTTCCTTGTTTTTTAAAGGATTATGCATGTTTTTTGTTTTGATGTCATGCTATTATTGTTTGAGAGATTTATTGGACTGACTACTTATAACACCCTCCTCCCACATTTACCCCAGATAACTAATCCACTGGGGTAAACATGTGACGAGAGGCCACTATGATGAGATTCAACCTCCTAGGTCATCTTAAGGAGTTGGAACTAATAGAAGAGAATCAAACTGACCATTCACACATCCTATAGAACCTCGAGGATCCAACCAAGCTTTCCAGGTGCTTAGCTCCTGAAGAAACTTGTATTTTACTTACCAAACAACCCAATCATTCCCATGAAAATGCAGAAATGAATCTGTAACCCTCTAGTCACCCCCACAATAAGGCCATCCCAGCGATTGTGGAATTTTTCAGGTAGTCCTGTGCCATCAAACCCATATTCTATGCCACCTTTTCAGGTCCAAGACTTATGCCACTGCCTAGAACTCCATGAGACCTCCAGGAAATGATACATAACAATGAAACAAAGGTACTAATGAAAAAAAATGACCAATGAATTGACTGTACACCTACTAGCCATGACATGAATTTCATCAAACATGTCACAAATATGCAATCTACAGGTCTTAACAATAGATCTAAGTGTAGGGGTCTCATAACTATCTGAGAATCAGTAAGAGGAATTGATTCCTTATCACATTAGCTACATTATCATCTTCTAGATCATATATTCATTATTTATTCATTTGTAAATCAAAATATGATGAGATTCATACATCATAATTATCGTAAAACATACTCATAATCAACATATAAAAAACATAAATAGTAGGGATATAAGAACCATATAGAACACATAATAGAAATTAAATTTACCCATTAAATACAAGGGGATAAAGCTTTTATTATCATGTGTAAAATGAAACCAGGTTTTAGACTTCCGCGTACCACCCAACCATAGACTAGGATAAAACAAATCTCTCTTTCAACCAATCACCCCCGTGCCATATTCCAATCATGAATGTGGATCTCATGAAACACATCAAGCAAAACCAAACTATAGCTTCCAGAGGCCAACCACCCCAACCCTCAACCAGTGATTCCACCTCATGGTATGACATTAGTAACCATCACGAGATCGGTCTCTACCAAATTTATCCTGGGCTCCAGGGTGTTTTTTCCAACGAAGGCTCTAGGACTAGTAACTCAATGCACAACTACTGTTGATATCCAGAGTGTTTTTTCCAACCAATGCTTCAGGACTAGTAACTCAACCCTTAGCTACTAACAGGCTCTAGGGCATTTTTCCAACCAAGGCTCCAGGACTATTAACTCAACCCACCAAGGTTTCCAGAGAGTTTTTCCAACCAAGGCTCCAAGACTAGTAACTCAAACCAAGATGTTATAGGGCTCCAGAGGTCCAACCAAGTCTACATGAACTAATAACTCAACCCAAGATGTTACAGGGCTTCAACGTGTTTGTCTAGCCAAGGCTCCAGTAACTAATAACTTCACCCATAGCTAAAGGAACATGAGAACTGACCAACAACAAAAGAAGGAAACCCACAACACCATGGCTATCCAGGAAATGGCAAGTCTAGGAAAAAACATTGTCAATCCAGGAAATCCAACATGGAAATGAAAGATCATGACCAAGGAACAACATGCATGCCAAAAATAGCAAGGAAATAATACATGCAACTGGGTACCTACAATAAAACCCCAATGTAGTTGCTGATCTTGATGTCCTCTTTCACTTTCCTACTTTTTCTTTGCCTTCTTGCTCCAAATCCCACGTATTCCACAAAAATCCAAGAGTTCTCCAAGAAAAATTTTTGTCCAAGAGTAGGAGAGAGAGAGGATTCAATGAGAGCTCCAAAACTGAAATCACAGAAAGATAACACACTAAATATTTCCAACCGACCCTCAAAAGTTTTTTTATTAATGCGGCTTTTATTTTCTTCATTTTCCATTATTTCCTTCATTTTCCTCCTCACATGCAACATGCGACCTTTCACCTTCCTTCTTGTATTTTCCATTATTTTCATAAATTAAATACCCATTAATTCATCTTGCCTTTTCAAAATATTTTTCATTTCCTTTACCAATTTCCTTAGCCATAATAAACTGAAATGAATAACCACTAGGATTTTTTTCCCACCATTCAATTTGGAATATGTGTCACATGACCTTGGTCTTATATTTTTTTTATATGGATTTTTAACCAAGGTTTTAACAATACCACAATTCAAATTTGACTTCAATTAACATTTGACCTAGTGAGTGTTCTTTGTCAAATCAGAAGTAATGAATTGAATAATATTATGTTATTTTTGGTTGATATTTCTATTATCTTGACTACGTATTTCACCACTATTTTTTTTTAAATGGTCTAAGTTAATTATTTTTACAACATAACACAATAGGTTTGTTGAACATTAAATTGACATAGAATTAAACCCATATCATATCTTATTTGGTGGCCTTCTTTACATTGAGTCCCATTTTCCGTTGGTATAATCCTATGAAACATTGTTGTTATATGATTTTGAATTATTTCTTTTGATGTTGTTGCCTCTAAATTTATATTGTGTTTATATAACTAGTTTAATGGGCTTTTAACTTTTGTTGGGCTTCATGTCCTTGGAGATTTAGTGGGTTCAACCTTTTGGCTCTTTTTTGAGGTGTTAAAATTAAAATGAAAAAATTAATATGCAATGAGGCATGATAAATATTTTAAATATTATAGTCCCTAGGAATTAAATCCCATATGGTGGAATTCTTTCCATCGAATCCCATTTTCCTTTAATACAATAGATGCATGAATATGAAGTTATCGAAACAATATTTTCATTTTATCTTAGAAATTATGATTGTATCTCATGGTCATGGAATTTATATTTGTTCCTCTTGTTTCAAAGAAAATGAAAGAGTTGATTTTAATTTGTTATTTCATGTTATTATTGGGTGAGATATTTATTCACTTCACTACTATTATGCAAGCTCAATTTTAGTCAATATTTGACTTGACCAAAGTTTTATGTATCCTAATCATGGATAAGAAATTATTTTTTGATACATTCAACAATATTATATTATTGTTCGTCAAGATTTGTATTAGCTTGAACATCATTTATAGGATATTTAGACACATGGATGTTAGATATGATCAAGTTTGTCTAATGTATCTTCAGGTAAACTATGTTTATTTACTATGCATTGCGATTATCTAATCCAATGATGATGATTATATTCTAGATAATAATGGATGCATTGACTTATATCTTAACACCATTGTCTTATGAATTTTATCAAAAGAGAATCGAAGGTTATTTGTTCACGAAAAAAATTGAGAGACTTATTTGTAAACTATTTTTCTTTTACATTAATATACTTCCTCAAGTGGCCACATTGATGGGGTCATAGATTTTTTCTCTCTTTCAGGGTTTTAATCATGTAATATGTTGATGTATTGATATTTCATCTATTTTCACGACTAGTTTCCTTAATTTATTTTACGTATGTAGATATACCCTATTAAAACTTGGTCTTGATGCTTACCATTTTTTTTTTATTATTACAATTTGTAAAATACCCTTCACTATATTTACTATTTCAATTTTTTTCTCTATTTCCAATTTTCTCTCTTTTATTTTATTTTTTGTATTTTACACACAAAACATGTGCTATTTTCCTTACCCTTTTTTCATCTTTACACATTATAAACATATAGGAAATTTGAATTTTGACACTTTTATTGCATATGATATTTTCCTTTCTCTTCTTTCCATATTTACAAATTAGAAACATAAAGAAATTTGGATTTCCAAGGGATACTAACTAAGACTTAACATCAAGCGTATGAATTTTTGGAATTTTTTTTTCAAAAATAAATTGTTTATTGTATATGAGACTATGTCGAAGTTATTTTTTTTTTGGTAAGAAAAAACAAGGTGGGGGTAACCACATATTTTAGGGAAAATATTGAAAATAAAATCATTATATATATGAACCAAACCAATTGAGATTCAGATTGTTGTTCCTCCATTCCATTGGATTTTGTGGGTGCTTCCCATCCCTCTATAGGTGTTCCTTCTCTATCCTAACATTTGTTGTATAATTTACATTAGCTCACTTAGTGAAAAAATTATTAATTTATAGGTATTTGGTTAAATCTTCATTTAATTTATGTTAAGTATTGAGGTAATTTCTTTCCAAGAACATAACTCGGGAGCTTAAAAATGTTATTTGTAACACTAATTCTTTTGTTAAAGACTATTATGTTCACCAATGAAATTAAAAATTTTAAACATGAACCAAATGAAATTTTGGTTATATTTAACATTATTTATCTCTTTATTAAAATCCCATTTAGTGAAGCCATTAATATCATCAACAACATCACTGACCCTAGTACTGCCAAATTAGTAAAAGTTTCCTTAAAATACACCTTGTTAAGTGTTTACGGTTGAAAAATATAGATTTTATATGGGTTCCCCTATCTCCCCCATTGTGGAAAATATTCTCATAGAGGAATTTGATACTAAATCCATATCTTCTTCCCCTTCTTGCCTATAATATGGAAAAAATTTGTTGGCAATACTTTTATCATATTTACTCGATGATTGTGACAATTTGAAAATTTTTAAACAACATCTAAATGTTCAATCTCATTTCATCAAATTTAAAATGGATGTTAAAGCTGATGGAAAAGTTCCCTTTATTAATACCCTCAATACCAAGAATGAAGATGGTTCTATTTCCGACAAGGTTTTCCATAAGAAGACTCTTGGCACAAAAATTACCAATGTGATAGATTCAGGAGAAGAAGATAAAATAAGGTTCATAAAACTTTACATTATAACATAAATTTATTTTCAAGTGCATTGCAATTAAATTATAAAAATAAATTACTCATATTGTAACTTTAAGAAATAACTTTTTGGATACACATAGTCACTTCATTATAAAAGTAACATTCATTTATTTTGTAAAAGTGAGTCACTTACATTATAAAAGTGAGCTTATGGGGGAAGTTAAAAGAATGAAGAAAATCTTTTTAACTCAAAAAACTCATTGTGTGCCCATTAGAATTTTTTATCAAACTCCACTTTCTACATGGAACCTTGGTACTTTTCTATGTATTTCTTAAAAAGGTGACCACTTTGACATCCCAACTTTATTTTTAGTATTATTATTTTTTTTAAATTCCTATCTCTTAAGATCAACCCATTTTTATATATAGTTTCTACTTTTGAAGCTATATTACCTTCATATGTACTATGAATAATCTAAGTGGCCTCCTACTTACCAATTTGAGGTACATTTCATCAAAATCCTCTATGGTGTACTATGATGTAGGGGACTTTACTAGGTAGCCTTGGGATATAAATTTTCCTTCCTAATCCATTAAAATGAGAAAAATGGGATAATAAAAAAGAAAAATGATGTGGATGAACCACAATTTCCATATCTAGTCATATTTAGATTCACCCTAGGAATAAAGACCTTATATGAAACATGGTAAAAGTTGAATATTATGTTTGATAAACATAATGAGATTTAAACCCACAAATCAAAAGTCAAATTGATTGAAGATGGAAGAATTAGAAGTAAAAATTAAGAATAAAAATAAAAATCTTAGTTCTTATTATACTAACACCCTTTCTCATGGAGATGAACTTTTCCTTCAATTTTTTCCTTCAATAGTACATTTACTTCTTCTTCTAATGAATTGATTATTCGATTCTAGAGCATCTATACTATAGTTAAGGATAAACCATATTTTCTTCACTTAATGAATGCAATAATAAAGATATTGTTTTTGCATGGTGTTTAATAGTTCTACTAGATGATGGTCATTTTAATGATGTAGTCTATGTTCCATTGAAGGATTGGAGCATAAGATTAGTCAAGAACAATTCATAGCACTACCTAACTTGTAGTTTTATTTTGAAATGGAAACTAATGATAGTAGGTATGATATAATAAAAATATTAATGCAAGGGGGGAGAACAATATTTATAGATATTTTAGGGGTCCATATTGAACCACCCTACTTATTTGATATGACAAGGAGAACTATGACATGGGTTGAGTAGTGAAGAAGTGGAAGCACTATCTATTGGTTACAAAGACTTTCATCCATGTTTATCACCAACCTTTACAGTTGTTTTCTTAAGGTAAAATCCAAAAATTAAGATAGTCCAAATTGGTGGGATTTGAATGAAAATTTTTATCCAATGTTTAAATATAAGAAGGACATAAAAAACAAGTTGGAAAACATTTTATCCAAGTAACCAACACCAATGACTATAAATTTGGAGTCACTATGCACATGAGTCCATTCACCCATGAAGTATGTAGAGAAAAGTATGCATAAGATGAGGAAGTCAAGGGGTGCAGCAACAACTATCAGGACAAATAAAAATCAAATGTTGATTACTCTCTCAAGCATGGATGCTTAATTATCTCATTGAGGACACCCTCACCAACTTAGGGATCCATAACACTCTAGGTTCAACACTACCTTCCTTCAGGCCCAAACACATGGAGAGATCCTACTCTTATATACATCTACAACTATGCCACCCAATCCCCATGGAAATTTATATATTTACTATAGTAAAAAGTTATTAATTACTACCCATATCAATGTCTTACTCCTGGGTTCTCTTTCATCTGATTTGAAAAATCTCATTATATTTGACAAGTTTGTTTTACTTTAAAATAAATTCTTCATTTTATAACATAATAATATTCCTAAGTTGTCACCTTGAGGATGCATTTTTAAATTAGACTAATTTTGTTTAGGGGTGATGTTATTACTACTTAATTCCACCCCCAAATTTAGTGAGGTTCTTTAACCACTTGTGGAGTATGAAGTTCACATCCTTATTGTACACTTCCTAATCACACTTATGAGGAATGTCACCTCTCTCATGGTGGAAATCCTCTTAGTGGGTATGCCATCTCTACCGGATTCCCTACTTTGATGCATATTCAAAAGGATATATTATGTCCCAAATTGGGTCAAAATAGTTATGCTTCCTCTACCATAACCTTCTAGATAATATGCCAAAACCTCCCTAGTAAATTTTAGGCCTTGGATAGTTAGTGAGGCTTATCCCTATGTCCTACACACATCTAAAATATAAATATCACATGATTTTTTTCTTAGAGAAGAGAATAATAAGCAACATTAGTTGATCATAAGTGAGTTATGTTTTTAACTTGTTGCATATGGAGAGAACCTAAAGTCTCACCTATATTATGGTAATGGAAACTTGGTTGTAATTCTTAATCCGATTTGACATACACATTTACTTTTTTCAAAGCTTAGTGAATCAATAACAATAGTCATACTCAAATATCTAAATTTAAATCATAACAATTTTGAGAATGTCCTAGCTAATGTTATTATTGTATCAATTAATAATAGCTACTGAATGCTACCTAGAGATAAATTATTTCAATTCAAGAGAATCTATATGGTCAGCGAAATTAGTAATATTGATTACACAATTAGTAATGTGAAATTAGTAATATTGATTACACAATTAGTAATGCCAATAGGTGAAATAATAAGATGGAATATATCATATCATAGTGATTGATTCATCTTAGCACGATCTACACATGGTGTATTTGATCATTTTTTCGCAAACATATATTAAGACATATACATAATTAATTCCATTATGTTGACACATGAACCCATATTAGTTTCATAGAGATTTAAATACAATAATTTTATCCTCAAATTAAATTTTAATAATCTATATGATGCATAATAAGTCACGTGTATATATATCTCCAAAGTCAACAAAAATAACACGTGTAATCATGTTAACTTACATCTAGTCATGTCCAAAAGATAAATTATGAAATATCATAATTGGTAGAGTATGGCACATTATGATATTGGTATAGTGTTGCTATTAAATATCAAATATGTTATAGGGTATAGTAATTAATTAGTGCATCGATTTTTTTTCTGAGAGAATAATAAGCAACATTAGTTGATCATAAGTGAGCTATGTTTCTAACTTGTTGCATATCGAGAGGACCTAAAGTCTTACCTATATTATGGTAATGGAAACTTGGTTGTAATTCTTCATCCCATTTGACATGCACATTTACTTTTTTCACAGCTTAGTGAATTAGTAACAGTAGTCATACTCAAATATCTGAATTTAAATCATAACTATTTTGAAAATTTCGTAGCTAATGTTATTATTGTATGAATTAATAATATCTAGTGGAGGCTACCTAGAGATAAATTCTTTCAATTCAAGAGAATATATATGGTCAACGAAATTAGTAATATTGATTACACAATTAGTAATGGCAGTAGGTGAAATGATAAGATGGAACATATCCTATCATAATGATTGATTCATCACGATCTACACATGGTGTATTTGATCATTTTTTCAGAAACATATATTAAGACATATACATAATTAATGCCATTATGTTGACACATGAATCCATTGTAGTTTCATAGCAATTTAAATACAATAATTTTATCCTCAAATTAAATTTTAATAATGTATATGATGCATAATAAGTCACGTGTATATATATCTCCAAAGTCAACAAAAATAACATGTGTAATCATTTCAACTTACATCTAGTCATGTTCAAAAGATAAATTATGAAATATCATAATTGGTAGAGTATGACAGATTATGATATTGGTAGAGCGTTGCTATTTATGTGGTATAGTAATTAATTAGTGCATTACTTGTATAATGGGAAGTGCTGGAAAAAAAAAAAAAAATTTATAAGTTTATGAGATCGAATATGATATTGTGTTTAGTAAGTAGTTAATGGATTATTAAAAAAATTTATTTTATAAAAGATTAATTTATTTAAAAAATTTTAAATATCCGTAAGTAATCAAATTTATTTTGTTTATTATAATTAGTTTAAATTTATTTTAATTATGGATTTATTAAGTGTTAAGAGGGTTTAATTTTTTTTGCATCTTAAGAATTTAGTATTTGATTTTTCTAGGTCTTTGGTTTGGCAGATCTAGAATTAAAATGGATTCAAGTTGGTTCAATCCTCTCTTGAAATAAACTATATTCCACATAAATACCTTTTAATTATTTTTAAGTAATTTATCTTATAATTTTTCATGTAATTTATCTCACTTTAACTTACCACCCTATTCACACACTTAAATAAATATTATACCCTATACACTAATTATTTAAAATAACTTTGATTCTTTTAATTTTTGTAGAAACAAATACTGCTTTTTGAAAATTAACTAAGTAAAATAAATCATTATATCATAAAACAAATCACTTGGCCATCGTATCAAATAATAAAATGAAAATATGTTAATTTTTATTAGAATGCCAAAAATATATTATTTTTAACTAAAATGTGAGCAAGCAAGTAAACAATTCAATATAAATTATAATTGTTACATATCGAAATATATAATAAAAAAACGCTCGACTCTTCTCTTATTGATATTTAAGATTATGTATTTATTCATTTAATATCAACTTTGATATTTAAATTTATGTATTTATTCATTTAATATCAACTTTGATATTTAAATTTATGTATTTAAATACATTAATAAATTTGAATTTAGTTAATATATTCCAAAATAATATGTAAAAACGTAACAGATGATTAAAAGAAATTAAAATTAGTTATCAAATGGAGAAGCCTGAAACTAGCGAAACAATCTATAGCCATGAATCACCAACTTTGACTTAATTTTTTTCAGAAGAGAAAAAACACTGTTTTAATTATATTATAGGAAAAAAAAAGCAGTCCATGTGCCAAAATACATATTCTCGTCAATCACTGTCTTACACAATAATACCTTACAACAAGCATATTACAAATATCTCAATGTGAGAAGAGATTCAAGTTATTTTTTGAAACGATTTGATAAAGAAAAGAAGCTGAGCATTGGCAGCTGCCTCATGGAGATTAAAATACACAGAAGTTCGTGGTTAATTTACCTTTATAATCATATCTCTCATTTTCCTTTATCCTCCATTCAATCATGTTTCAAATTTTGACCTTCATAGACGCAATCTTTTTTCTAATTCGTAAAAAAAGGGATCCGGGAGAAGCATATTTCCTGTATAATATCCAAGTTCTCAGTTCCATATTGATTGAGGGACCATATTTAGCTAGAAAATAACTTTGTAACCGAATTTCTTAAAAATATATGACGAAGTTGAGCACTTTTTTTCTTCCATTAAAATTAGATGCATGCTTGATCTCAAATACTAGTACTCAGTCTTCAATCATTAGCGATAACATCAATAATAATAAATCAGCTCTGCATAAAGTACAGTAAATGAACTCATTGATTCATTTATTTGTCAGCATCCCCATCTACATCTGTCCTCTCAAAGAAATTTATATTGTGGCATCGTTTCAGGTTGGCTCTCTGCGTCATCCTCAGCTCCTTCTCTTTCAAGAAATGTTGTTAACTGTAATTACAAAAGTTTAGATTATCAGTACGAGTATTTGTCCATGTTAAAGTAAAAGTGTTGAAATATAACGTAGCTTCTATCTAAACGTAACATGTTCTTTAATTAGTAGTTTAGATTATCAACAAATACGGTATGAATACTGGTGTGAATGTTAAAATAAAAATTTCGGATATAACGTGCCTGCCGTCTGAGCATAGCATGTTCTTCCACTAGCTCCAAGCCCTGCCAACAGTGTTTAATGTATCATATTTTCTTTTAAAGATAAACAGGATAATTTATCTATTTTATTACTCCATAAAAATAATCTAAATTTCATTTTGATTTTAATTTTTAAATTTCAATTTATTTGAAAAAGAACATCAATATAATAGTAATAGTAATTATACCCCTACGGGGCGTTCCAGGGCTATTTTTTGGAAGGTGTTCCATCCTCCCAAATGTCTTATCTTTGTAATGGCATGGAAGAGGTTAGTTGGGAGAGAGTGAAGGTTAATGGGTGGGTTAGTCTATTTAGATCGGCAGTTATGGTGATCAAAAGTGTCGGATTTCTTGACAAATCCTTAACAACTGAGGAAATAAAATTTTCTCTCGTTAACACAGAGAAATCAAAATATATATGAACACATAATGATACACAGAGTGGAGCGAAACTGTATTCTTTATTTCATTAAAGTTGTTTCATTCAACTTTCAGAACTGTTGTTCTATTCTGTCTACTCTACTCCATTACTCCATACCTTTTATGCAAAGTGAATATATATATATATATATACCTCTTTTATATGAAATGGTCGTAGCCAAATATTTAATTAAAAACATAATCTATGTTAAAAACTATAGGAATTAAAATAAATTATGTTGCAGACATTACAAACATTTAACATAACAAAAAAAAAACATTACAATGTCGAAGCGAGGGCGATAGAAGTTATTACATGGAAAAAACGTGTTTGCTAAAGTCAACACCGGATGGTGCGAAAAATGAACAGGGAGGAAAATACAAAGGGTTATCGCATCAAACGACCCGCCGGTGACGTAGGCAGTTAAACTATGCGATGGATTTTGATTGGTCGGAGAGAGTATGAGTTGGTGTGGTGGGGTTGCGTTTATCATGCGGGTTCAGAGGGTAGGTGACGTGGGAAAGAAGTGGTGTGATGAGCTCTAATTGGTTGAGTGGTGTGACGTGGACCTGGCGGAGTCGATTCATCACATGGATGCAAAGGTTGATGTGCTGACTTGACGTGGAATGGTTTTGAATGCGATTGTACGACGGTTGCGGGTAGGTGCAAATAGTTATGGTGGGTTGCATGGGTTAAACGATGATTCAGAAAATCTGGAAGGTTGCGGTAGTGCAAAAACAAATGCGGCTATTGCAGGTGGTTTATGAAGGAAATTGAATGCAATGGTTCAATGCATTAAAATGAAGGTTGAGTGTATAAACAAAAATTCAGTTGCCACTCAGAAACTTAAATTTAAAGTCTGATGTTGTCCTCGTGTTATGTCCTTCTCTGTAATAAAAATCAAATCATAATTTACGTTGTTGTCCTGTTGCTAGTACAGATTAGCCGTTGGGAGTAATTTTCAGCACTCCCCCTTAATCACAACTGCTACTATCATGCATTCCCAGACATTTTCTGAGATAATTAAAACTTTTTTACCCCAATGGTTTTGTTAAAATAACTGCAAACTGTTCCTCTGTTCTACAATGTTTTAAAACAACTTCTCCATTATTCACCAATTCTCTGATAAAATGATTTTTAGCATCTATGTGCTTTCTCCTTTTGTGAAACACTGAGTTCTTTGATAATGCTATTACTGAGCTATTATCACAAGAAATTGATGTAACTTTTACTTGTTCATAGAACAAATCTCTTAACATTCTTCTCATCCATACTGCTTGACATGCTCCTACTGTAGCTGCCTCATACTCTACTTCTATTTTTGATAAAGCCACAATTGGATGTTTCTTAGAAGCCCATGAAATGGCTCCTGATCCTAAGTGAAAAACATATCTAGAGTTACTTTTCCTTTCATCTATACTTCCAGCCCAATCACTGTCAGTATATCCAATTAACTCAAAATTTTGAGAAGAGGTGTATAGAATACCATACCCCTCCATTCCTTTGACATATCTTAGAATTCTCTTTTTTGTTTTCCAATGTGTTTCCTTTGGCTTCTCCATGAATCTAGAAATTAAACTTACAGCATGCATAATATCAGGCCTAGTTGCAGTCAAATATATTAGGCTCCCAACTATGCTCTTATATAAACTTGGATCCACATCTTTGCTATTGTCTTCCTTGCTCAATTTCAATCCCATCACTGTAGGGGTTATTGCTTCATTGAAATCCTGCATGTTAAATATTTCCAAAACTTTTTTCACATACTTTGGTTGAGAAATAAAAATTTTATTTTTATTTTTCTCTACTTCTATTCCTAAGAAGTATCTGAGCAATCCCATATCAGTCATCTCAAATTCTTTTTTCATGACTTTTTTAAAATTTTCAATAAGGTAAGCATCATTACCTGTAAATATCACATCATCAACATACAAAAACAACAATGAGAATTTTACCTTCCTTTTCTTTGATGTATAATGTAGGTTATCCTTCACATTTCTCAAACCCATTTTCCACTAGATAAACATCTATTCTACTATACCATGCTCTTTGTGCCTGTTTGAGTCCATATAGAGCTTTCTTCAATTTGCATACTTTATACTCTTAGCCTTATTTCTCATAGCCCAGAGTTTGTTCAACATAAACCTCTTCCATCAATACTCCATTTAGGAATGCTAATTTCACATCCATTTGGTAAACTTTCCACTTAAGTTGTGTTGCTATGGACAACACTTCTCTCACTGTTTCCATTCTTGCTACTAGTGCAAAGGTTTCTTAATAATCTCTTCCTTATCGCTGCTTGTAGCCTTTGACAACAAGTCTGGCCTTGTGCTTTTCAATCTTCCTTCAACATTTCTTTTGGTCTTATAGACCCATTTTACTCCAATCACTTCTTTACCTTTAGGAAGATCAACTAATTCCCATGTGTTGTTCTTCTCTATTGCATTAATCTCTTCATCCATAGCATCTATCAATTTCTTATCTTTTAGTACTTCTTAAAAATGAATAGGGTATTCTATATGAAAATAAAATGCAAATAAAGAGTTCATACCTTCATTGATTGCCTCTTGCTCATAGATTTCATTCAAGCTTCTAAATCTAGTTCTTCTTTCACTTTCTGAACTTGTGCTTGTAGAAGCACTCAAATCTGATCTTTCTGTTGTGCTTGGAGAAGCACTTTCATCACTTTTCAAGGGTGTTCTCACACCTGCTTGAGGTGTTCCTTGATGTGCTTGTGTTGGTGGAGGTGGTGTTGCTAATGAGAGATTTCTTCCTTCCATTTCTTCCTCGTCATCTTCTTGAGACAAACAATTTTTTACATTTACTGTTTTTTCAATGCTTCAATCCCAAGCTTCTTCTTCAATGAAATACACATCTCTGCTTATAATAAAATTCTTGGTGGATGGGTTATAAAATCTGTATGCCTTTGATTCTTCACTGTATCCAATAAATATGCACTTCTTCCCCTTACTGTCCAAATTATTTCTCAGTTGATCTAGAATATGTGCATAAGCCACATATCCAAATACTCTCATGTGGGTGATAAATTGTTTTATCCCATTCCATGATTCTTCTGGAACTATGTTCATCACACTCTTTGTTGGGCATTTATTCAACACATATGCTGCACAATGTACAACATTATCCCAATATTCATTCGAAAAATGTTTTGCCTTCAACATGCTCCTTACCATATCCATGATGGTTTTGTTTTTCCTTTCAGCAACAACATTTTTCTATGGTGTATACCTTGCTATAAATTTCTTATGAATCCCATTTTCTCTGCAAAAATGCATAAAATATTTGGAGATATATTCTCCTCCTCTATCATTCCTCAAAAATTTTATATGATATCCACTTTGATTCTCTACAAGAGCTTTAAAGTGGCAAAACTTCTCAAACACTTCACTCTTCATATTTAAGAAATACACCCATGTTTTTCTTGTGTAATCATCAATAAAAGTCAACATATAATGATTTCCTCCTAAAAAAAGTGTTTGCATTGGTCCACACAAATCAGAATGGACTATTTATAAGAGTACTTTTTCCCTTATGCTCTTTCCTCATGGAAAGCTTTGTCTGTGTTTTTTTCCCAAGATGCAACTTTCACATAGGCTCTCTGGTTTCTTAGCCAATAGTAATCCCTTTAGAATAAAATTTCTATGTAATAAATTTAGGCCTCCAAAGCTGAGATGTCCAAACCTCAAGTTCCATAGCTACATTTCATCCTGGGCTTCCTTTTGGAATGTCTCTTGTGTCAAAGTTTCCATTACAACCCCTTTCTTCAAATATTCTCTCATTTTCAGAGTAAACATTATGTTACTTGTCATCTTCACTTGTGCAATCCGTTGATTTTTTGATGGTTTATCCATGATGGTACATACATCATCTTCAAATAATACATTTTAGCATTTTTGAATGAGTTGTCCAATTCTAAAAAGGTTACACTTCATACCATGTACATAGTATACCTTAGATATGGATTTCCTTTCTCCTTTCCTTGTCAAAACACTTACTCTACCTTTCCCCATGATAGAGAATTTGCTGTCTGTTCCCAATGTTACTTGAGACTTCACATTTTCATCCAACATGGAAAACATAGAGATGTTTTCAGTCATATGGTTGCTACATCCTGAATCTAGAAACCATATATATTCATTCTTCTCTTCAGCAATATTACATGATAAGAATAAATTCTCTTGAATCTGAGTTTATTTAATAAAGTTAGCACTGGGTCTATTACCCATGTCACTCTGTTTCTTCATACATTCATTAGCATAGTGCCCATACCTCTTACAATAATGACAATGGACTTCATAGTTATCATACTTTTGTCTAGGTGCTTGATTTTTTGCTCCTTATTGGCTATTACCTTGGCTTTGATTCTGATTTTGGTTGCTGCACCTTCCACTTTTATTTGCAAGGCTCTTTATTTCTGCTATGCTCTCGCTTCTGCCTCTACCTATTCCTCGGGAATTTTATCTTCCTTGACCTCTTCCTCTTCCAAAGGACATTTGGGTCTTGAAAGCATGCTCTAAATATGAGTTTGTTGTTATGTTCAACCTTTGCTCATGTGTCATAAAGATGCATGAAGCACATCAACAATAAACCTTGAGATATCCTTTGTCTCTTCAATAGTAGTGACTATTACATTGAACCTTGAGGATAAACTTCTCAATATTTTCTCCACTACTCTTCTTCCTTAAATTGTTTCTCCGTGATATCTTATTTAGGTAACTAACCCAATCAACTGTGTAAATAATGAGTCTAAGATATCAGAACATTTCATGCAAATAACTTCAAACTCTCTTCTCATTAATTAAAGGTTTGGTTTCTTTACTTTCCCCCTACCTTGATATACTATCTCGAGGGTATCCCATGCCTTTTTAGACTTCTCTGCTATTGAAATTCTTGGAAATATACTTTCATGCACTGCTTGATAGAGATAATAGAGGGATTTTGAGTCCTTCTTCTTATTAACCTTCAACAAATCCTTTAATGCCTGTGTTAAGGCACTATACTCATTTGCATCAGCTGGTTTTTCATATCCATCTTCAACCAGTTCCCATAAGTCTTGAGATTCAAACAGGGCTCTCATTGTGATTGCCTAATAGTCGTAGTTCTTCCCATTGAACTATGGGAGCTGAGTATTACCCATACTCGTGTTTGTGCTAGTTCCTCCCATTGCTAACTATGCTAAACTATATAAATTTTGACTATGTATTTTAAATAAAATTTCTCACTATTGGAGAGATATACTCTGTCTCTTAACACTCCTTTTTACAGCTCTTTGGACTATAATTTTAAATAAATAGTAACTCTACTATATCTCTTAAACAAACATTAAATCTTACTGTGAAAATAACTGACTTGCTGAAACCTTCACTCTGCTTGAGAAATGCTTCAACAATATTCTTCTTCCTTTAACTTATTCAACAATTGCTGAGAGCCCGGAATATCTCTGATACCATGTCGGATTTTATGATAAATACTTAACAACGGAGGAAATAAAAATTTCCCTCTTTAACACAGATAAATCAAAATCTCATTACGCAGATGGAGCCAAAAATAATATGAACACACAATGATACACAGAATGGAATGCAACTATATTCGTTATTTGATTAAAGTTGTTTCATTCAACTTTCAGAATTGTTGTTCTATTCTCTATCTTCTCTACTGCATTACTCCATACCTTTTGTGAAAACTGGACAGGTATATATATATACCTCTTTAACATGAAATGGCCAGAGCCAAATATTTAATTAAAAACATAACCTATGTTAAAAAATATAGGAATTAAAATATGATATTCCGTGGACATTACAAACATTTAACATAACAAAAAAAAATTTACAATCTCGGAACGGGCGCGATAGAAGTTATCTCATGGAAAAAGTGTGTCTGCTGACGTCAGCACCAAATGGTGCGAAAAATGAATGGGGAGGAAAATACAAAGGGTTATTGAATAAAAAAACACGTCGATGACGTAGGCACTTAAATGGTGCGGTAGGTTTTGATTGCTCGGAGAGGGTATGAGTTGGCATGGTGGGGTCATGTTTATTGCGCGGGTTTGGAGTGCATGTGACGTGGGCAAGAAGTAGTGTGATGAGCTCTGATTGGTTGAGTGGTGTGACGTGGACATGTCGAGTTCCATTCACCACGTGGATGCGAATGGTTTACGTGTTTACTTGACGTGGAATGGTTTTGAATGCGATTAGATGATGGTTGTGGGTAGGTGCGAATAATTATGCTGGGTTTCTTTGGTTAAACCACGTTTTAGAAAATCTGGAAGGCTACGGTAGTGAAAAAATAAATGTGGCTATTGTAGGTGGCTTATGAAGGAAATTGAATGTGATGGTTCAATGCATTAAAATGCAGGTTGAATGTATAAAAAAAAATGATATCCACTCAAAATCTTAAATTTAAAGTCTGCGGCTATCCTGCTGTTATGTCCTTCTTTACAATAAAAATCAAATCATAATTTATGTTGTCGTCCTGTTGCTAGTACAGATTGGCAGTTGGGAGTAATTTCAAACAAAAGGGAAATGGTACAAGATTTATGTGAGAAAGGCAAGGCGAACTCCTCATCCTGCTTTAACTATTTTATGCTGGTGAAATTTCATGCTAGTTTTCACTTCCAAGAGTGGCACAATAATTAAGTTGTTCGATCTTCAGGTGTTTGACTCATTATGCCTTATTTTTCTAGTGAGTCTGTTAATGCTTGTCAAGGAATTCAACCCTTAATTATGGGTTCAGTGTCACGGTTTTGAGAAGTATTTTCTTTTAATTTATTTTCCTGGTTTCTTAGGGTAGATTGTCAAATAGTCTTTTTGCTCGGTCTTTCCATGCAACTTCTCAATCACTGGGAGAGACTCTAGTTATTTGGATAATTTTGAATTACTCTCTTTACTCTTTGTTTCAAAAGAGTTTAGTGTCTATGTCTTTTATTCTAGGTTCTAGTATAGTTTAATTGTTCAATTTCTATTTGGTTGAATTATTCCTATTCCAGTGTCAGTTTGTAGATTTAAGGGTTTTCGATATTATCATAGGTCCTTTGTATTAAGTATATGAACACAAGATTTTGATTGTTTGTTGTTGGGTTGTGTCATGTTGGAGTTTGAGAATTTGTTAGAATTCAATCTCGTAGTGTATTTTAGTGATGATTTTATAGTTCTCAGGTCGAGTGCTCAAGGTGCTAGATCTCGTATTTTATCTTGTTTTATAGGCAGAGGTTTTGATTGTTATCAATGTTCCTTAACAAACACAATCATGCCACCTAGGAAGAGAATGTGTAGTAGGAGGGGTGGTGGAGGAAATTTAGGATCTAAAATGGGTTGATTTTTTTCCTATGACTCTGCTAACTTCCATGAAGACTAGTGGATAATCCAAGTTTGACATCTGAAAAACTACACCACAGAAACCTCCAATCAAGCGAAGTTGTTCCTCTCGAAGAAAGGACTGAAGTTTTATTGCTTGAAAATAAATAGGTAGGGGATTTTCCTTATCACTCAGATTATGAGTTGCTAGGGGAAGATACAAAATGGGTTCGCAAGTTTAGGAATAGAAGGCTTCATTTTATAAGTTTGCTAGCCTTACACCAATAAATGCCTACCCTGTTACATATGCTTTTCAAATATAAACAAGTGGAGAACTATAGTATATTCTGTTTATTGGAGGATATCAAAAGTATTCTTAGCAATCAAAGGTTTTCCTTCGATAATGTACAATCTCACTTGGCTTGTGTAGAATGCTTCCGTGTGAGCGATTCTGTCTCTGGTAACCTCCCAGATCCTCTCGCTGATAGTGTGCATGCTCCTAGTATAATTTATTCTGATGAAGTCTAGAGAAGGCTGGTTTCATGAAGTTTTGATATAAATTTCGGTATGCATCCTTTAGGTATAGATTTTCCATGGTGGTCCTCATCATGTTTTGGCTCTAAAGTACAATGGTTTGGAATATTTTGTTGGTTGACAATTTGGCGCATTATAGAAAATTGTCTAGTCCCTTAAAACTTTTCTTATGGATATTTTAGCAGTGAAATTGGCATTTGTTGTTTCTGGAGGAAATTTTATTATTGCACTCTATTTTTGGTTAGAAGATGGATGGTTATGGAGGTCATTGTTATGCGAGTGACACTGTTTCAGTGCTCCTATGTGAAGTGTTATTTTTTCCCTTTTTTTTTTGTGAACAACTCTATGTGTGAATGCTCATTGTTCTTTTCTGGGTTGTTGGTAGTTCAAACAAACTTAAGCATTGTATTTAGGTTGGCCACACTAATCTTTAAGCAAGGTATTTAGGCTGGCCATGCTAATATTTAAGATGTTTGGACTTGAACTTATAAAATTTCAAAGCTAAAGCGTTAACACAAAATTAACTCAATAATACACGGTGAATTTGTTTTAAGCATTATAATCTTAAAAAATTTAAATATTTAAAATAAATGAGATAAAATAAAAAGATATTAGCTTCAAAAAAAATTTTATATATATATATATATATATATATATATATATATATATATATTACATTTAATTATATATTCTAAATAAATTGGAAAATGTAAAACAAATTGAACCCCAAAAGGTAAACACATAAAATCTAAACTACATTTACTTATATATATTCAAAAATCAATAATACCCACAGAGTAGAGCACCTACTTTCGATTGGATCTCGGTCATTTCTTTGGTATATAGTTGAGACTGCACTCAAAACCAGCATACCCAACGGTGAGTAGGACTCATGAGGTCCAATACATAGTTAAAACTACAAGCATAACGAGCTCGCTTTAGCTTTAAATTTCAATTTCCTTACCTGCCTCGATTTAACCCGTTTTAGTCCGACCTCCAGATGGTCTTGAAGCTCTTGTAACTCTCTCAAGTTAATGCACCCAAGGTCCTCACCGCTCATTTTCCTGGAAAAAGAATTTTGAACGAGAAACCATATTCTAAAATAGTAAGGGTATGAGAAGCAATGCGTTCTTGCACGAATATGAAAAATGTTATTAATTTATATGTTACCTATATTCGTGCTCCAGCTCTTCGCGGTATTGATGGAGCTTCGTAACTTTTGTTATATCATCCATCTGGAAACATGTAAATGACATGTTAGTAATCCAATCGAACACGAGATTGATCAGTATTTGACTTCGATTTTCTCTATAAGAATAATGGCAGTAATAATTCAAAAGTGATAGTGACATGCTATGAAATCCATTTTGTTCTTTATATTCTCAATATATGACCTTTTGCAATTCATTTTCCATAATCATAAATTCTAAGAAGAAACATATGTTCAGATATATATATACTAAAAGTCCGCTATTTTTTTATCAGTTTTTCTAACCCTATACATTTATTAAACCCTCATTTATGTTTGTTACCACTTAAAACTTATAATCCTTTTCAAATCAAATGAAGGTCTTCCCCTTTGTTACCACTTTGCTTTTAAAAATAATAGTCATTTTCCACCGATACAAGGTGATTCCTTTTTGTTATCAGCATCATTTTCTCTTTGAAACTTTTAATGCTTTCCCAAACAAAAGAGGTTTACATGGAAGACGCATGTGAATAAAACTAAGTTTAGGTAATTTGGTTGTAAATTTCTTGGAAAAGCCAAAACTTGATAAGTGTTTTATTTAATCCTGAGCATCTATTTGATAGAGAATCATTTTTGTAACATACCTCTATACACATAAAACTAGTTTCTTTCTTGGATTATAACCATTGAGTTCTGGTTATTCTAATATGTGAGTGGTTGTGTTAATTTTTTTTAGTACATATATAATTGATATAACCTTTTCCTTTGGCATGTCTAAATAGTTAGACCAAAGAATATCATTATAGTTATCTTGTTCGATAAATCAAGTTTAGTTTCAGCAAACATTAACCTATCATCATTTAATCTTCATTATCATTTACACTAACCCTAGGCCTTTTCTTATTAAAAGCTTAGGCATATGAGGGGTTCTACCTATGGCGTAACTTGGTATAAATTCCTAGGCTAGACCTTAGGACACAATGGGGAATGTTTGATCATACATTCCCCCCACCCCCTTAACATTACCACATTACACTTTATACTTGGGCTCGGTGAGCTTGTCCACACATCTTAGGGAACACATGATGTTTCCACATGGCTTCTCATATATGATTCCCTCCTGACCCACCCACATGAAGATATCCAAGATCGTATTTCCATATCCGAGGACGAGGAGGTTTCCGGGGTGGTTTTGGGTAGCGTTGCTCTCGTTTGCATGAATCATTTGATGTATACTCTTCTCGCCATTGTCGCCTCTGTGGTGAGGGGAAAAATCTCTGACCCCAAGCCTCATTTCTCTGGTGATTATTCTGGGCATTTTCCTGTTACTGCTAATAAAATTATGTATTTTTATTATGATCAGTGATTTTCATTTCATCCAGAACCATCGATTGTAACATCATAAGAATTCAACATAGTGTTAAAAACCTTTTTCTTTATTTTCGACCCATGAATGCATAGTTTTCGTACAAACTAATTCCTTTGAATTTGCAAGACCTATCGAATCCAAATCCATGAGCTGGTCACGCAACGATATGTCATGAGTCTCACTAAAGGTAAATACTCTTGTACTTACGTTAATAATTTTACTTTGAGTTAAACAAATTCCTTAAAACTTTAATGGGCTAGTTTAATGCTTTCAAGGGTTCAAGTGCTGAGAGTAAATCCTTGTCAATGTAAGATTTCATGCAAATGGTTCAAGGTAGAGGATACTCTTGCCTATTCTAAGGGTTTTACTTAACCCTAATCTTGAGCCCTCTTGGATACCAGTGTGATCCATGTTTTTCGTATGTCCTTTTTACGCTTTGGTACTCAGCTAAAGTTTTCCTTGGGATTCTCTTCTGGTGTAATTTCAGGGTTTTTAACCTCGACCCACTTTCTTACTAGCTCAGGGTTTTCTTTCTTTTCACCAAAGGAGAAAAAGTCCCTTTCAACCCCGAAGGTATTAGGAGAACCAATGTTCCTAACTTAGGTAATTTTATTGTAACAATATAGGGTTTTTTCTAAATCTTTGGTTATTGTTTAATGCTTTTGGTTTGCAGAGACCCAACATATTCACTATTGTGTTTACTTTTCTTATTCTTTGATATAGGCAGACGATACTAGAACATACTTCATTCCTTCAATAATCTTACTATTATATTTCCAACTCTTTTATCTAGAACACTGATAACCATTATTTTCGTGTACAAGTTTTGGATTCCACAGCTACGAATTCACCTTAGCTAATTTATTTTTTTATTTGTTGGGGTGAAATTATTTACATTGATATTTTATAATCCTCATGGTATTTTGTCATGATCCCTAGGTTACATATACCTAGTTAATTAAATCAATGTCCAGTTCTTTTACACGTCCCGTACACTTTTGTTCCAGGTACCAAAATCCTATTAAGAGATTTCCTTTCTTATTGCAGGTTTCCTTCTATCAACATGGTGTGTTAAGGTCATGGTCACTCTTCCTTCATTTGGGAAAAATATATGAGCATACCCGCTTCTATATAAGTTCTATGAAAGGGATGAGTAACCATTACTCAAGCCTTTGTTTTAATCCTTTGTTTTAATCCAATTGTGTTTTGGCCAATGCTGGCCTAATCGTTTATAATTTCCAAATGTTCAACAACACTTATTTTTAGTTGACTTATCAATACTGAGTTGAGCCGCTGTCAACATGCCCTTTTTAGAATTTAATATATATATATATATATATTTATTTATTTATTTATTTATATGCAATAGGACACATATTGCATTTTCTAAGTCAATCTTTCATGGATTTCACCCTATGGGATCTAATGTTCATGGCATATATATTTGAATTTTGAATGTGAATTTCTTAATTAACTTGCATATACTACACCCTATATGGGTCTTTAATCCATATAGTTTAAACTTGGACTCTTAATGTCCTGTAATACTTTACGTTGAATCTCAACCTTGGTCTTCTGAGTTCTTTTTCAATACCCTTTTAATGTTTGTTTGCAAGGATAACAATTATCATGCATCCCTATGTTTCTTAATAATACCATTTTTTTGATCTAGATATAGAAATAACAATTACCAAATTGATTTAATATCTATGTATCAAATAACAATAATATTAACTATAATAATATAATTGTCTTTTAGAGTTATGATAAAAATCAAAGATTTAGATTATATTCATGAAACTAGCAGCTCACAATTGAGGTGCTTCAACTCGAGACTGCTTCTAGCATAACGCCATGTGGGATCATCATTACACATCATGAATATATAGCTTACAAAAAAATAGGGAAGTTAGAAAAATCACCTAAGACATAGGAACCAAATCCTAATCGAAGGCATACACTCAACTAATGAACTGACTCTCTTCTAAAATACATTTCTCCATTATCTTCAACAATCCCCCTTAATGGAGAAACAATTCATTAGTGTTCCTAACATCCCTAAATAACTCAAATTTGATTCTTCCAAGAGGCTTAGTAAAATTGTTTGCAACATTGTCACAAGTATTACAATATTCAATATGGATTTCCTTTTACCGAACCTTCTCCCTAAAAAAATGAAATTGTGTATCAATATGCTTTTTGTTTTTATGAAACACTATATTACTTGGAAGTTTTATGGAGCTCTAGTTGTCACGTTTTATCATTATTTCATCTTTTTTTCTTCTTTGACATCATGGGGAAGTATTCTTAACCAAACTACCTCACATTTTGCTGCACACATTTCTTGACACTCAGCTTCTGTTGAAGACAAGAATACAATGTTCTACTTCCTGTTGCTCCATGCAGTGACCCTAGATCTAATGTTGAATGCATAACATGTTATGGATCATATGATATCTAGATTTTCAACCCTATTGGAGTGTAAAAAATCTATCGATCTAACATAAAATGAATCGGTATTTTTAATAAAAAATTATAGGGTTCCTTGAAGATACATTAAGATGCCTTTCATTGCAACCCAATGACTCTCAATTTTTACATCAATTGGCTCAATACACTAACTCCAAAATTCAAATTCATCCTAGTTCTAGTTAAGTAAATTAGACTCCCAACTGGCTGCCTATATAGTGTTGCATAAACCTCCTTAGAAACATCATCATCCTAAAGTTTAATATTCTACTGTAAAGGCACTCATGTAGCTTTGCACTCATCCATTCTAAAAATTTACAATAAACTAATAACATACTTCCCTTCTAACAAAACTTTTGGCCAAAATCCCTCCAAAATTTAAGACCCAAACCATAGTGTAGCTCTCCAAGGTCTTTCATCTCAAAAACCTGTGACATATTACCTTTCATTTCTTTAATTATTTCATCAACATTTCCTATAATGATAAAATCATATACATATAAATAAATAAATAAAAACCCCCACTTTATCAAACATGGTATACATATTAGGGTCATTCTTGTTTCTTTTATAACTATGTTGCATGAAGAACGAATCAATTTTGTTATACCATGATTTGGGTGCCTTTTTTAGTCCATACAATGCTTTCCTCAATATAAACACTAAATTTTCCTCCCCTTGTTTAACAAACCCTTCAGGTTGCAATAAATATACTTCTTCTTTTAATTCCCCATTTAAAAATTCAGATTTCCCATCTAGTTGATTATCATCCAATGATGTTTATTAGCTAAAGAAATTAACATTCTAATTATGTTTAATTTAGCTACAAGGGTGAAGGTTTCCTCATAATGCATGCCTTCTTTTTGCGACTACTCCTTTGCAACCAACCTAAATTAATATTTATCTATACTCCCATCTATTTAAAATTTAGGCTTGTATAACCATTTGCAACCTATGGATTGTTTTCCTTCAGGTAATTCAACTAGATCCCAAGTTTTTTTGAAGTATTGACTCATATTCCTCTTCTATGGCGGCCCCCATTCATCATATTGACTAAACTATTTATAATTTTAGAGTTCAACAACATTTAACATACTAATTATAAGAGCACGGTCCCTATAACTTGCTAGAAATTGAATTTTCCTATGTGATCCTCTAAGTGGTGGAATGGCTTAAAATATATTCTGATCATCCCTTGGTGGACTTGGCTTGGCTACACAACATCTATACCTTCTTATTCTTCCTTTTTCTTCTACTGTTGTTGTTCATGGTTGTTCCTTATTTCATCACTCCCTTCTTGCATCAACAAAGGAATTTCCCAGTCTTCATTGTCTTTATCACAGTTTATATCATGAACCTGCTCATGGAATACTACATATCTACTTTAAAATTATTTATGAGTAGAGGGATTAAATAATTGATAACCTTTAAACTCAGTACAATACCCAAAAAAGGTGAATTTAATGGAATTTGAATCCAATTTATTTCTATCCTCCTTTGGAACATGAGAAAAAGCATTGGAGCCAAAAAATACTTAATGTTTAACTTGAGGCTTAAAACCTAATAGAGATTTGAATGGAGTTTTAAAATCAAGGATTTTTTTGGACTCCTATTCTTCAAATATACTGCAGTATTTATTGCTTCTCCCCAAAAACCATTAGAGATATTCTTACCTTTTAACATGCTACAAGCACACTTCACAAGGGTTTTGTTATTCCTCTCTACAACCTCGTTCTGTTAAGGAGTGTGGGGTACAATGAACTGCTGAACTATCCCATGGTCCTTGAAATATTTGATGAAGCCACTCTACTTGTATTCTCCCCCTTTATCTGAGCGAAGAATTTTGATGAACTTCCCTATCTATTTTTCCACAATTCTTTTGAATTCTTTAAAGTATTCGAAAGTATGACTCTTATTACTGAGAAAATACACCCAGGTAAATATTTTGCAATCATCAATAAAAAATAAAAAATAATAGGCACCTCCTAATGATATTGACTGCATCGGCCCACATAAATCAATGTGAAAACTTTCTAGTATATCTCTCTTCTTTTTATCTAATATTGTAGGAAACTCATCTCTCTGCATCTTCCCAAGAGCACATGCTTCACAATCAACATGAAAATTCTTTAAAATAGGGATACCATTGACCATACCTTGTTTATGTAGTAACAACAGGTCATTGAAATTAATATGACCTAATATTCAATGCCATAAGTCTTATGTAGTGATAAATGATGAAGTCAAGGCTTGGTGTGGCTCAATTCTGACATTGAGCTTGTATAGAACTCCCACTCAAATCCTTGATGAAATTGTCTTCATATGATCCAATAGATATTTAATAACACAATAAGACTTAAAAAACTATACCTTAAGAGTATCATCTATTAATATAGAAACATAGATCAGATTCTTTTTAATTCTAGGTACATAAATTAATTTTGAATATGTCTAATATTTCCATCAAGAAATACGACAGGAACATTATCATACCCTTTGATTTGGTACCCTTTATCATCACCAAGGTAGATTTTAGCACCACTGTTATCTTCTTTGAAAATTTCAAACCACTATCTGTTACGTGTCATGTGAGTGGAAGCTCCTGAATCCAAAAACAAAGTATATGGTTCATCATTCTCAACAGAGAGAACATAATAAAACATAAATAGTTTGAGGTCATGATTCTAGTCTTCATCAATAAAGTGCCCTGCATGCTTCTTATTTCCATGTCGAGAAGATTCTTCATATTGTGATTCATAGCAAAGTGACCATATTTACCACAGTAAAAACATTTTATTACTGAATCGTTTATGGTCGAAGACATACCTTGAGGTGGCTTTCTTTGTGGTGTATCTCTACCTTTTTGTCCTGCACTTGTCTTCCCTATGAAGGGCTTCTTCTTTGCCATTAATGTAAGATCTGAACTCTAGGGTTTCAGATTCATCTACTTTTCTTCCTCTTGCATCATGATCCCTGTCAATTCTTCAAATTTGGGAGCTTTCTATCTTGCATTCAATCCTGTGATGAACATATGATAGTCATCAGTCATACCATTCATGGTAACCATGACAATATTAATGTTTGACAATACCTCCCCTATGTCACCTAACTTATCTTTGAGGTCCTTGATTTGAGACATGAACAAAAGTACTAATTCGTTCTCTTCCATTTTAATGAATAGAATCTTTATTTTTGGGAACAATAGGTGATTTGTGTTTTTAATCTCATACTAATCCTCAAGGGTTGTCTATATCTCATTTGATGATTTACACTCTCTGATGTAAGGGATAATGGAGTCTGTCACTCATAATTTCAACATCACTTTCGCCTTGTTATCCCTCTTCTCCCACTCCTGAATTGTTGTTGTTACTCCACCTCCTGCTGTTGTCATATTCACTTCATCTCCATTTACAATCTCTCATGCACTTTTCCCCTTAAGAAAATTCTACAACTTGAATTCATAATTGGAATAATTGGATCCATTGAGCATGTTTCTCTCATTAATGTATTATTTTACCATTTGGTTATTCATCTTGACTCAAAAAAAAAAAAATCGACCTCCAACAATTGACAAAAAACTAGATCTACCCCAGATCCAAGAGAAGAATCTCAAATTTTTTTTTTAAAAAAATGCTGAGACCCTATTTTAAAAGAAAAATTAAACCTCTTTTAAAATGAGCACCCCAAACCACAATATTGTCCTTTTTTAAAAAATATTCTAACTTTAAAAAAAATCAAAGGAAGAAAAAAAAATGAGAAATAGTAATTCATATGAGTCAAGTTGTGTTCACCAAACCGCTCATCCTACCACCAGGGGCCATGAGACTTGGCTACACCAAACTTGTCTCCATGTGTCGCTCAAAAGGAACTCCAAAGGCCACTCCAAAGGCACTTAAAGGTCGCTCCAAAATAGCCATGATTTCTTTCAATGTAGGTCGTGGGCTTCATCAAAATTCCCACTGCCATATCCTGCCCACCGACAGAGATAGAATTGATCTTCGCTCTCAACTCCTCCACTCACGCAGCAGAAACAAATCAATATTCCCTCATGCAGTAGAGACTGAATCATTCTGTCAATTGTCCAACGATCCAACCCTACTTCAAGTGCCAACTACTTCAATTTTGTGCTCAGCTTCTCCACCTTGGTGTTCGCTGCAACGACGGCCTAGATAGGTGCAACAAATTCTACTCTTCGTACAATTCTTATGCATGTAGGAATGTAGGCACATAGGCACCAATCCACATAGACATGTCCAATGTTTCTTTTCACACTATGCTTTAGGGAATTTATGTCGTCAGTAGAGCTGATAGAATCGCACGATGCTAGGTCTCAATTCATATGACCCCTGTTGTACATAGCTTCGTAGGATCTACACATCTGCAAAAAATCAGATCTATGCCCCACGCCCTACACTCGAGCCAACAACAGGATCAATCACACAACATTCTCCATGCACTCACGCAACTCTAAGCCAAATCCAAACACTGTAGATCCAATAAAAGTCAACATCATCTGTAAACCTCCATGGGTTAGCGCTCCTCCGAAGGGAAACTATGTGGTGAAAGCCTATGTTGACAAGAATATGTATAAGTAAAGGCCGAAAAATGTGCTTCTTTCTCCAGGTTTAGCGCTTATCAACACACTTCTCTCTCCAGGAAGAGCATTGATCTACTCACTCTTAGTGAGAAAAAAAAAGTGTCCCCGCGTTAGGATTTCTTCACACCAACCACTAGGGGTCATTTTTCTGCCACCTAGACTGTAACGACTCTAATTCATAGAATATATATATATATTTTTCCCTTACTCTTTAATTAATAGTTGCTTAGAAAAGTAGCATTGAACATTCTCCATTATTACAATTTAATCTAATATACACATATACACATATACTAAAATCTAAATATATAACTTCATTTGTTACTTTATCTAAAGGGTAAAGTTTTCATTGTAATAATGATATGTCATTGGTCAGATGTATTAACCCTTATGGTTCTATTACCATAAGACCCTTACTAAGTAATTGTTTTCTGTTGAAACATCATGTAAATTAAGGGACCTTTAATGTGCTTCGGTATTAACCTAGCACGAAGGATTATAATTTTTAATTATATCCCAGTATGGTTATGAGATTTTGATATGCCAACCTTAGGCGTAAAATTTTATGAAATGGGTAATATTATATGGCTTCTTCCTTTTATTTTTTGAAGAATTTCGTGTGTATGCATATATATACTCATCACCATATACATATCGATTTTATCTAATCGCTCATGTATGAACTATCAATGATAAAATATATATAGACCTGAATAACCTTTCGATTCTGCTAATCGTTTTTCCAATAATTAAATGATGTTATATGCCCTGGTTTATAACATAATATTTTTGGGTTTTCGAATATTTATTGGATACTCAACCCAGTTGTAAAGGTTTAGGTGATTGTTGAACTTATTATTTATGTTACAGTACCAATGGTGCCTTGTATTTAATGAACATTTATCCTTTCCATTTGATTTTGTATTTAGATATTTGATTGTTATTACCATTGATACGACACTTATATATTTTATTTACTTCTTAGTTGAAGCTTCTGGTACTCAGAGTACATATTTGATTTTTTTTTTTATATTAAAGGATATCATTTCGATGTTAAAACTCATCCCAATGTGAGTTAATTGTGTACTCAGTTCATTTGATTTTGGTCAGTGTTAAATCTCCCTCTCGGGATTTCTTATGTCTTTTCTGCCATTTCACAAGTTCTCAACATTGAGACCCTCAAAATATTTAGCCCTAATTTGGGAAATGGATCTCTTTCGATACTTAGGGTTTGATATCTTGTTTTAAAGGAAGGTTTTCTTCATGGTAAAAATATTTTGTGCCCCATTTTCTTCGGCCGCTTATCATTCCAGTGCTGAGAGAGAATAATCTGGTTGAGACCTCAACATCTAATTATCGGCATAATCGCATCAATTTCATGTTGCAAGTAAGCCATACCTTGGTTAGATGTATCAAATTGGTAGAGATTTATGCCGGCGTTATCTTTTGTTGTTTTTCTTCAATGAAATCTGCAGGAATATTTGTATATTTATATTCGAGGAATAATGTCTTCGATTCATTATTATTCTTATATTTACAGTCTTTTATTTCGGTCGATATCCATTTCTTTTTGTTTATAATCGTTCATGTTGAAATGATACGTATTATTTTGCCTAAACCATCGATCTGATATATATTTATATTGTTTGTTGTGGCAAGAATGAAGCCTCAGGCTATGAAATACGTTCTTTCCATACTTCTGGAAGAACGATTTCCCTTTTTTCGATTAATCCTCATGAAAAATCATGGCTAATACCTCCACCATTCATAGCCGAATTGGTAAGTTTGTTAATCGTGAGATCCTTTTAATTATTATGGTATAGCTTTATTTATTCTCTCTTACGTCTAATCCTGATTCCGGTAATTTACAATTTTGATTCTTATATTGACTCTATTATTCTCCATAGTAAGAAATTCAGGCATCAATGTTTTCAGTTTCTACAAGGTATTGAACCTCTCTTTTCCCACGATTTGATTTGAGTTATTATTTTTAACCCTATTTAAATTTACATTATTTTTAATTTCTTTCACTTTGTATGAATACAGGTATCTACTACCACTCAGCCTTTTGGTAATTCTCTTCAATTTACAAGGGTATGTTCATCCATTAACCCTTGTATTTTTGTTTTGGAATATACAGGGTTTTGATGCCCAACTTGCCTTGTCTCTCTAAATGCTTCTCCACTCTGGAGACTAGAACCATACATTGGTTCCTGAAATTTTTTCTTTTATGTAGGAATATGAGTTTGGAAGAGTCTATGTATAATTATTTATTTTAAATATTCAAATGTCAATTTAGTACAATCAGGAGGAAAAGCCTTGAAAAAACATTTTTCGGTATTTGACTGTTAAATTGTATATATGTAGGACTTTCTCCTTATATATTAGTTCTGGTACCATATTTTTGTTTAAAATTGACTCTTGTGAGAGTGATTCATATATATACAAATAGCGCATTTCCTCTATTACATTTCTGTCCATTATTTAAATTTCCTCATTTTATTTTCTAGACTTGTACATTTAGAAATATTTGGTATATTTACATGTATACACAGTTTATATAACATCTGAGATTTTCAGTGCTAGAGTTATAGATTCTGAGTTATGCTATCTTTAAAATAAAATTTTGGACAGAGTATAGTATTTATAAATAGAGTCAATTTGATTAATAATATTTTGGCTTAGCTTCATATTTAGGATATTTCTCAGTTTTTCTCTAATATCTCTGTTTATTTTTAGATTATCACCATTTCAGTGTTATAAAATTCTGAAGAATTTCTTGTATTTATTTACTAGTTTTTTTTTCATAATAATAATTATTATATATAATGGATTAGAATATAATCTAACTGTTATCTAGTTCCATTCTGGTGAATAGGATTTTTTTGTAAACTAATATTATTTTAGCTTTATGCTTCTTTCTGTATTCGTACTTGTATACGTAAATATGATAGTATTGCTAGGATTTTTGTACCATCGAATAATAGTTACTTCTCCTTTCAGTAACTTTTGAGATATCTTCACATTAAGTTGTAAATTACTATTATGCAGAAAACATAATGTTCATTTCCAAATGATATTTTTTATTTATGTCTGTTATCAACTGTTTGTTATAAGTAATATCACTTGGCTTGTTCATTAGTTACATATTCACTGAATTTTCACCATGTAGTTCTCTACTGATATTTTAAAATTCATTCATTTATATCTATTCTCTTATTTTCTTCTGGTTATAGACACGATATAAAATTTGATAACAATTATAAATAGAATATCAATTTTCTTATCTCCAGATCCAAACCTAAATACAGGTTTCGACATTGTGGAATATGGAATTCTGAACTTATTCTATCATGCTACAATATTTACTAGATTTAATCTATTAAATCTGGTCAATCAAAGGCATGATTTAACATAATACTAATTATTCTAATTAGCCACATCTTTTCCATTTCTTGCAAATAATTGTACCCACTTTATAAACTAGCTTTTAATATTATGAGTGCATACCAATGCGTAATGACCAATCCTCCCAACCATAGAATTCCTCTTTCTCCAGAATTCAACCCTGAGGTGAGATCCTCTCCCCAAGAACAGACCAACCTCCATCTGTTCTAGAGTAGCTTACTTAAGCTATGCTTTCCCCCAAGCCTGTTTCTAATTCTGCGTCTAGAATTTTATGATGCTTTTCTTCCTGTCTGTTTAGGCTTCCTTTAATGAGGGACTTTAAAGTTTTTTTCTGCTTTTCCAGCTTTTTGCCTCTTCACAACTACTTTCCTCTTCATTGGGGAATTTATATTTTTCCTCTTACATCTAAATTAGCATTTTTCCTTTCAAGGATTTTTGAAAGGTTTTGGGAAAGTCTTATCGTTATCCATATCCTGATGGATCAGGCTTATGATCTCCAATCTCATCTGGTCATAGTGCACACATAAATATTCCATTTATTTTCATTAATAAATATTTTAAAAAAATCCATACATAATTATCCATTGGAGTCCACTCCCCTTTGGATTTTTGTTCAAATGTCTAACTTAAAAAACATAGAAATTAGGGGTATTACATAGACACTCACCCATCTATGAAATAACATTGGATTCGACTCAATCAGCCCTGAAGCTTTGGTACCATGATAAAAATCAAAGACTTAAATTATATTCATCAAACAAGCAACTCATAGGTGAGGTGCTTCACCTGGATACTTCTTCTGGCAGCTTTATGGGATCATCATTACACACCATGATTATATAGCTTACAAAAAAATAGGGAAGTTAGAACAATCACCTAAGAAATAGGAAATAAATCCTAATCTAAGGCATACAATCAACTAATGAACTGATTCTCTCCTAAAATACATTTCTCAATTATCTTAAACAAGTTACTTGTATCTTTTCCTGTTCCTAGTTGTAGTATATGTTAGCCCCTTTAGCAATAGAAAATGTAGTAATAATATGTCCTAGGTAAACCCAAGGAAGTCTCTTGTTATTAATTAACATATAAGGAAACTTTCTTGTGATACTGAAACCTCAACACAATGGCCACTATACATCCAAAATTACTGAAGTTGAAATGGATTTATGCCTATTATATTTACTCTTGGTTTTGAAACTCATAAACATAGACACAATGCCCTATATTCTTACATGATTCTATTTATTTTACATCATACTTTTCAACCAGTATGATAAGAGTTTTTAATATCTGATATTGTTTGGTAGAACCCATGTCTAATCACTAAGACATATATTATATCCATAATTGAGATTGCTATCATCCTTTCGGGTTTGATACCAGCCTGCAATCTCTTCCTTAAATTTCCTTCCACGACCTTTATTAAATGCTATTCATTCTCTATTCACATTGAAAACCATAACATGGTTCCTTTTGGACTCCCAGAAGGGATCCTAGCGAGACTAAATCAATTATACACATACAAATGTAATATAGTACGGTCAAATAAGGTTTCTTAGGGAAAACCTTCATATATATTTCTTGCCCAAACATCTCGAATATGATTAAAATATAGAGATGAATCTTCCATGCTATTGTTAGAGTTTTACTACTATCCAATTTCCTAATCCATGTTTCTTTTCCCTTTATTACAACCTAGTTCTACTTATAGGACAATTAGAAATAAAGATGCGTTTAATATGGACTACAATCTGCACATTTAATTACGCTTACTCTTTTCAACCATGCATATATCAATAATATTTATCTCCTACATAATTTTTCTAAATAATCTCTTTTGGTAGCACTACAATCATTATATTACAATACTGAAAATTAATTCTCATTAGTTTAACTTGAGCAACTACATAAAGTCAACATTCTTTTACAATATTCCAAATCAAAACATATTCAATCCTCCTATTTAATACAAAAACTACTGATCTAAATAGAAATAATTCTCTTAGAAATGTTGTGGGAAAACGCATGTTCCTCCCAACCAATGAGTTGCACACCTCGTGTCACAAACCTGGTTTCCACAATTCTTTGTTTTTATAACTTTGTCTCTTCTCTTATGGTTTGTGCACCTAATATACTCATAGTTTACTTGTTCCTCATACTTGTGGTTGTATAATTAAGAGAAATTCCTTTTTATCAATGAGTTCCCTACTTCCATTTCCAATAAAATTCCCTTAGACTAAAGGACGGAATCTCATCCACGATTAACCATATTATCTTTTTGAAGTACCTAATTAAAATTATAAAATTCTTGGTTTGTCTATACAATGCATATACCTTTTGCGCCTAAGGAAGGAACTATTATTGGGGTATCACTAAAATTTTGGAGAAATTTGTATATGGCTAGGGTCTAATTATCAAGTTCATTATCCCGTGAATTACATGTGGGTTTTAAAAGTTCGAGGGTCGAATCATTGGTCCTTGTGGTTGAACCAAGGTTCACCATGTCCTCCTAGTTCATGTGCTTTCCATCTGACTATTAGTGCCTTGGTAGAAAAAACAGTGAGGATATGTTTCCATTAATCCAAAGGTAGATTTTCATCCATCCAACCCTAGACCTTTCGATTGGGGTTCTGTTTTGTCTTATTTTTTGTTTTCGTCATTATGGGAGGGTTTCAAGCCTGAAGAGCACCTCGGTTGAAATTTATAGTATGTTGGAAGTAGTGTCTTTCTCTCAGGGTTTTTCTGACAAGTATGCTTCTTCTTCTTTAATGCAAGTGTAGTCTTGAAAAGTATTCGTGGTAAGAGTTTTTAAATGGTTTGCAGTTTCTTTGTCTCCTCGTAATAGATTCAATACCTTTTATTTTGGGTTACTCGTTCTAACTTGTTTTCTTTACTGAATTACGGTGTTTCCATGTCTCTTACCTCAATGAGATTCCAGCGAAATTTGTGTTTTTTTTTTGGTATGCTAATACATTGTTAATTGCTTCTCCGCCTCCCTTATCTTTGGTTCAACGACTTATGATGAAACTTCTTGTTCTTTCAGGGTTTTGGTTTATCTCTTTTGGAGTTGGTCCTTATTTTCATATATATCACAGGTAAATAACTAAAGGGTTCGTCATAACCATTAAGACCCACAATTTCTATATTTGGTCCATGGTTTCAAACCCTTGGAGAAGGTATTTGCTAACCCATATTTTTTCCACATTCTAATGTAGGTTTTTATTACTTTTATGGCACCTATAAATTCGTTCATTTTCGCTCTAATAATCGCGTTATGTGGATTTTGCAGGAACAAGATGCCCAAATGCTTCATAACTATAAGTATTATATTATTCTTTAATCAGGGTTTTTTATTTTTTTAGAGTATTTTTTTTAAGGTTATGTTTTCTTATTAATATATGAAGAGATTCTCAAGACTCACTTCCCTATTCAAATACATGGCGACAAGTATCATGCTTTTATAGCCGACTAGATTCATAAAACAAAGCAACTTCTACCTCTAACTTCTTTCTGCTGTGCCTACAGGTCGGTTTCCAACATACTCTCCATGGATTCCTTACTATATGGTTCTGGAACAAGGGTAAATTGAACCCAACTTATGTTCTAGTTCTTCAATGTAGAATAGTTTCTTTTAGGAAAAAACAAACATAGTGTATTTGAGAGAATCACCCAATTGACGTGCACCCTATATGTGTGACCTCTTATGTATAACTATAACATATTTCTATCAAGATTGAGGTTTAATACTAGAACCCACTATATATCGAGGTTTCATAAATTTATATATTTTTAATTAGAACCTTCAAAGTTTGAATATATTTTTATTTCCAGAACTGGTGTTTGTTATGGGAATGGCTACATATTGTTTTAAATTTCCTGTGTGGTGGTGAAATTAATGTTGGAGGTCTCTTTTCTACTGCATGCTCTTTTAGTCCATTTCGTGCATTCCACTGTCTATGCATCTTTAATGTCGCGGAAAAAATGGTTGGCCCGTATTTCTCTTATATTAATTCATAATTGGAAGGTGCTTTTCTTCCCTGATTTGGTATCTTAATTTTGTTTTTCCTTCGTTTTTTTTGGTGTATAATCTCTATGTGAAGTGTCACTTTGAGATGTAGTTCTGGTATATTATTTGTGCGTACGGCCTATAGAAGTAAATGGTTTAACTTATGAGTCAAATTTAGGGGTGATACTCCCTATCTCAAATGGTACCAGTGTGCACTCAATTTACTCTTCAAAGAGTTCCTTCTTAATGTTTAATCGATTACCTATTTAACCCATGTTTTTTTTCCATGTTGAATATTGGATTCAGTTTGATTGGTGTAGTATCACTTTAGATTCTATGGATTTCCATCAATAAATAATATTGGCTTGTTTCTAAATATTTTGTCTTTGTAATTAGCTTCCTCTAATCCTTAGCCAGAGTAGGCGTTGTGGAATGATTTATTGTTGTACTAGTTTTGTTATTGATCTATCAGTGAATATAATTTGAAAAAATCTATATGTATAGATTCCTCACCTTGGCATGACTTAATGGATAAATGTCGTCAAAGGACAACTATATTTTCCAAATTCTCTTAATTTTTTCAAAATTTGTCTATCTGCAAAGGATGCAATTTAATTCTCCTATCCTTTAATCTTTGTGGAAACTTGATTGAGATATAACTTGAAATTGTGGTGTGCATCCTTACCTTAAAAGTAAATCCTCATCTAGGTTGGGTACTTTCATGTAGTTACCAATATGTGAGTAACTTTACTGTCAAGTATTGAACCTCTATTCATCCTATTGAATTTTCTAGATTATTATATATTTTCCTTTCTTAAATTATTCTTTCTATATGGAGGTGAAATAACTTGTTTTTTTTTTTTAAATAAGACATAGTGGAATTTGATGAATATTAAAATCTCGTAAATAAGGATAAACTCTACTAAATCATGGGTATTCTATTTGTTCCTTCTTTTCCTTACAATAAAATAATATAAACATACGTGCTTTAGTAATTTCCCATTTACATGTAGATACATCTATCATATACCCTTAAACACATCTACCTTTCATCACCATATTTACCATAAGAATTTATAATATATTAGTATACCATTCCACACACATACATACCCATAGCCAAAAAATTATTTTTAAACAGATAAATAACTGAGATATATAAGGGCTATATAAATAATACATCAACCAGACCAATAAATAAAGTGTATTCAATTGTCTCTGGCATGAATTTACTCTAACATTTAATATACACCATTTAATCAATAAAAAACTAAATATTCGATAGCCATATCTGTGACTAGAAATACACTAGGAAAAACAAACTTTCCTCTGGACCTTGAACTGAGTTCACTAATTCACTTAGAGCCAAGATATGCTTTCCAATGGAATCAACAAACCCATTGATTCCTAGGTAATGTATTTTATAATTATTCTTCAAGAGCATATTTTAGGAGTATCCCATTTTTTAGGTCTTCCAGCCCACTTTCCTAGGCCATTTTTTTCGAATAAGGTACTTTTCCTTTTTATTTAAATATTTCCTTTCTCTCTCTCAAAAAATTATTCCACCCATACTTAGTGTATTTATCCAACTAAGTTATTTGATATATTTTTATCTGCCATCATATTAAATATTGTCTATTTCCTCCTAGTGATTTTTTAGGAGGTATTTAAGAAAAGATTGATCTTAATTCCACCCACCAATAATGGTTTCCAATCCTGGAGAGAATCATCTACTCCAGTGCTTCTTCACTATGTAATTTCCAACATTTTAATTATTAATGAAAATCTATTAACTACACCAAAATGATTTTATTATTCACATAAATTCATAAATCCAACATCTCTTCCTTAGTCGTCAAGGCAAAAAATGGTCCATGTCTAAAAATAGAAATTCATTAACATAAAGAACATAGGGGTATTACATCTTCCCCCCCATTTTTATTCAACATTGTTCTCAACGTTCATTTCCTAATTTCTTCCCTTATGAAATAGTGTTGGAAAGGCCTCTCACATTTTTTGTCTATCTCCCAGATGGCCTTCTTAGGCATAAAGTGCTTCCATTGCACTTTAACCTGAGAAATAACTCAATTCCACTGGAATATATATCTTTGATCTAATATGCGAAGTCGGTCCGCCATGAAGTATCCTTCTGGTTCCACTATCAAATTCCAATCATTTATGTGAGAATTATCATGGAAATAATTTTATTATATACATGAAAAAAATTGTGTACTTTTATATGACTGCTCAATCCTAGCTGATACACTACTTTTCCAACCCTATCAAAGATATCAAACGGTCCACATAATCGTGGTGCTAATATGGTACATGTTCCTCTCCTTAAGGTGATTTTCCTCAGTTTAACTCTTAAATATATATCATATCCAACTTTAAATTCCTTTTGAATTCTCTTTTTATTGACATAACTTTTACGTTTATCCCATGTCATTTTTATATTATATCTAATTTTTTGCACCACTTGTTCCATATCTTGCAATGCATTTGGTCCCAATATTAATATATCTTATATTTGACTCTAGATGAGAGGCGTGTGACATTTTATTCCATAAAATTCTTCAAAGGGGATCATTTTTATTGAAGCTTTATAATTGTTATTTGTTGTGAAACTAGCTCCAAAAAAAGAAGATATGAGATATCAACGCCTTATAAATAAGCCACTTCCACACGGTAACCTCCAATACATTAGATGAATGAAAATTTCTTGGATGATACAAATGAAAATACCTCATTTCTATATATAGGAGTCCATGGGGTCACAATGTAATCCTAGTGGGGCCACAATGTAATCCTAGCCGACCTAACAATAATAACGTAAGGGCACAATAATAACAATATGGGGGTTACAGGAGTACAACAATAACAATAAGGGGGTTACACTCACAACAATAAGGAACTATACTAGTAATATAGGGACCTAACATGCTCCTCTCCTTCAAAAAAGTGTTGTCCTCAACACTTGAGTAGCTCCGAGTGCTCTTGTATAAAATTCTCATCCTCCCATGTAGAATCTTTAGTGGGTAAGTTCTTCCATTTGATGAGATACTCTAAAATTGATCGATTTCCTAGCTATCGAGTTCTTGTTTCTGTAACTGCTTCAACTTCCAATATGGTTTTTCCTTCCTCATCAAGTTCTGGCAATATTGTTTGAACTAGAAGATTGTCCCCTACAACGTTTTTTAAGCATGAAACATGGAAAAATGGATGCACTCGTGAAGAAGAAGGAAGCTCCAATTTGTATGCCATAGTACCAATCTTTTGCAACAACTTGTAAGGACAATAGTACTTTGGAAATAATTTATTATCCTTCTTAGCGTTCTTGAGGGACATTTGTTTGTATGGTTGTAGCTGTAAAAATACCCAATCTCCCACATTAAAACTTCTCTCACTGCGATGTTCATCTGCCTATTCTTTGATTCGATTTTGAGCCAAATTTAGGTTATCCTTTAAGAGTTGGAGAACTTCTCCTTGATGCTCAATGTGATCCTCCAATTCTTGAACCCGAGAATTTTCCCTTAAAGAAGATGTGACGGACGGTGGATGATATCCATAAAGTGTCATAAATGGGGTCATTTTTGCTGTAGTATGGAAGGAAGTGTTATACCACCATTCAGCGAGAGGTAACCACTTGACCCATTGTGCTTGCTTATCAGATACAAAATAATAAAGACATCCTTCCAAAAATTTATTCACTATCTCAGTTTGACAATTAGATTGAGGATGATAAGATGAGCTATGAGCTAGTTGGGTACCCAACCAATAAAATAATTCCATCCAAAAATTTGCTATAAAAATGCGATCTCTGTCACTTACAATAATCTTCAGGTTTCCATGTAGCTTTTGAATTGTTTCCATAAATTCTGTAGTAACTGTACTTGTTTTAAATGGATGAGATAATGCACAAAAGTGTGTATACTTGGTAAGTCTATCAACTACCAACATGAGGACACTCCTTCATTCAGAATTAGGTAAACCTATGATAAAATCCATTGAAATCTTCTCCCAACGTTGACTTGGAATGGATAAAGCTTGTAGAAGACCTGGGGTCTTAATTGTCTCAGCTTTATTTTGTTGGAAAACCAAACATCCCGCCACAAAATTTTGAATATCAGATTTAAGGTCATCCCAAAAAAAATCCTTCTTCACCCTATGGTAAGTTTTTAAAAATCCCAAGTTTCCTCCGAAAGGATAAGTGTGCAATTCCAAAAGAATCTTTTGTTTTAGTTGGGAATTATACCAAATATATAAGCGATCTTTGTACCATAAGGAATCATTTTTCCAACTAAATGTATTAGATGTACTAGAATCTTGCTGCAAGTTTTGAATGAGTGTCCACACTTCTTCATCCTTATTCCATTCATCCATTGCTTCGGTTATTAAATCTGGTTGGATAATAGAAATGGAACAAAGAAATGTTTCCACCTCTTCATCCTTTCTTGAGAGTGCATTTGCAACAACATTTAGCTTCCCTTTTTTGTAGATGATTTCAAAGTCATAACCGAACATCTTTGTGACCCTTTTTTTTTGCTCTTATGAAGATATTATTTGTTCCAAAAAGTGTTTGAGACTATCATGATCAGTTTTTATGTTGAAGTATCTTCCCATTAGGTAAGGTCTCCATTTCTTTAGTGCATGTAGTACTACCAACATTTCCTTCTCATAAATATCCTTTTGCAAATAATTTCCTTTGATTAAATGGCTTTCAAAAGCAATGGGTCTTCCTTCTTGCATTAAAAAAACACCAATTCCATTTCTTGAGGAATCACATTCCACAATAAAGGTTTTTCTGAAGTCTGGCGTAGCTAAGACTAGTGCTAGGCACATTGCCTCTTTAAGATGTTCAAAGGCCTTAGTTTCTTAAAGAGTCCATGAAAATACATATTTCTTCAATAATGTCATTAGAGGTGCTACTATTGTCCCATAATTCTTAACAAACTTGCACTAATACCCTGTTAACGCGAGAAATCCCTGCAACTGATTTATGGTAGTTAGGACTTTCCATTCCTTAATGGCTTTAATTTTGTTAGGGTCTACATTAACACCCTCGTGAGATACAATATGACCCAGATATTCCACCTCTTGTACTCCAAAGAAACATTTGGATGTTCTTTCATATAATTGTTTCTCCTCCAATAGTTTCAGCACCCTGTCAATATGTTGAACATGATCCTTCCAAGACCTAATGTAGATTAGTATATCATCAAAAAATAATAGCACAAATTTTCAAAGGAAGGGTTTGAAAATGGAATTCATCAACCCTTGAAATGTAGAAGGTGCATTGGTAAGGCCAAAAGGCATGACCAAAAATTCATAATGACTCTCATGAGTTCGAAATGTTGTCTTCAAAATATCTTTAGTCTTCATTCTAATTTGATGATATCCTAAACGAAGATCCAACTTGGTAAAATAAATTGCTCCATGTAATTCATCCAATAATTCATCAATCACAGGAATGAGAAATTTATCTTTAATAGTGTGCTTATTGAGCTCCCTATAATCCGTACACATGCGCCATGTTCCATATTTCTTGTACACGAATACTACTGGGGCAGAGAAAGAACTCTAACTAGGTTGAATTATACCAGCCTCTAACATTTCTAAAATCATACATTCAATTTCGCTCTTTTGGACATAAGGATATATGTAATGCCTGTTGTTTGGAGGAAAACTTCCTCGAATCAAATGAATAGCATGATCATGATCATGATCATGAATAGTTGGGAGTCCTTTGGGAGTATCAAAAACCTTGGAATGATTGTCCAAGAATTTTTTGGAGATCTGGAGAAATAGATGATTTTGATATTGGAACTTCTATTGAGCATAATTGGGTAATTACACCTCATTTTTCTTTCTTCAAAATATTTGTTATGACATTAGAGCTTATTACCTTTCCCGACTTCCCTGCGATACCCTGTAATTTGATTTCCTTTCCTTCCAAAAAAAATTAAAGAAAAGTTCTTGAAAATTAAAAGTTGTCGTCTCCAAAGATTGTAACCATTGTTCTCCTAATACAACATCAACACCTCCCATTGTGATGGAAGGCATTGGACTATTCAATGAATATTCCCCCATGGCTAGCTTGACATTATGCCATTTTCCTGAGAAATTTATAGTTCCTCCATTTGCAACCATCAGTTGACATTCTAGTTCTGGGTATAGGAAATAATTCAATTCCTTGGCTACCTTACAATGAATAAAATTATGGGTACTACCCAAATAAATTAAGACTATTACCTTTTTCTTTTTGATATGTCTTTCTATCCTGAGAGTTTGAGGAGAGTTAATTCCTACCAGTGCATTACATGATATGGTTAGACTCGTTTCTTCTTCTTCTAAGGTTGCTTCCTGGTGTATATCCTCTTATTTTGAAGTTTCTTGTTCATTTTCTTTCTCCTCTTCACAATATATGTAGAATAATTTCTTCTCAGCACACTTATGACCTTTAGTTTATTTTTTATCACAATTATAGCAAAGACCTTTTTGTTTTTTTTCTTCCAATTGTTGTGGTGTCAACCTTGTAGGTTGTGGAATTCTAGGGGTAGTAACACTTCCATGTTTATAGATGTGAGTGGTTGGATTCCTTGTCGCCATATTTTTACATTCAATTTTTCTTGCCAACTTGAATGCATTCTCCAATGAATCAGGTTCCCAAACCCGAACTTCATGTTGGATGTTATCCTTTAAAGTCCCTATGAAGACATCAATCCTGTGTTCCTCTGGAATATCAGTTACCCTTATATTCAAATTTTGGAAGACCTCAATGTGCTCCACCACTTATTCCTTTTGTTTGAGATTTATCAATTGGTTAAAGAAGGTTTTTCTCTTTGTATCTTCATAATGTGCTATCATTTCCTCCATAAAACTGACCAAGTGACAATTTTTTACGGGAGAAAATCCATCAATACCATACAAATGTATTTTGTTCTAAATGTAAAGTTGCAATGTGTACCTTTTGTGTGTTTTGCACATTATTGAGATCAAAATATTGCTCCATATGTAGTATCCATGTTACAGGATCCTTGCCATCAAATTTCCTCGTATCCATCTTTGGACTATGGTGGTTCTTCAATCCAAAATCAGAGTTTAGTAAATCAAGGTTAACATTTGTTTTGTCCTAATTGTGATTTTCTTCTACTATCTTTTCACCATTAGGAATCATTTCTTGTATCAACTTTGACAAACCTTTGTTCAAACCTTCGATGTCTTCCTTTAAACCTTCCATTTTTTCTTCCATACCATCCTTCAAACCTTCCATTTTTTCCTCCATATAATTCTTCAAACCATCCATCGTAGCTTCCATAACTTTCTTCAAACCATCCATATTATCTTCCATGCTTTTCTTCAAAACATCCATTTCATTTTTTGTTGCTCTTTGCGAGAACGAAATTTGGTGCATTTTCTCTTGTAATTTTGTTATGTCATGTTGCATTTCTTCATCTTCATGAGCCATAGTAGAGCCTTCTAAAGGCTTAATGGGTGTTGAATTCTTTTTGGGGGCATTTTAGAACCTAATACTAATATATATTCTACAATATCCCTTGGAATCAATTCAAATTGATTCTTCAAACAAGACTTATGCAATTCAGAAAAAAAAATACACACCTTTTTCTTAATTTTGAGGAGCTCGATATTGTAATTGAATTATATCTGCGATTGCAGATCTTCAATATCTGAAATTTGGCCCTGAGGTATTCCTCTGATTCCTTTTTCAAATGCTACAGGTTTGACCTGATTTGGATTCTTCAATACAAAGTTATATCCAATCTCCCACAATGATCTAATTATGGATTGGTTCAGTAGAGAAAACTTGTACGACTTGCCACGTGTCATTGTTTGCCCCTTCAGTTTTGAAATTGATAGAAAGGATACTACAGTCCGTGTACTTCAGCCACTTTTTATATAATTCCAATCTAATGCTCATAGAGAGAGTTATAAATATTTTCCCATAATAACCTCTTTGAGATGAAATTCGGCAGCCTGAACAATCCCTAACTGCCACAGATCATATCTCTGAAAATATTACGAACAAAAATTTGAAATTTTGTGACGATGTCCCTCATGGTTTAGGCTTCGCTCTATTGGTTCGAAAAGTTGTCTTTCGAATGTCTTCATCCTTTATTCTTATTTGGTAATACTCGGTATTCAAATCAACTTTTGAAAATATGGTTTCTCCTCTTACTTGATCAAACATGTCATCAATACGAGGCAACGGGTATTTATATTTAATGCTCAATTTATTTAATTTTCGATAATCTATGCACATTCTGAATGTGGCTTCCTTAATTTTTTACAAATGAAACAAGATCCCCCCATGGTGGGACGCTGGGTATAATATATATTTCATCGAGTAGTTCTTGTAACTGCATCTTCAACTCTAATAATTTTGGAATACTCGTCTGGTAAGGCTATCTAAACACTAGGGTTTCTCATGGTAATAGGTCAATAGAGAAATATATGTCTCAGAGGGGAGGTAAAATTGGGATCTCTTTCAAAAAAACATCCTGAAATTCCCTAATTGTTGGAAAATCATCTAATTTTTGTTTTTCTCTTTGATGCTCACTTGTTTCAACATGCACCGCAAATAACTAACACCTGTTTATGGCACTCTTTTTATGTTCTAAGGTTGATATCTTTCTAAATGATATTGGTTTTCATATAAATTTTGTTAACTTGGTTTCTCCCTCCTGACTTATACAACTTATTTATTTCTCTAAATAGTTTATGCAAACTCCACATTTTTCTAACTAGTCCATTCCTATTAACACATCATAGGACCCTAAGGGGAGTATATTTAAATTTACTTATATCAAAAAACCATTTAAATATATGGGACATTGTTTCACTTGGCTAGTTACCCTCCTCTTTGTGCTGGTTTCTAATAGCACCAACCACACAATCTTAAATTTTTCATTTTTCAATTTACATTTTTCCATAGTCTAAGGACTAATTTAACTTTAGCTAGCCCCTAGATCAATTAAGATAGAAAAAAAATGGTTTAAAATGGTACCTTCAACATCGATCATAGTGGATTGATGCTCTGCTTTCCTATCCTCTAACGTTGCAGTTATCCTTGGAATACTTCTGGAAATATCATTCACCATTGTTTCCGCATGAATATCTTGACTATTTTTAATAGACCTGGGGTTCTGGAGGAATTCCCTCAACAAATGAGGTTCACCACACCCCCAACACATCAACTATTCTTTCTCTCTTACTCCACCTATATTTTTATTGTTCAAATCCATGGGCTTGGACAATGCTTGAGATTGGATTGACTGGTTTGAATTCCCTTTGTTGAATTTATTTCATTTATGGCCCTTTCCAAAAAATTTAAGGTATGCAGGTTTGTGTCTTTTTGTACTGGCTACATAATTTTTTCTAACCTTACTTTGCTCAGGTTTTGTGTCTTCTCCCATCTTTTTAAATTTCTGATAACACAGTCCTGCCTTCTGTAATGCTTAGTCCATAGTTTTAGGATATTCTAACCCAATCCTTTATTTATAATGGATTGGTAGGAAATTTAAAAATATATGCACCTTAGCCCTTCATTCCCTAATTTAAGAGGTGTACCATAGAAAATGGTAAATTTAGTGAAAAAAACTCATCCATAGTTAATTTTCCCAATTGTAACTCAAGGAAATATTTTACTCGATCATCATAATATCACTCATTCAAATATCCATTCTTAAAACATTTCTTAAATTACTCTTATGAAATTATCTTTTTCTCCAACATATGCACAATTTTGACCTCCTCCCATGATATGGAAGCCTTCCCTTGTAGCTGATAAATTTCCAATTTGGCCTTCAAATTAATCTCATATTCATAAACTTAAAAATATTTTCTTATGATAAGGATCCATGCTTCTACATCCTCCTCCTTTTCAATGTCAAAGATAGGGGGTTTTATTTTTATGAACTCCCTTTGCAGGTCTGCTTTCTTCTTTATTTTATGTTTTTTTGGATAATTTTTATCTAAATCATCTCCACTTTCATAGTTTTCAAATTCTATCTCAAAATTTTTCCTTTTTAGTGATTTTGTTTCTATTTATCTACAACTATAATTTCAGTTAAATCCCTTATCATCCTTCTTCTCTCTTCACTAGCTTTCAACATACATTCATTGTTTCTTCTGATGTGAGCTAACATTTGTTGTAGACTTATAATAATATCCATAATCTGAGTTATTGGTCGGGTATTTCCTAACCCCAACTCCACATATATTACCTCTCCCTTTGCTATAGGTGGAATACGGTCATCAACCATGTTGTGTGATAACCATGCTTCATCTATGTACCTTATAGCTGTAACACCCCCAATTTATGTGTTGAAATTTTAAAGTTTGACATTTGAACTTTAATCCTAAGGGGAGTGGACCCCAAAGGATAGATAAATTATGGATGTAATTCAATATTTTAGTTGAGGAAATAAATAAACTTTCTGATGTGCATATAGACCAAGAATGAGATTTAGAGACCACTTGCTAAATCCATGAGGATGGATAAGGCAAGTATTCCCCTAAAATCCTTCAAAAATCCTTGAAAGGAATTATTTCTAATTTAGATTTTGAGGAAGAATCTAAATTTCCCCAATGATGAGGAAAGTAGTTGGGAAGAGGTGGAAAGATGGAAAAGCTGAGGAAAAGCATAAAACAGCTTTAAAGAATCCCAAAAATGGGAAGCCTAGGCCAACAAGAAGAAAAGCATCCTGCTATTCTCGACGCAGAATTAGAAACAGGCTTTGGGGAACTATTAGCTTAAATAAGATGCTCCTAACCAGATCAAGGGTGATCAGTGGTGGAGGTGGTCTCAGCTCGGGGGTGAGTTCTGGGAGAAAAATAGAACTCTACAGTTGGGAGGTTGGTCTACTGCATGAATGGTATGTCTTTAATGAGATTCTTCATCTACTTGAATCAGTATGAATTGGATACATATAAAAACAGATATTTATTTGGTTGTAGATTTGTTATTAGTTCTACATTTAGCAGAATGAGCCATAAGAGGTGTACCTTTGGCATTATGCATTGTTGTAGAATATCAAAATGTAGAGTAAAATCTTATAGAATTTCTAAACCACAACTGGTTTAAATCTAAAGATACTTATCTCCACTAAAAATTTGATGAGTCAGTTTTAAATCTGCTTCTGTTTCATAAAATAATTCGAATGTATGCCTACATAGGAAAGAAAAAAATCTAAGGTTCTTATACTGCAATGGAAATAGCCATAGATGAGTTAATTTTAAATGTGCATGCAAGCAGCAAGAATAGAAATGAACCACTGTTGCAGATTCCATACATTCCTCCTATTTATTTAGAGATCATCCTAACAGCCGAGTACATCAATTTGAGCCACACGTATTATAATGAACAACATGACTTATAAAGGGAAGCCGTTGATAAAAGAAATAAAAAAAAAACAACTACTCCTATTATAAGCAACTCCGTTCCTACTCGTACCTTACTTTAAAATAAAAACAAACTTTATGGAAAGTAAGTAAATAAACCTCGGTCCACTGCAAGTGAGGGTCTTTGAGCATGACTGATATTCAAAGGAGAGAACGATCTATAGTTGTATTGGCTTGTATCAAACCCGTATTATCGTATCAAATCATAAAATCTATTGGAGCGCCGAGTCAAAACATTTATATCTTTCATAATGCGAATAGATTTCGGTTTCTACAGCCAGTAGTGTCAAATTGTGTGCAGAGTAATACCATTCAGGATGACCCATGATTTAAAAGCGAAAACGAACGTTTATGTAGACATGAAGCAAAGAGTAATTATCAGAGTTTCCATAAGAGTTAAGTGATAAATTTTTTTAACTTGAACGAGACGTCAGTATATACACGAGAAAATAGGTAAAATGTAGATATTAACCAGTAATTGATATGCGGCAAAAATATTCGAATTTGAATAGAGGCCGACATAATTACGTTTAGAAAACTGATGTAAAAAGCTACACAGAAGAACAAAAATATTCAGTTCTGCGGCATATAAATCTTCCTGTGACGATTTACGTAGACAATAGCTCTGAAATTTATGAACATGATTGTTTACCCTTACTATTCAAACGGAGCATGTAAATTCATAACATCGTTTTAGCTTATATGGGAAGGACGAAACAAGATTTAACTTAGTATGGAAAAACAAAAACATAACTAGAGTAATAAGGGCGGGTGTATATGTAAACAGGTCGGGACAGTTGCCGAGTACTCCTATACCAGTCTATTTACACTGAGCTTTGTAAATCGACAAGCTACTGACAGAGGAATTAATTCAAATGAGAAACACCTTCATGTAGGAATGTTATTAAACAGAGTCCCCTCAATGAAATAAGGATATGCGAGCGTATGGAAAATGAACCGGTAAAACAACTAAACTATGGGAGCACGGCAATCAATTAACGTCACCCTTTAACCCCTCTCATACAGACACGAATGCTAGAACTCAACACGTTACCGAAACAAACGAGAGAACAATTATATTGGGCAACCAGAGCTGCGTCTCAATCGCACCTTTGGAAAATGGGTAAAGGGGGAAACCTGTACACCGGGACCACCTGAAACTTGAGTTAGCAATGTGTAAATGTAAACGCCGAGTGTTAGTTATATAACACCTAAAATAAACACAGATGTACCATAAAAAGAGACAGGGAAAACGGTAGGCAGATTTACCAAGTAGCAAGGGTAACTATCGAGCGAGAATAGAATATCTCACCATGGATGGAATCGACAGGCCCGAAAAAATATCGATTGTCTGGCAGAAGAGAAATAACGTTCTCCCACCTAGCTAAGCACACCCTTAACTCGTTACCTGGCAGAAAACGTAATACTTGAGTTAAAATCTAGAATACGCAACGTAGCTGCGCCACAAACAATGAAATGTATCATAAGAATGGCTTACAACAAAATCAAAAGAAAAAAACAGTCTCTAGGCATAATCGAAAAGAAGGATCCATTCTACGCACAGAGAAATCCACAATCAAATGAATGTGGAAGAGTAGTAATCAGGTGAGAGAGTTACCAGCCGGTCGACTGTGGAATGCAAACCCTGCTGTGCACGTCCTGAAAATTTAAGATCCGGGAAGACTTGAACAAACCGAAACGAGCGAGATGAATAGTAGAACAGCTGGGGCAATGGAAGATTAAATAATGGGAACCAGGAACCCTAAGATAAAACCGACAAACATATTTGTGAAATCCAGAGCAAGGAGTTATGCATTAATACGTCAACGATCTCGAGCTTGACGAAATCCCGACGGGGATTATAAAAATTTCGTCGGATAGAAACCTCGGTACCATTTCTGTAAGGTTTAATATTTTTTAATACCTTCTCAAGGTACCTGGAAAACGAAATTTCGGCGAAGTCATGAGTTCTTCCGGCCGAAATGACCTCTGCCCAACTGCTCCTCTAGCTGTGGATGAAACGTGCTCCTGCGCAACAGTAGTGGTACAATTTTCTTGAAACAAAATTTCCCATAGCGTGAACAAGGAACACGCCAATCTGGAGTTCGTAACCTGGTAGCGAGGAAGGGTAGGACGCGTGCCCTCTCTCAGCCAAAATACGGATCTCTGTTTGTACAAAATTCTCCATATTAATGCATGGAATGCTGGCGCGACATACCTACCTGAAATAGTGTAATATCGATATATGAGAGTTACGTGTAATGTCACGTCAAAGATCGCTCAGGTTAGGGTTTAAACGCATGTTAGGGTTTCGGAAACTCTATACATTCCGAATAGAACCGAACTACCTCAACAATCGGTAACTATTACATTAATCACACAATGCGTTATCATAACTATTGACTGTAACGATCGGTAGGTATAATGTTGATTTCATAATTGGTAATCATACCTATGCGTACATACATATATCACCGATATCCGTAATGTTGAATTTAACCCTTATGTAATACCCAAATCATATACCATGGCGGTGTAACCTTAGTGCACGATTTTATATATATACGAGTGTCCAAAGTAGACTATGGTGGCACTATTAAATATATATGGGTATTTAACGTGGATTATTGATATAACAAGTAGTACATAGATTTTGTATATAAGCATGTCGAACATGATAGTTGAAAAGGTTTAAGTGTTAACATAATAAATAGAAAAAAAAAAAGGGGTTGTTACCTCTTGATCCAAATTAATGTTTAATTAGTTTGAGAGTGGAGGAAACCTAAAATGAATTGGTGGAATAGATAGACAAAGACATACAAGTTAATTCACAAAAAAATAAAAATTTTGGGAGGTGTGACAAATGGTATCGGAGCCAAGTTACAAAAAATTTGGGCTGTCGTTATTGTGCTCACTGCTGTTACATGTTTTTTTTTTTTGGAAATTTTTATTTTTATAAAATTTTGCTAATCTGTGTTATGAGTGTGTACAGTTGAAATGGCTGAAGGTGAAGGGATTTATGTGGATCTGCGGGATGAGTTTGCTACACCAGATCCCAACGCTACGATGATGGCCATGTTGCACAAGGTGCAACGGGAATTGGCTGAACTAAGAAGCCAGAATGACAGGTTGTCATCGGCCAGCAAGGAACAGGAAAAACTCATCAGAGAATTAACTTCCCGGAACAGCCAAGAAGGCGAAGGTTCCGGAAAGAGAAAGATGGATGAGTCTGATGATGAGGAGGCTATTAGACAGCAGCATAAACAGAAAAAGGAATTACAGGGAGAATTCTGGAAGATCAAACCTCCCTCCTATGATGGGGAGAAAGAGGAGGATGCGGAAGCTTGGTTATTGAACATGATCAAGTATTTCCAGGTCTATGAATATGAAAGTAATCTGAAGGCTAGATTAGCTGTTTATCAGTTATAAGGAAAAGCTACATTGTGGTGGGAGGAGACGAAAATGGTCCATGCCATTGATGAAAAGACAGTTACTTGGGAAGATTTCCAGGTTAAGTTCAAAAATCGCTACTTGAATGAGCGTTACTATGATGACAAAGCAAAAGAATTTCATGAACTTAGGCTGGGACAGCTCACTATTGATGAATTTGTTACTAAGTTTACAAATCTACTGAGATATGTACCCTACATAAGGGAAGAGAAGGCAAAAGTTAAAAGATTTTTGAATTGTTTGCCTACTGCATACAAGGAGAAAATTGAGTTTGACAACCCAAAAACTATGGACGAAGCTGTTAGAAAAGCCAGATTATGTTACCAACAGTTCAAAGGAAAAACTGAACAGGGGAAAAACTGGGTACAGAAAAATGAATTCAAAGGGAGGAAACATAAACCAGCTTATTTGAAGAATTTTGGCAGAGATCATCAGCGGAAAAAGTTTAATAAACCCAGAGAAAGTCAAACTGCTCAATCTCAAGTGGCTTCAAAACAAATAGAGGGAGACAGTAAAAAGGAAGGGACAACCAGAATGAAGGAACCCTTGAAATGTTGGGGCTGTGGAGGACCCCATATTTTGAGAGACTGCCCTCATAGAAACATTCATATGCTCATGAGAGATCGAGAGGCGACAACAGTAAACGATGTTGCCAGAAATATACCAACTATAAGTGCAGCCCTGGAAAATCGACAAGCAGAACATCAAGCAACCATGGTGGAAATAGAGGGTAAGATTTCTGACTTGTCTGTTACTGTTCTGATTGATCTAGGTGCTTCTTTGAGTTACATTAGTCCAAAAATTGTAGAAAAATGTAATCTTAAATCTGAGAAATTCCAGCAGTCATGGTTGGTACAGCTAGCCACTGGAACTAAGAGAAAAGTAACACATAAACTGCCTCGCACAAAAATTAAGTTAAATGACTTTCAAACAGAGGTAAATTTGAATATTCTGCCCTTAGGGTCATATGATTTGTTGATAGGAATGGACTGGCTGGAAAAGAAGAAAGCCTTGATGAATTGCTGGGACAAGACTCTGCATTGTGTAGATGAGGAAGGGAAACCTTTTATTCTCAAAGGGAAACAAAAACCCATTTCTGTAAGACAAATTTCAGCCTTACAATTGAAAAGAGCAGCTAGGAAGGGATACCAAGTTTATGCAGTGCATGTAGAAGAAATAGAACAGAAAAATGAGGAAGAGTTACTGGATGCTATACCAGTAATCAGAGAATTTAAGGAAGTCTTTCCCAGGGAAATCCCTCATCTCCCCCCCAAAAGAGAGATTGATTTTTCAATCGATCTGGTACCAGGAGCAACACCTGTTTCTTGAGCACCTTATCGAATGAGTCCTCCTGAACTAATGGAACTAGAAATGCAATTACAGGAATTGTTAGATAAAGGGTATATAAGACCAAGTGTGTCTCCTTGGGGAGCCCTGGTTTTATTTGTGAAAAAGAAAGATGGAACTTTTAGGATGTGCATTGACTATCGTCAACTAAACAAGTTAACCATTAAGAATAGATACCCTTTGCCGAGAATTGATGATCTTTTTTATCAAGTGAGAGGAGCTTCAGTCTTTTCCAAGATTGACCTAAGGACTGGTTATCACCAGCTTAGAATTAAAGAAGAAGACATCAGCAAAACATCATTTCAAACCAGGTATGGGCATTACGAATTTGTAGTCCTACCTTTTCGTTTGACGAATGCCCCTGCCACATTTATGTGCCTGATGAACAGTGTGTTGAATAAGTATTTGGATAAATTTGTTCTTGTGTTCATAGATGATATCTTAGTCTACTCCAAAAATGAAGATGAACATAAGGAACACCTGAGAATAGTGTTGCAGACTTTAAAAGAAAACCAGCTATATGCCAAGTTCAGCAAATGCGAATTTTATAAAGATAAAATTCAATATCTGGGTCATATTATTTCTGAAAAAGGGTTGGCGGTTGACCCTGAAAAGATAAAAGCCATTAAAGAATGGCCATTCCCAACTGATGTTTCAGCAATAAGATCATTTATGGGAATTGCAGGCTATTATCGCAGATTTGTGGTGAGATTTTCTGCTATAGCATATCCCATAACCTCATTACAAAGGAAGGGTGTTAAATTTGTGTGGACTGAAAAATGTCAAAACAGTTTTGAGCAATTAAAACAAAAACTCATTTCAGCCCCTATCATGAAAATTGCAGATCCTGATAAGGAATTTGTGATATGTACAGATGCTTGTAAAGAAGGGTTGGGAGGAGTCCTATTGCAGGAAAATTCAGTTATTCCCTATGAATCTAGAAAACTGAAAATTCATGAACAAAATTATAGTGCCTATGATCTAGAATTAGCAGCTGTTATCCATGCTTTGAAAATGTGGCAGCACTATCTTCTTGGGAAAAAGTTTACATTGATGACTGATCACATTAGTCTCAAATATTTCTTTTCTCAAACTGATCTGAATGCAAGACAAGCCAGATGGTTGCCTTTTTAAGTGAATTTGATATGGATATAAAACATATCAAGGGAAAAGAGAATAAAGTTGCTGATGCATTAAGCAGGAATGCTTGTCAGAATATAAACAACATTGGAAGTAGTGCTCAAATCGAAATACAAGAATTGGTGAGGAAAGAAGCAAGCCAGGATCAAAACTATGAAACACTCTTAGTGAAACTACAGAAAAAAGAGAAAACTAATTTCACTCAAAACCAACAAGGGCTGATCTGTTATAGAAATAGGTTGTATGTTCCCCAGGTAGAGTCCTTGAAAAGAGAGATTCTGGATGAGTATCACAAACAGCCATATGCAGGACATCCAGGATATCAGAAAATGCTAACAGCACTGAAAAAGAAATTGTTTCGGCTAGGAATGAAGAGAGATGTAGCAGAATATTTAAGTAGGTGCATGGAATGTCAATTATTCAAAGTGGAGCATCAACATCCAGCAGGACTTTTGAACCCTTTGCCAATTGCAGAATGGAAATGGGATACAGTTTCCATGGACTTTATAACAGGACTACCTAAAAACAAGTATCAGCATGATTCTGTAATGGTAGTAGTAGATACTCTAACGAAAGCTGCCCATTTTATACCAGTAAAGTCTACCTTTGGAACAACTCAAGTAGCAAATGTTTTCCTAAAGGAGATAGTGAGGCTGCATGGAGTTCCCAAGGTAATTGTTTCAGATCGGGATGCTAAGTTTACAGCAGCGTTTTGGAAAGGATTGTTTGGAGGGATGGGTACTAAGCTGAATTTTAGTACTGCCTATCACCCTCAAACTGACGGGCAGACAGAAAGGACTAATCAAATTTTGGAGGATATGTTGAGAATGTATGTGATGGATAGGCCATCAAAGTGGGAAGAGTATCTGCATTTAGCTGAGTTTGCCTATAATAATAGCTACCAATCCTCTATTAAGATGAGTCCGTTTGAGGCACTCTATGGGAGAAAGTGCCGTACTCCTTTGAGCTGGAGCCAACCAGAGGATAAACTGGTGTTGGGACCAGATGCACTATAAGAGATGGAAAGAATTGTCAAACAGATACAAAGTAACATCAAGACAGCACAAGATCGCCAGAAAAATTATGCTGATAAGAAACGAGTGCACCGAGAATTCAAAGTGGGAGACCATGTGTATTTGTGTATTAAACCCAAAAAGAGCACACTTTATGCTGGAAGTTGTGCGAAACTGGCTCCTAGATATTGTGGTCCTTTTGAAGTGTTAGAAAGGGTGGGACCAGTGGCTTACAAGCTAGCCTTACCCCCCCATGTTAGAGTGCATAATGTGTTTCATGTTTCATTATTAAAAAGATATGTGCATGATGCTTCTCACATAGTTGATTGGAATGTTGTACAGGTGGAACCAGAAGGGGAGTTTCTACCAGAACCGCTTCAAATATTGGAGCGGGAAGAAATTGAATTGAGAAACAGAACGGTGGCCAGAGTAAAAGTGCAGTGGAAACACTTTACTGCTGAAGAAGCTACCTGGGAAAGGGAAGCTGAAATGATGGAAAAATATCCATTTTTGTTTAAGTGAAATCTAGTAGTTGAATAACAACACCGAGGACGGTGTTTATTTTCAGAGGGGGAATATGTAACACCCCCAATTTATGTGTTGAAATTTTAAAGTTTGACATTTGAACTTTAATCCTAAGGGGAGTGGATCCCAAAGGATAGATAAATTATGGATGTAATTCAATATTTTAGTTGAAGAAATAAATAAACTTTCTGATGTGCATATAGACCAAGAATGAGATTTAGAGACCACTTGCTAAATCCATGAGGATGGATAAGGCAAGTATTCCCCTAAACCCCTTCAGAAATCCTTGAAGGGAATTATTTCTAATTTAGATTTGAAGAAGAATCTAAATTTCCCCAATGATGAGGAAAGTAGTTGGGAAGAGGTGGAAAGCTGGAAAAGCTGAGGAAAAGCATAAAACAACTTTAAAGAATCCCAAAAATGGGAAGCCTAGGCCAACAGGAAGAAAAGCATCCTGCTATTCTGGACGCAGAATTAGAAACAGGATTTGGGGAACTATTAGCTTAAATAAGCTGCTCCTAACTAGATCAGGGGTGATCAGTGGTGGAGGTGGTATCAGCTCGGGGGTGAGTTCTGGGAGAAAAATAGAACTCTACGGTTGGGAGGTTGGTCTACTGCATGAATGGTATGTCTTTAATGAGATTCTTCATCTACTTGAATCAGTATGAATTGGCTACATATAAAAACAAATATTTATTTGGTTGTATATTTGTTATTAGTTCTACATTTAGCAGAATGAGCCATAAGGGGTGTACCTTTGGCATTATGCATTGTTGTAGAATATCAATATGTAGAGTAAAATCTTATAGAATTTCTAAACCACAACCGGTTTAAATCTAAAGATACTTATCTCTACTAAAAAAATTGATGAGTCAGTTTTAAATCTGCTTCTGTTTCATAAAATAATGTGAATGTATGCCTACATAGGAAAGAAAGAAAAAAATCTAAGGTTCTTATACTGCAGTGGAAATAGCCATAGATGAGTAAATTTTAAATGTGCATGCAAGCAGCGAGAATAGAAATGAAACACTGTTGCAGATTCCATACATTCCTCCTATTTAATTTGAGATCATTCTAACAGCCGAGTACATCAATTTGAGCCACATGTATTATAATAAACAACATGACTTATAAAGGGAAGCCGTTGATAAAAGAAATAAAAAAAAACAACTACTCCTATTATAAGCAACTCTGTTCCTACTCGTACCTTGCTTTAAAATAAAAACAAACTTTATGGAAAGTAAGTAGATAAACCTCGGTCCATTGCAAGTGAGGGTCTTTGAGCATGACTGATATTCAAAGGAGAGAACGATCTATAGTTGTATCGGCTTGTATCAAACCCGTATTATCGTATCAAATCATAAAATCTATTGGAGCGCCGAGTCAAAACATTTATATCTTTCATAATGCGAATAGATTTCGGTTTCTACAGCCAGTAGTGTCAAATCGCGTGCAGAGTAATACCATTCAGGATGACCCATGATTTAAAAGCGAAAACGAACGTTTATGTAGACATGAAGCAAAGAGTAATTATCAGAGTTTCCATAAGAGTTAAGTGATAATTTTTTTTAACTTGAACGAGACGTCAGTATATACACGAGAAAATAGGTAAAACGTAGATATTAACCAGTAATTGATATGCGGCAAAAATCTTCGAATTTGAATAGAGGCCGACATAATTACGTTTAGAAAACTGATGTAAAAAGCTACACAGAAGAACAAAACTATTCAGTTCTGCGGCATATAAATCTTCCTGTGACGATTTACGTAGGCAATAGCTCTGAAATTTATGAACATGATTGTTTACCCTTACTATTCAAACGGAGCATGTAAACTCATAACATCGTTTTAGCTTATATGGGAAGGACGAAACAAGATTTAACTTAGTATGGAAAAACAAAAACATAACTAGAGTAATAAGGGCGGGTGTATATGTAAACAGGTCGGGACAGTTGCCAAGTACTCCTATACCAGTCTATTTACACTGAGCTTTGTAAATTGACAAGCTACTGACAGAGGAATTAATTCAAATGAGAAACACCTTCATGTAGGAATGTTATTAAACAGAGTCCCCTCTATGAAATAAGGATATGCGAGCGTATGGAAAATGAAACGGTAAAACAACTAAATATGGGAGCACGGCAATGAATTAACGTCACCCTTTAACCCCTCTCATACAGACACGAATGCCAGAACTCAACACGTTACCGGAACAAATGAGAGAACAATTATATTCGGCAACCAGAGCTGCGTCTCAATCGCACCTTTGGAAAATGGGTAAAGGGGGAAACCTGTACACCAGGACCGCCTAAAACTTCAGTTAGCAATGCGTAAATGTAAACGCCGAGAGTTAGTTATATAACACCTAAAATAAACACAGATGTACCATAAAAAGAGACAGAGAAAATGGTAGGCAGATTTACCAAGTAGCAAGGGTAACTGTCGAGCGAGAATAGAATATCTCGCCATGGATGGAATCGACAGGCCCGAAAAAAGATCGGTTGTCTGGCAGAAGAGAAATAACGTTCTCCCGCCTAGTTAAGCACACCCTTAACTCGTTACCTGGCAGAAAACGTAATACCTGAGTTAAAATCTAGAATACGCAACGTAGCTGCGCCACAAACAATGAAATGTATCATAAGAATGGCTTACAACAAAATAAAATAAAAAAAACAGTCTCTGGGCAGAATCGAAAAGAAGGATCCATTCTACGTACAGAGAAATCCACAATCAAATGAATGCGGAAGAGTAGTAATCAGGTGAGAGAGTTACCAGCCGGTCGACTGTGGAATGCAAACCTGCTGTGCACGTCCAGAAAATTTAAGATCCGGGAAGACTTGAACAAACCGAAACGAGCGAGACGAATAGTAGAACAGCCGGGGCAATGGAAGATTAAATAATGGGAACCAGGAACCCTAAGATAAAACCGAGAAACATATTTGTGAAATCCAGAGCAAGGAGTTATGCATTAATACGTCAACGATCTCGAGCTTGACGAAATCCCGAGGGGGATTATAAAAATTTCGTCGGACAGCAACCTCGGTACCATTTCTGTAAGGTTTAATATTTTTTAATACCTTCTCAAGGTACCTGACAAACGAAATTTCGGCGAAGTCATGAGTTCTTCCGGCCGAAATGACCTTTTCCCAACTGCTCCTCCAGCTGTGGATGAAACGTGCTCCTGCGCAGCAGTAGTGGTACAATTTTCTTGAAACAAAATTTCCCATAGCGTGAACAAGGAACACGCCAATCTGGAGTCTGTAACCTGGTAGCGAGGAAGGGTAGGACGTGTGCCCTCTCTCAGCCAAAAGATAGATCTCTGTTTGTAAAAAATTCTCCATATTAATGCGTGGAATGCTGGCACGGCATACCTACCTGAAACAGTGTAATATCGATATATGAGAGTTACGTGTAATGTCGCGTCAAAGATTGCTCAGGTTAGGGTTTAAACGCATGTTAGGGTTTCGGAAACTCTATACATTCGGAATAGAACCGAACTACCTCAACGATCGGTAACTATTACATTAATCACACAATGTGTTATCATAACTATTGACTGTAACGATCGGTAGGTATAATGTTGATTTCATAATTGGTAATCATACCTATGCGTACATACATATATCACTGATATCTGTAATGTTAAATTTAACCCTTATGTAATACCCAAATCATATACCATGGCGGTGTAACCTTAGTGCACGATTTTATATATATACGAGTGTCCAAAGTAGAATATGGTGGCACTATTAAATATATATGGGTATTTAACGTGGATTATTGATATAACAAGTAGTACATAGATTTTGTATATAAGCATGTCGAACATGATAGTTGAAAAGGTTTAAGTGTTAACATAATAAATAGAAAAAAAAAGGGGGTTGTTACCTCTTGATCCAAATTAATGTTTAATTAGTTTGAGAGTGGAGGAAACCTAAAATGAATTGGTGGAATAGATAGACAAAGACATACAAGTTAATTCACAAAAAAAGAAAAATTTTGGGAGGTGTGACAATAGCCAACAAAACCATATTTTAGTGTGGGGATTCCCTATAAGCCCAATGTTGGAACTTGGCTCTCATACCATATGTAACGACCTTGGTTTCCACATTTTTTTAAACTTTAAGTCTCTTTTCTTATGCTTTGTGCACCTAATATACTCATAGTTTACTTGTTCCTAATACTTCTGGTTGTATAATTAAGATGTATTCTTTTTATCAATGAGCTCCCTACGTCCATTTCCAGTAAAATTTCCCCATACTAAAGGAGCTCATCTCATCCGTCATTACCCATATTACCTTTTTGAAGTACCTATTTAGAATTATTACATTCTTGGTTTGTCTATACAATCCATATACCCTTAGCACCTAAGAAAGAAACTATTTATGGGAGATCACTAAAGCTGTGGTGAAATATGTATATGATCGGCATCAAATTATCTAGGTAATTCTACTACAAAATACATGAGGGACTTCAAATTTAGAGTTTTGAGTCATTGGTCCATGTGATCAAACCAAATTTTTCCACGTCCTTCTGGTTCATTAGCTTGTTATGTGATTGTCAGTGCCTTGGTAGAACAAATGGTGAGGATATGTTTCCACTAATCCAAAGGTGGAAATTCATCCCTCCAACCATAGGTATTTTGATTGGGGTTTATTTCTGTCTCATTTGGGGTTTTTTCCATTATGGGAGGGTGTCAATCTTGAAGAGCACCTCCCTAGAAAATTCTAGTATGTAGGTAGCTATGTCTTTCTCTTAGGGTTTTTGTGAAAAGTATGCTTCTTCTTCTTCGATGCAGGTTTATTTTCTTGCAGTATTCATGGTAAGATTTTTTAAATGTTTTGCAGTTGCTTTGTCTCCTAGTAATAGCTTTAATACATTTTATTTTTGGTTACTTGTTCAAAATTATTTTGTTTACTACATTAGGGTGCTTCTAGGTTTCTTACCTCACTGCGCAACTAACGTAAATTATGTTGTCCTTGGGAACTTATGAGAATTTTTTTAATGTTAAGGGTTTCTTCTGATAGAATGGGTTTCCCTCTATTGTGGAATTTCTTGCTTGAAAATCAGATTTTTTTTGTATGCTAATACATTGTTAACTGGTACTCTGCCTCACTTATATTTGGTTCAACGATTTACGGTGCAATTTCTTGTAGTTGCAGCATTTTTGATTACATATTTTGGAGTTTTTCCTTATTTTCATAAATATCATTGGTAGAAAACTCAAGCTTTTTTTCAACTCCATTTCTGACAGTGTCATGTCAAGGTCATAGCCATTTTGAACCACAATCTCGATCTTTCACCGACGGTTTCAAATCCTTGGAGAAGGTATTTGCTAACCCATGTTTTTTCCACATTTTAATGTAGGTTATTATTCCTTTTATGGAACCTATAAATGATTTCATTTCCTCTATACTAATGGCGTTATGTGGATTTTGCAGGAACAGGATGCCCAAGTGATTTAGAACTATATGTATGATATCATTCTTCCATAGAGGTTTTTATTTTATATTTTTATTAAGTATGTATTAGCTTTAAGGTAATGTTTTCTTATTAATATATTCAGATATTTATGAGACTCACTTCCCTATTCAAATCCATGGCGATAGGTACAATTATATTATGATTGACTGGATTCATAAAACAAAACAACTTCCACCTCTATCTTCTTCTCCATGTTCCTACAAGTCAGTTCAAACATACTCCTCATGGATTCCTTAATATAAAATTATGGATAAAGGGTCAATTGAACTAAATTTATATTCTATTTATTCAATGTAGAATAGTTTATTTGAAGGAAAAATAAATAGAGGACATTAGAGAAAATCATCCAATTGGCATGCACCTTATTTGGGCGATCTCTGATGTACAACGATACTATATGTGTATCAATCTTGTGGTTTAATACCAGAACCCACTTTGTAATGAGGTGTTAACAAATTATATATTTTTAATTGGAACCTTCAATGGCTAAATATATTTTTATTTCTAGAACTTTTGTTTGTTATGGGAATGGTTACATATTTTTATCAATTTCGTATGTGGTGGTGAAATTAATGTTGGAGAGTGATTTTATATTGCATGATATGTTGGTCCATTTCATGCATTCCCTTGTCTATTTGTATTCAATTTTTTGGAAAAATGGGTTGGTCCAGATTTATCGTCTTTTAATTCACAATTGGAAAGTGATTTTCTTCCTTGATCTAGTTACAACATATCCCGCTTTTTTTTTTTCCTTCATTGTTCATGGTTTATAATATCAATATGAAGTCTTGATTTCATTTGCAGTTATAGTATAGTATTTTTGCATATGACCTTTTTAATTAAATGGTTTAACATATGAGTTAAATTTATATGTTAAGGGATGATACTCCCTGTGTAAAATGGTACCAATACACATTTAATTTACTCTTTAGCGAGTTCCTTTCCAATTTTTAATTGTACATATTTAACCCCTTTTGTTTTTCATTCTTGTTTAATATTGACTTCAGTTTGATTGGTGTAGCATTTCTTTAGATTATATGAATTTCCATCGGTAAATAATATTGGTTCGTTTCTAAATATTTTGTCTCTGTAATTAGATTCCTCCAACACTTACATAGAATAGGCATTATTGAATGGTCTATTGTTGTATTAATTTGGTTATAGATCTATCTCTATTTATAATTTGATGAAATATTTATGTATAACTTGATGGCTAAATTTTGTCAAAGCACAACCTTGCTTCTCCATTTGTCTTAGTCATTTCAAAATTTGTCTATCTACAAGGGATGCAATTTGATTCTCTGTTGCTTTAATCGTTGTTGAAACTTAATTGAGCTATAACTAGAAATTTTGGTGTGCTTTCCACCCTTAACAGGAAATCCTCATCTAGGTTGGGTACTTTCATGTGCTTACCAGTCTGTTAGTAACTTTACCACCGATTGTTGAATCCTTGTTTACCCTTTTGAAATTTCTTGTTTATTATTATTTTTCCTTTATTAAATTACTCTTTCTATATGAAGGTGAAGTAGCTTGTTTTATTTATTTTTTAAATAAGGTGCATCTAACCATACTGACTATTAAAATATCATAAATAAGGATTAATTTTACCATATGATGGGTATTCTATTCATCCCTTATTTTCCTTACAAGAAAAAAGAATAACCAAATTTTCTTCATTAATTTCCGATTTACATTTAGATACATCTATAGTATACCCTTTAGCATATCTACCTTTCATCACCACATTTATCACAAGAATTCATAACAAATTATGATACCACTCCATACACAGACACAATCATAGCCAAACATATTTTTAAACAAACAAATAATTGAGATATATAAGAGCTATATAAATAAGACTTAAATCAGACCAATAATTAGAGCCTATTCAAGTTCTTATTGTATGAATTTACTCTAATATTTAATATACACCATTTAATAAGCCAAAAATTTAATGTAAACATATTTCCTAACCGTATATGCTATTGGAAATACACCTAGTAAAACACACTTTCCTCTCGACCTCGAATTGAAACCCATATTTCCCCCCGATCCAAGATATGATTGCCAGTGGAATAAACAACCCCATTGATTCCTAACTAATTTATTTTATAATTCTTCTTCTGTAGAAGATTTCTGCAGCATCCCACATTTTGGGTCTACTAGCCCACATTTTTTTCTTTTCAAAAAAGGCACTTTTCCATTTTCTTTAAATCTTTCCTTTCTCTCCCGAAACACTTTATTCCATCCATATTTAATGTCTTTCTCCAACTATGTGCTTTAATATATATTTTCCTCCCATCATATTAAATCCTATATATTTCCTCCTAGGTATTTTTTAGAAAACATTTAAGGGAATATTTATTTTAATTCCACCCACCAATAATGTTTTCCAATCCTAAAAATAATATTCTACTCTAGTGCTTATTTCACTAGAAATTTCCAAAATTTTATTTATTAATGAAAATATATTAATTACATCACAATACTTTCATTTTTGACATCAATTCAAAATCCAACATGGCTTCCATAGCCATCAAGCATAAAAATAGTATGGATCTAAAAATATAAATTCATTAACATAAAGAACATAGGGGTGTTAAATCTCAAAACTCCCCCCTGAGCACAAGTTGCTTTCATCCAAATTGGTTTCTCCACAACCACAATTTTCAAAATATTTTTACAACTGGTATTTATTAGTTCCCTTCCCAATATATTTTCTAGAAGTGTTTTATTTTAAGGATTTCCCACCTTATTACCTATGATTTTCTCTATTTCAAGGATAAGAAAATATATATTATTTTTGATTCATAAGAACACCTTTCTCTCTAGATGTCTGTATGATTATCTTTCTAGCCAACATAGCATTTATCTCCAACTAAGCTTAGCTTTCCACCCAACATCCCCTTTCTCTCCATTTATCTTGTTTCCCTCATGGAAATATTTCTCTTGGGAATTTTGGGAGAATGTGCGAAGGTCCACCATTTGGATTTAACCAATTAACAATTGATTGAACAACAAGTATTCCCACATTACTCATGTGATATTTCCCATATGATTTCAAAGGAAAAGTAACATTTATATATTAATGTAAAATTTATTTACATAAGCCAATTTGACTTAGACTTCACCCCACAACCAACATTTCCACTTCAATATTTACAAGAAATCTAAAATATTAAAGTCCAAAAAATTAATTTCATTAGGGATGTCACATCCCCCCACCCCCCACCCCCCAGCCCAAAATTAAACACCATCCTTGGTGTGTCCTCAGTTTTCATCACTTCTGAAAAAGTGAAGGAAATTCCTCCAACTTTTTGTCTTTCATATTTGAGGTAAAATCTTTAGGGATGAATTGCTTCCATTTCACCTGATTTTATCTATTTCTCATTTCCGTAGTAAATTTCACTCCCATCTAAAATTTTCTTTCAATTCTAGCATGTTATCATCCATGATAAACAAACACTATCAATTTCTATTCATGCACCCAAAAAGGGTCAACAACAGCCACACAAAAATGGCCAGAAACATTAGTGTAAGCACATCAACAATGGTAGTTAACATAAATATGTTGTTTTGTAGACTTAAGCAATGTATATTCCAAATAACATGGAAATACTGGTTACATTTTTATGTCATTCCCACAACAATCATAATATTTTTAAGGAATAATCTTTTACCTTTCTGATGGATCACAACTAATGACACGTCACATCAAACCACATCATTATGTTTTGATTTTGATTTCCCAATATTAAATAGGAATTAGTCATGCATGGTTAAAATTTAGGACAACATCCTTTTTTCTATCATTTTCATGGTTTCCTATTCTGTGTAACTCGACTTAGGTAGATCCATATTAGTTTTTATTTCACTTTATTCTATCCCCCTTGTCGTCATTTATTTTTGGTGTAGGGTTTAACTAGGGTCTTTCCTTTTTATTTTTTCTTTCCTTACTTCTACAAACAATGAATACCACACCACATAAGGAAAGAAAAAAGAGAAAAACCAAAGTACCCCTAACAACAAAAAATGGCCAAACAAAGATAAGGATAACCATGCTCAAGTTCCACAATGAAAAACAACAAGAAAGTTGTAACAAAACAAACATTCTAACATTCTCCCTACACTTAAATAAATTAATCTCCCACAACTTACTCTCTTGAGTTCTCATTTCTTCCTGCATTCTAGGTTTTTGATGGAGGTTACATGCATTTTTTTCTTCTCTTTCATGAAACAACCATGGGGTATTTTCCCCTTGCACTCATATCCCTATCATCTATCTCAACACATATTTTGATAGTGCACTTGTTTAAACATGTTTGTTCTTTATTGTAATCCCATAAGCACATACTCATATCACATATTCAATAATACTTTAAATATTCCTATTTTTAATAGGCATAATTAAAAAAAAAAAATAGAACACCTTTCTGTAGAATACCACCAACTGGTACCAATGTCTGATTAATTCACTCACAACATGCATATCATCAGGCATAGGTGTCACTAGTGTCATTCTATAATTAATACCTTATGTTCCATATCCTTGATTCCTTAATACTATATCCAATAATTTCATTAGTCTCCCATTAAAGTTTTTAACTTGCTCTTGGTTATAGGTTTATCGTTACCCACCATTAATCATTTGAATCATGTTAAGAAAACATAGTTCTCGGAGTCTTATGCATGCACATTAATTATTGTATGCACTTGGAATCTCATCAATTGATATATGTTTAGTGAACATGCATCTATTGTCTATTTCATATTTTTCATTTTTTATTATCATGCATATGTTACCATTAATCATTTTATGGTATATTCCCAAAAATTGTAAAGACAATACATCACTAGCAAGAGCTAGATCAATAGATTTTCCTTCATAGTTATGGCTACATCACTCGACCATAAATTTTTTCAATTCCACAACGAGTCTTATCGATATCCTTCTTGTTTATCATGTTGAATTAACTCAAATCAATGTTTAATTCTAGGAGTTACAATTAACAATCATTTCAACCAATAAAAAAATTGTTCTTATTTTTGGTTCCAAACCAGCTTAAGTTTTTTCTTTATTGAAAATTATTTAAAATAGAATAGTTAGTGAAATTTTCTACGTATCAAAAATACTATTCTATAATCCCATATAATTATTATTTCCTTTACATATTTCAGGTATATGTCAATGAGGGATTGTTTTTACCTTTTTAGGGTCTGTTGCAAGTTACTCTTTGGAAATCACATATTCTCAGTATTGCTTTTGGCCTTGATTAAATTCACACTTATAAAATTTTGCGTAAAACGAGTGTTTTTAGAGTATTTTCAACACTTTTCCTAAGTTCTTTCATACTTTTATGGAATCTTAGAGTAACCAAAATGCCATCATCACTATCATTTTTAGATTATGAGTCTCAAAATACTTCATTTGATTTATTATTTTTTAGACTTTTTTTTTTTTTTTTTTTTTTTTTGTCAATAATGGAATATATTGTGATATACTATCTCAACTTACCAACATTATTATGGTTTTTAAACAAGAATTTCAAACATTTGATTCTTTTGTATCACATAAGCACCTATTTTCTCATATTTATTTTTCTTCAAAATCTCGTTGGCCATGCTCTACACGACAATTCTTAACTCATGCAAGTACTTGAACTTGAAGAATTTAAAATATAAGGAAATCAATATTTTAGATTCCTTAATTAAGGAAGTCAAAAAGGATTTCTCTTGGAATTTCCAAAAAGGTATACTAGTTTTTCTAGGAAATTTTTTTTTGTAACTTTATTGATACTTGAATAGGTTTTATCAGTCATGAAGACCAGGGCCTACTAATGAAAACCATGCTAGTTTATTTATATCCACATGTTATTTCGTTTAACATACTCATACTAGAGTTATGTTGTTATTATATATTTTCCCTTGATATCAATGCGCTGTATATCTAGACAAGTTGTATACCCAGTTAGACTCTTCTTTTGTACATCATATATTTCGTGCTATATTTTTTTTTGTATGATATAAGGTTCTTAGCCCTTCATCCAAGAAAATTTTATAATGGTTTAATTAGATCGTAATTGTGTCTTGTATATGCTTTATTTTTTCTATATAATCTAAGTTTTCCTTAATTTAATCATAAATAGTAGACCATATTATCTGTGGTGAAGGTTTCCAAACCATCTTGGTATGTATGTTCTGATGGTTCTTTTCCGTGAACTCCCAATTATATAAGAATTTAACCTTGTAATTTGCGCTAGTTCCATAGATGTTCTCAAACCCCTTCCACATAATTGTGTTAATTATTATATTATGTATGTTCGATTTCATAAAATCCTTGGTTTTCATAGAAATTTTGTAAGTTTTGTCCCTTTTGTGGCATACTTTTTATTGATATTTACTGTTTAATTGGAATCAATAACTTTTTATTTTCAAAGTAACATTTCCATCACTGTTTTCTTTTCTTTGTTCTTCCTTCTCTTTAAGAACTCGACCATAATCTATCACTTAGGACCCGCCAACCCCTCCATTTTTTTTAAATATGCTATGCATGAAGTGTGGTCTACCTGTACTCATAAGTTCTACTCTCCAAGAGTATTTACCATAACAATTGAGTATTTCATATTTTAATAATAATAATACTCCTTAATTATATTTTTGAATTTCCTTCGAGACAAATTGTTGTAAATATCTAATATAAGACATCTATACATATCACTCTTATAAGTTAGGTATCATAAGTAATTTTGTGCAAGTTAAAAATATAATACAACCATTAACCATATATTATAGAGCTATCCTTGTAGATTAAAATTCATGTCATACACAACATCCACAACTTTATCAACATATACCACATCCTCCAATATTAAAAAGTAACCAATATATATGTAATCTTAAAAAAATTATGCATTATTAGTCCCTGCCGCCTGCGGCATGGCAGGGACTCTTGCAATTGAAAAAGATAGTTTTATTAGTGTGTTCACGGAAACCGAAGTAAATTAGTTCTTGTAACCCAATGTTTCATATAGTGCACCGTTTTTTCAGCGTATGAGATTGTTCCGGCCGATATTTTAGCGAATAAAAACTTTTGAGGTCTTATTTGGCCTCTTGCCGAGGCAAATAAGGCAAAAAACTTATACTTTATTTCATTTTGCATTTCAAAAATCGAACTAATCGAACTAATGCTAGCATTAGTTCGATAGCAACAAATGTTATAGTGTCTATATATTTCATCATGCCACCCTTATAGGAATAGTGATATAAAATAGTCATATCCACTCGTAAGCTTTGCTGACACATCACATGTTTTTCCGCTGACACATGTTTTCCACCGCCCGTGTTTTTTGACATCTGGGCTAGTAAGTCTTCAATTCCTGCGTAAATAAGTCTTCCATACCTGCACATGGTCTTCGATACCTGCAGACCACAACTTTCGTCAGGATAAGAGATACCTGACGAGCACCACTTTTGTCAGGAGCATCAGCTATTTTTTGAGCTGTCTCTGCAATTTACGAATGTGTACCAGGTTTAGTCGTTTCAATTCTGGTAATTTCTATAATTCTAGTAATTTCTATAATTCCTAGTATGCAGAGTTTTCCCTGTTTCCTTGATCATACCTCATCAATATGTGCTAATACCGGATCAATACGTGCTAGAATAACACCAAAAGGGAGCAGTAAGGCAATCAAAATCTCATCCAGGATCTTAATCTCATTCATTGCTTCTAACTTGCAGGTAAGGCAATCAAAATCTTAAAAAATTCTGAAGCATGCATCTCTCTTGGTCGTGTGGATTGTTAAAATATTTATAAAAATGTCTGTTATTTCCACCGATAAACACAATATTTTGAAACAATATAAAGTGTACTGAATATGTAGTTTTCTATATTAGGTTTTTTTTTTATTCATCTTCTAAGAAACAAATTTCTAGTTTTTTTTACAGGGTTTCGAGTGTGGCGTCAAGTCCTTTCTACATAAAACAGGTATACTTTAACTTTTCCATATTCGAGTTCCAATGTATTTTTCTTATTGTTTACGACACGCAAACATTGCTTTTGTTTAAATTAGGCTTTACAACTTACTAGCATGGTTTTCAGTCCTCCTAATGACGTCTCACACCTCTATTATGGCGAATGATTAACATAATGGTTAATATTAGGTATTCAAGGAACTACTGCCTAATTTTATATGAAATCGATGATTAGTTTCTGGGTTGCCTAGTTTTATCTTGCATCTCCTAGTTTAATGCTAATAACATCCTCGGTGCCATAATTTACAATATAGAAATTTCATATCTCAAAGATTTCTATTAATTATTTTTAAGCATGCTATTGATAAATGTTCTTTGCATCAGGCCAGGACACAATTCCTGTTTGTTCCCAGTTCCAGGTAACAGTTCCAGGTATATGCTAGTGCCTTAGACGACATGTCAGTATTGAAGCACAAGACATTGGCAAGTCAGCATACCTATTTAAGAATGCACCAGAATAAAAGAAAATATCTCTATTAATAATAAGATACAGTCAATTAGAACTTGTAACTGAGCCTGAAACTGTTAAAAAACAACTATCTCTTCTCGGTTGCAAAGATCCATTTACCAGAATTATTGCATGCAACACGGGTTCCACATAAAACTCGGAAACTTCAAGAATTCGAACCTTCGTTTTAGGAGCTAAATGCGCCATTAGAGCAACTGCAGCGTTACTGCATTGTTCTCTTCTAGGAAGCCGATTGTGTGAGTGCTGCAGCTTCCATGACCCATGACAGTGGGTTCCACATAAAACTCAGAAACTTAAAAGAATTTGGCGAAGCAAGGGGTTATGACTCGGGCCGTTGGCGAGCAAACACTGTCTGGTATTTCTCATCAAAAAATCATGGATATGGCCAAAGCTTTCTAGCTGTGGAGCCTCCACCTTTTCTTTTGCTATCTACTGCTACAACAACTCCAACTCCAATCGAGTCAGAACCAATATTTATTCCCGTTTCGAATGGCTCACTTGGCTGGCGGCCAGGGGCATATCAGTTTACGCACAGGGATAACAACAAGCTACAGGCATTACCATACTACTAACAGGCGCAGACTCCCGAAAACGTTCATTAAGAATCTACACACGATAATTTGCCTTGATCAAGCATCTCCACGGGTAACTCATGCGGGTAGAACAAGTCTTCCACGCGTAATTCATGCAGCTATCGCTGGGCTGGGCTGAGCGGGACTCTTTACATTAACATTTTCCATATATGAATAGTGGTTGAAAGTTTATTTTATTTAAACAAACTATATAATATATGAGACACGGATTACAACACAAATAGACAGAAAACGGAAACGGAGAGGCGCGACACGCCCAATGAGTTACATAATACGAAGGGTTTATTTTTCAAGAAGAGTTTTCAAAATATCAGTGCCCGCATAAATTTATTAGAGCTAAACAAAAACCATGGAAATTCACAGACATGATCCATAAACAAAACGAAGCTTGACAACAACTTCAATCAGAAGCATAATCTCAAGAATATGGAAGATGCGAATTACTTTACCGTAATTGTCATGATCATGCGCACTAGTTTATTAAGTGCAACAAGCAGTTCATTTAAATGCATTGCTAAAACTATGCAGCGCCTTGTTACTAACCCTTCGCACATCTTTTAATCTTGACAGACACTTTTCTTTCTGCAATCCCGGGATTTGAGGAGTTTGTGCATGCAAATTTTATCTTTGTAATCCCTCGATTTGAGGAGTTATGCATGCCTAACTCATGCCCTCCTAAAAAGGTACTCCACTCCACTTGTTAATAAAACAACCCTTTATCTTGGTCTCTTTGTAGTTGTAGCTTTCCTAGGTCGAGGGTAGTGTAGCTTGTCAAGACTACCATTTGACATGTAATCATAGACAAGCAGAAGCTCTTCCTTATGCCTACAACCTTGAAACGGAACTAAGTTTCTTTGTCGAAGCCGGCCAATGCTCGCAATTTCTGCAACAAATTCCCTGACCCCTTTCTTGGTTTTATGAGAAACCCGCTTCACCGCAACTTGCACCCCAGTGCTGGGAATAATCTGAATATGAAACTAATGCTATGTATCAGAATGAGGAGAAAAAAGTGTTGTTTAACAAATAATTATATTATTAAAATTTCAAATCAATTTGACCTGTTCTAGAGTAAAACAGTAATCATCAATTGATATAATGAGAGAACATGGAGTTCTTGATCTCAATCCCTACCAAGATGGAGAAGTGAATAGCTGGAGAAAACTGAAAGCTCCAGCTTTAACTGTTACATGTAAACATTTGTATCACACAATGATACGATTGTAGTGAACCTTGATGCAATTTTTAGTGCCATCATTATATGTATGATAATGTAACAATTAATGTTAAGGATAGTGTTAGATGGTTGAATCACCATAATGACTCTGAAGCACTATAAAAGATGTTATATGCCTACGATGCATTTGAGAAATTATACATAAGCTGGTATATAGGTAGCATATCTCAATCTTGCCATGTTTTAGATTTGTCGCAACATTAATATACCAGTCTATTCCCTCCACTCTTGTGTTTGTCATGGATTGCTACTGACATTGATGATATTATTATTGATGATGGTAATGGGCTATATGATGCTTTTACTGCTTTTCATGCTGCTTATATGTTACCTTACTTATGAGTAGACCCATGTTGTTGTGAAGACCCATGCTTTCTCATTTCTATGGCTAGACTGGAAGCATAGGTAGGTATTGAGTGATATTGCTCACTCTACCTGTCGTTTTCTGTGGCAACTCCGAGGGTTACTCCCAGCAACTGTCTATTGGAACTCCGTGATCAATCCTACAGGATTTTGCAGCCCACCATTACATTTATCTCTCCTTCTTCAATCACCTATGGTTCTGCGTTTGTTGTTACATTCTCCCTCTCTGGAATTATTCCAAATGATAGCTGCAATATTCAGTTCAATGCCTATGCTCCATCATTTACTACTCTCACACTAATTCCATGAACTAGAGACTGCTCACTGTCTGCAACAAATCCAGTGGCCTTACTACCTTTGTATTGTAGTAGCATTGTGACTGCACCTCCCAGCACTATGGTTGCACATCCTGGCTACTGTATGCTGTTTGTTGTAAAATATGGAGTCCCCAGCGGAGCTCGATGGATTCAGTTCAGGTCATCGTAGCAGAATATTTGGTCTTTCACAGTGTTTCATACTAATCTAGAGGATCAGATAGGAATATTCAAATGGTATGCCAAAAAACTGTGTTAGACTTCAACAAATAAGTGTTACAGTTTGTTTATTTTCAAGCATAACCTGTTCTATATATCTGCAATTATAAATAACCTTGCAATAGCATTCTCCTCATTTGTTATGGATTTCAGGTCATCATAGCAGAATATTTGGTCTTTCGCAGTGTTTTGTTTCATACCTTGCAAAAACATTCTCCTCGTTTGTTATGGATTTCAGGTCATCATAGCAGAATATTTGGTCTTTCGCAGAGTTTTGTTTCGTACTGATTTAGAGGATCAAATAGGAAGATTCAAACAGTATGCCAAAATACTGTGCTAGACTTCAACAAATAAGCGTTATAGTTTGTTTATTTTCAAACATAACCTATTCTATATATGTGCAATTATAAATAACCTTGCAATAGCATTCTAATTTTTGTGTTTGCCTCGTTTGTTAGTAAACTTAACAGGACGAAATAAGAGCTTGGAATTTTAAAACACAAAGATAGTCATACTGAACATTTGATCTCCTTCCAAATGCTGAACATTGCCTGGAGGAAAAAATAACCATACTGGACCTAAGAAAGTAGAAGTGATCATTCGGAATCATAATCATAACTACAAATGTTATCAGACAACTCCGGCTCAAGGCAGTTAGTTGTTATCAACCAACTCCTGCTCAAGGCATCATCCAACTTCGGCTCAAGGCAGGGACTAGCTGCCTTGCAGCCATCCTTGTTTCATATGTAAAAAGCCCAACTTATGTCCTGAACATCTCCATCCACTATTACCGACTCTTTAATTGAGGAAGATAAGTAACACTACAATTTTTATCTTACATATTAGTACATGTATATATTTCTTGGGTTGTTCTCTATAATTTCTTTTATCGATCCCATAAATTATTAGATTCTTTGTTTATTCAATATACAAACAATCATACAATTCACTAATTGTAACCTATATTACTACTCAATTGATTTATGAGCAACAATTTTACATTCAATGAGGCCCAACATACCCATTTCTATAGGTAGGTGTATTCCAACAACAATTAGTTAGTATATTTTTCTTACCAACTTAATTCACTTAGTCACATGAATGACTCATAGTACAATACTCTTTTACTAAATGAAATATTTTATATAAACACAAGACAATACACATTTCCTTATCATGTTTGATAACATTTACTATGTTCAATTCTAGCTATGATAGGGCTTATCAGTTAAGTTTTAATTCTAAACTTTTTTTTTCCTACAACTTTCCCTTATCTACTTTAATACAAGATAGTTTTATTTTAAGTTTTTTTCATTATTTCCAATAGTTGTGTTGTAGGAGGTAATGCTTTATCTCCTAGCTATACCTAGATTTTATCTCCCTTATGAGGAAGTCTTGTAGATGTTTTTATATATATATATATATATATATATATATATATATATATATATATATATATATATATATATATATATATATATATATATTTTCTATTGACATGTATACATAGTTATTCCAAATGATATCATTATAGTTATATTTCTCTTTCCACTAGTAAAGTGGTTCATGGTCCAAGTCTATTTACTGACTCTATCAAACTTGATATCCCAATTCCTAAGTTTTCTAAGGGATAATAAATAGAATTACCCCTTCATTTTAAAACATCCCCATGGTATCTAGCCTTAATTGTCATTTACAATATCCCTAGGCCTTTTGTTATTAAAGGCTTAGGCATGTGATGGGTTCTTCCTATGCCGCAACTTAGTATAAATTCCTATAACAGACCTTAGGCCACAAGGGGAAAAAAATTTCAAACATTTTTCCTACCCCCTTAAAATTACCACCTTACACTTTATACCTATGCTTGGTGCACTATTCCACTTTAGGAACACATGATGTGACCACACGACTTCTCCTATATGATTTCATCCTCACCCACCCACATGAAATCATGTGGGATCAGTTTCTAAGTTCATGTTTCCATAGCCAATGGTGATGAGGTTTTTCGCATGCTTTTGGGTAGGGGTACTATTTTTTGCATGAATAATTTTTTGCACACTATTGTAGCCACTATGGCCTATGCGGTGATAGGAAAAAAATATCTTCGCAATCCTCATTTCTATGGTGACAACTTTGGCAATTTTCCTCTGTTTTATAATAAAATGCTCCAGGAAACCATTACGTTAAAATGGTAATGGGATAAGCATTGAACATAATTTTAAAATCCCATCTTTATTTTCAACTCATGAATGCACATTTTTCCTACCAACTAATTCCTCTAAATGTGGCAAGACCTAGAGACTCTAGATTCATGAGTTTCTCATGTGGTAGATTGTCATGGGTCTCATTATAAGTAAACAATATCATACTTAAGTTAATTGTTCTCCTTCCAGTAAAAAAAAATCATTACCAACTTTAATGGGTCATTTTAATGCTTTCATGGGTTTGAGTGTTGACAATAAAGCCTTTTCAATCTAGGTTTTCTTGAAAAAATTTCAAGGCAGAGGATGATATATCCTATTGTAAGGTTCTTAATCAACCCTAATGTCGATCCCTCTTGGTAACCACTATGAACCATGTTCCTCGTAACTCCTTGTTACTCTTAAAACTTTTTATTCCTTTTTTCTTGTACTCATCTAAAGTTTTCTTAGGGTTTCTCTTCTGGTGCAATTCAATGGCTTTTAAACCCCAACCCACTTGCTTATTATATCAGGCATTTCCTTGTTTCTTTGTAAAAACGAGAAAAATTCAATTTCAGTGCTGAAGGTTTTGGAGGGACCATTATTCCTAACTCGAGCATTTTTCTTGTTACAATATAGGGTTTTTTTTTCCTCTATCGGGTTATTTTTCAATGCTTGGGGTTCACAAAGACCTAATATATTCATTTTCTTATTTAATTTTCCTATTATTTGATTTATGAAGTTGATACTAGAGCATACTCCTTTCATGGCTTGGTCCATTACATATCATTTTAATGTGGGTAAGTAATTACAAATTCATTCATTCCATAATCTTATCTTACTATTATATTTCCATCTCTTTTATCCTAAACACTCATAACCATTATTCTTATGTATAGTTTTTGGATTCCACCACTACAGATTAACCTTCCTAAGGTAGTTTCCTTTCTTATTTTTTGGGGTTTTATTATCTACTCTCTTATTCTTTCTATAATTTTGATGGTTTTCTATCGTGATCTCTAGGTTCCATTCTCAGCCCTAGCTAATCAAAACATTTATAGGCCATTTTGTCACATATGGTCAATCGACCTACCAACTATATTAATAAACATCATTTTACCCCTTGAAATTGTCATGGAAAAAATCCCTGTTCATGAAACTATCATATCCCAAAGTTTCTATCTGAAAACACCTTTTTTTATTCATTTTAAGAACCAACATTCCCTGGCCCTCTACTTGAAAACCTTCTCCTATAGGTTTCTTTATTGTGGCCTACGTAGATCACCAATAGGTTGCTCCACTATCCACCTGTGTTGGTTCTAGAAATTCGGTAAAAAGTGAGAGATTCCAGAAGCCTCTTTTTCTAGAAGCACAATATAGTATTTTATCAAATGTAGGAGTGAGATTCCAAATATTTGGATGCCCCACAACATTTGGGATGGAAATAAAAGGTCTCCACTAAAATAGATAGAGTTCAATTGAGACTCCACCTACAGAATGACTCTCATATTGGAGTAAAATTGGTTAATACTATACATACAACTGACTACAAAGTGGGCTTGAGTCTCTAACATAGAAGCATAGGATTCCCGTGGTTAGAACCATTGAAGAAAATAAAGGTAGGGAGGTCATCTTCTAGGAGATCATGGATTACATTAAAAAAATCCAATAAGAAACAAAACAAGAAGGCTTGGAGGTCACCAAATAAATTATTCAAAAGTATTCCTTTGCACCAATTGAAGCACACATGAAGCTTTCATGGCTGTGGAATAATGTACATTTAATATCTAAGAACATACTATCAGAGCCATTGGAGGTGAATACACATTATAAAGGGTAATTTACATATTAGATCGAAGCCATCACATAGAAGTTTAGAGCATGGAACACATATATCACAAATGAACTCCATGAAGAAGAGAATGATCTATCCATTTGATGAGTCTTTTTCCTTTATCAAATTTTTCTTATTTTCCACAATCTCATTTGTAAATTTTCTTATTTAATAAATGTTATGTAATGAAGCCCAAGGGACACATGTAGGATATGAAAATCCACATATTGGAATTTAATGAGTCATGTTAGAATATCAACATTCATAGAAGTCAAAGAGTCATAAGGAAGCTTAAAGGTCATTGTATTTTTTATTAATATCTCCTCATAACTCAAGCAAAAGGATTTTTGGCCAAGATTTTGTAGGCTTAGCCTTGAATTCTCTTGTACCACATAGGAGATAGATTATTCTCTGGAGAAGAAAGTTGTGGCTTCATGTTCCCCTACTAGATACAATGTTTCATCCATGTAACAATGTTTTTGGGATCTTATTCTTATTATCATAAGTTGAATGAGACAACATTCCTTCATACATGTATTATATATGTAGTTGGACTATGCTGGTTATGTTTATGGTATATTTTTGTTACATAGTATTTTGTCGCATTCCCTTTTCCCTATATAAAGTGTCGTACTTTCTCTCACTCATGCCACGAATGTCAAAACCCAAAAAAATATATGTAAACATGTTAACCATGAATAAGATGCTCAAAACATCCTTGAAGAAATGGAGACTTAGTGCATTACAACATTTATGGAGAAAGCTTGTAAAAATCCTAATTTTTTGCCCCAACATGTTTCTACCCTCTATGCCCATGGCCTTGTATCACTATGTGTAAATGGTAAATAGATTTGGGAGTGTGATATTTAAAGTTAAAATTTGTGCTATTGCTTTTCACGTAGGTTCTCTAAAAATGGAGGAGAAGCTTCTTCCTCTAGAAATATTTAGAATGAAAGTCTGGTACTTGTTGGTTAAGGATATGATCAAATTCTCCAATTTTTAAGTTTTGATCCTATCTTTAAGAAACCCCCTATTTGAGATAAGGACTTCCCTCCCTCATTTTTGGATCCATAACCTCTTCAGATTCACTATAAATGAATTCTATGCCTTCCCTAAATGGTTGGTGATTGATGGATGGTCATAATTCCAAGGAGGAGTGCTTTAAGTCTTTGGCTTAGACTTGGAATCCTATCCTGAAGGAAACCTCCAACATCAAGGCATTGATTGTATGCTTCCCTCTTCAATTTATTAATAATACAAAGCACATTTTACTTTACATAAGCTTGTTAATGATTGATTTCTTAGTATGATGATCCTTGATCTGTCATAAGGTTTACATTAAAATGAAACATGCTATGCTTTATTTTTTTTTCATTATTTTATCTCTCTTGAAGGTATTTGTGCGTAAAGGAATAGTGAGGAGCAAGCTTGGAAGTGAGGATATCAGGATTAATATTGACAAGAAACCACATAGGAGCGAGGTATGCCATATTACTCTCTCATTTCATTCCAATTTAATATAGGAAAGTTTACTTTTTTTTGTCTTGTTTGTTTCTAGCCACACTCATTGGGCTAGAGGGATTGCTTATATCCGTAGAAGGTATTTTCAGGTTCAAAAAAATAGCAACTCCACTGGTGAGCCTATGGCCTTTTTATTTCTTCTTTTTTATTTTTACTTCTAGTTTATTTTTTCCAACTATTGAATGACCCTCTGTTTGGATTGATTTTAAGTCTTTACGCACCTTTAAAGGTGTCCTATGGTATCATATCTAGAGTTTCTCCTTGACATTTCCTTCCTTTTCCCCTCTTTACATCCATCATCTCATTTTTCATCAGTTACAGTTGTGCTTCTAGTGCTTATTTTATTTGATATAGTCACACTGTAGATCTCTGGTGTCAACTGGAAGTCCACGCTAGTCTTTGAATGTGGGAATTTTTAGAGTCTCTACTAAAAAAATTAGTTTGTTTTGATCATTAAGTTTCTTTCTTTTATTTTTAAGTACCAAGTTTTGTTTGATTGGTTTCGGTTTCATGGTGGAATGTGAAATTTGTCCCATGCTTGAAGTGGTAAACTGATATTTTTGATTGAGTCTTTCACATTTTAAGTCTATTGAAAGTTCACTTTACTGCTTGTATGTTTGGAAGAAAAATTAGTTTATGTCAACGGAAAAGTAGTGGTTCTTTTGAATTCATAAGAAATTTGATTTTTTCATTTAGTTAGTTTTCATTTAAAAAAAAATATTTTCATTAAAGCGCATTAGATTGCTTGCATGGAAAAGTTATTTTTTGGAATTCATTATTGAAAATAGATCACATTTTTTGGTAATTGAAAACTAAAGAAATGCATTTAGGTGCATTAGAGCCTTCATAACTAAGAGAAAGTGAAAGATCGTATAAGTGCATTTTATTCAAAGTGAAAATTTCTTTATTTTTGAAAATTTGCATTAGAGACAGTGAAAGTGAAAAATCATATTTTTTACTTTTTAGAATTTCATTTTTGAATAGTGAAAAGAAGTAAGCTAGTAAAGGGCATTATGCTTGTTGAATTATTTGTTTGATGTATCATTGTTTGAAAATCTCTTGCCTTGTAGCTTTCATTGAATGGAAAATTTATTTTTCTCATATAACTACATCTTAGGCATTCAAGTGACATCGCTTTGAGACCCAAAATTGAAACTTAATTGAAGATCAACATTAAAATTAACCTCAATTAAACCAAGGATCATTTGGAATGAACGCAAACATTAGGAGGTCTATGCTAGAGACATGTTTTATCATCATAAAATGTAGCAGCTATCACTAACAACATGTGTTTCATTCCGAGGGTGATATCCTGTCCCACGTATGGAAGTATATAAGACTATACTCCACATATGGTAAGTATATTGGGATGCTCTCATCGAACGAGTACACATTAGACAATGCTACTATGGATTGAGGTCCCACATATTGTAGTGTATATTTTGGGAGACCCCACTAGGTTGTTATCCTTCCATAGGTAACCGAGTCAGCTACCTTGTACACATGATACAACGAACACAACATTCGGGGAGATTAGCTGCCATACTTCTTGGTTCGCCAGGAGGTATTGTGCAGTTCACGGATAATTGGTAGTCCTTTTTTCCTACCTTACCCATTTTTTTATTTATTTGTTATTAATTTCTAAAATTTTCTTCCCAAAGAATAACATCTTACTTGTGCACAACTCCTTAGTGGATATTAGGTTGAGACTCATGACAAAAATTATTGAGTTTACCAATGAAGGAAACCCATCTCATGGGAATCTTTGTCCTTTTCCTTCTTTTGGAAACTTTGGTGCTCCTTATATGGTAATGTTGTCCCTTCCAAGATTTACCATTGGTTTTCCAGTTTGATTATTTTCAACCCCCATGGTTTCGAATATCTAAGCTGCTTCTCGACCAAGTTTTTCTCCACCTGAACAATGTCAACCTCATGTTGATCCTAAATTTAACCCCTCACCTTCTTCACCTGTTTCTTCACCCTGTTCTTCCTCTTTTCTTGGTGAAATTTTGAATTCTAGTAACAAGGTAGGTAAGAATAAGAAGAAGAGGATGGAGGAGAAGAAGAAAAATAAGAAAGGGGGAAACCAAGCAACCATTGATTCCATTGTAACTGATGTTGAAAAACCTTCCAATCAGTCATGTAAAGTCAAATTCCCTTGAAAGTTATGTACGGGTGATCACCTTCTTATATATTGTCATGGTATTCCCAATATACTGGAAGTGTTGTCCACCAGATCACATCAACCTTTGTCATCGACCTTTGAAGATCATGCTGGATAAAACCTCAACTAGTGATAGTAAATCCCATGGGAAAAATGGTGAGCTCAAATTTTCCTATAAGTTATGTGAAGGGAATCATCCCATTCACCGTTGTCCTAATATCGATGAAGTCTCCAAATTTTTGGAAAACCTTATAGCTTCTCAGCTTTTTCTTCCTATTGGTTAATAAAATATTTCCTCTGATCCTCCCCTATTTGATCAAGTGATTGATTAGAATTCACCTCTGGTCAATCCCACTCTCTCTGAAAGTGAACCCCATGAGTCCGTTCCCAACCAACCATTGGTTGTGGAAACGGTTGACCTGATTCCACCTTCTATTAATCAGGCCTTTCTTGTAGGGAGTTAACTTCAGAAAACTCAGGTTATTTTTGTTTCTTTAGATTCCCGTGAATTGGGGAGAAATCCTTCTATTCCCATGGTATAAGAGGGTGATACTCTTGTTCACATAACATTGGGGGGAAATTATCATGTTCCCATGACACCCCCTCTAAGTGATGAAGTCGATTATTTTGATTGGAGTCGAATCAGAGGATATATTTTTCCTTCTTACATGCACTTTGAGATCACAATACAGGCCTATAATGTGGTCATACTTAGAAAATAATAGATGCAGGTGCATCTGTTAGTATTTTGTCCTCAACTACTTGGAGGGATTTTTTTCTCCACAGGTTGTGCCTGGTACATAGAGGAAATAGTCAATCATTGGGGATCCTTCCTAAGTTTCCTATTACTTTGGAAGGAAAGGCTATATATATAGACATGATGGTTTTTCAAGGCCCATTGTACTTTAACTTACTCCTTGGGAGTGACTATACTTATTTCATGGTAGCTCTTGTCTCTGCTCTCTTTCATGTGATGTGTTTTCCACATGAAAGAATAATTGTGACCATTTATTAACTTTCGTTCATTGATCCTAATTTGGCTCCCATTGAATCGTCATCCCTAAATGGCCGTTATATGCAAGTGGTATCTTCCCCACTAGAGGTTAATTATGTTGCAACTTGTTCATGAATATGTCTACTAATAATCTCATCAGTGATATAGTGCATCATTTAAGGGGGGAATTGGACCTTTATTTCCAGAGTGTTGTTCTCCCATATGATGAGAACCTCTTGGAAGCCATGACCTCTTATGGGCCATGAAAAATTACCAAAGAAAAGTTCCTTGTCTTGTGTTAAGCTCCTTACAAAATGTAATAAGCTCTTCAGAGCAGAGTTCCTTGTCTTGTGTCAAGCTCCTAAAAAAATGAAACAAGGCATCCATAACATAATTTATTCTCTTGTGTCAAGCTCGTTAAAAAATGAAACAAAGTTTCTTGAGGATATTTATTTTACTATTTAAACCTCCTTAAAAAATGAAATATGTCCCTATGAGAATAGTTATTTCACTATGTCAATCTCATTAAAAAATGAAACAAATCCCCTGTCTAATTCAAGTTCTTGAATAGATCTTGTCAATTGCCAGTCAAGTATTTCACTTGATCTCATCAATGAATCTTCATTCCATCCACTTGTTAGTAACCAGTGGTCTACTTAGGTGAATGAAATAAAGCTTGGGGGGCATGTACCTCGAATTGAGTCATTATGTTGGGGGCATGCAAACTTTCAACCATAGTATTTCTTTGTATCAAGGTTGTTTAAAAATGAAACCAAATCCAAGCATAGTTTGTCTCTGTCTCAAGCTTGTGTAAAAAATGAAACCATTCCTATAAACCTCTCATGATTTCCATTTTATCTGCCTCTTTGGCCAAATTAGTCTTGTTTTTCTCATTTCATCGTTATCATATTCTTGGTCGATCATACTCTCTCACTTGGTTGTTATACCCTTGCATGGGAAACCTATGTGATGAGTGGTCTTATTAAGCAACGTCTTGAATTTTACGTGGTTTGATTAATTCCACCATAACCGGAACTAGTTGTTACCCTTTATACCACTCATTCCTCCAAGAGGAGTAAACTTTAAACTCTTTTCTGACACTCGAAATATGAAAATATTTTCGATCACTTACCTTTTCGAGCTTGTTAAAGTAAATGAAATTATCTCTACTTAGTATAAGTTTAACCTTTTTCCAGAATGAGATAGACTATTTATGAAAAATGAATACCTTAGTCAAAAATGACTAGGAGGTTCTCTCAAAGTTAGTTTTCTACCTTATCGAATTCGAGGGACTATCTACAAAAAGGGACCTTTTGAAGTTTTATTTTCCTTCTCTTTTTCAAGCTCCCTAAATATGAAAAATACACTCAATTACCACTCTTTCGAACTTGTAAAACTTAAATTATGCAGGACTTGTTGCCATGACAAGACTAAGTTACTCCATTCGAGGACTCGTTAAACATACGACGATGGATTAATCTGATGGGTGAACTTATACACCAAGCATATGGTATCTTCTTCAATATTTCTATCAAAAATAAAGAGGCACTCACTAGAAATAGTGGGGAAAAATGGAAGTAAAGTATGTCTTGTATTTTTTATTGAAGGTAGCATGTCGCTCTTGAACATGACATTTATCTGCATCTCGTGTCTGGTTTGGGTTATCCTCTCTTCATTTCTTTCCTTCCTGGGTTTTGTAAATCCATTTTCCTCTCATTCTATCATATCATGTTGTCTCTATGACCATTTGATCCCATTTTGAGTCAAATGTTGCCAACATCCAAAGTCGTGTCATCGATATGTTCAAGAGAAGTCCTATCTTCAAATTTCAAACCTTTCATGCTTATCTGACCCTCTCTACAATAATATTGAATCATTCCAATATACCTTTAGAAATCATATGTTTTGTGTCAATGATGTGGGAAACAATATGGCGCTCCTTTGATGGATCACCTATTATCGACGTTAACTCATTATTCAAGAATTTGATCTAGAAACTCCCTTTTAGTACCTGAGACCTTGCATGCATTAATTGAAAGTTATTTGTGTTTGATGATAGGTTCACATCATTGGCCTTTTATCAATTTATTTTGTAGGTGTTGGCCTTCGACTCCTTTATTCACACTTGTATATTGTGTTGTTGTACCTTGATTACCATCATCATTATTGGTGGTTTCTCTCATGCCTGTAAATAATTTACCTCATTCATTGGTAATTAGGTGGTTTCTATAATGTTCGACATTAGCACATCCATTCACCTAGTTAAATTCATATATTGGATGGGTTGAGACAAAGATGAATACCCTGGAACAAATCCATTCAAATCTAGGTTGCATGGAATATTGATTATTGTACACATGATCCTTTCTAAATGGATGGCTACGACCATGTCGTGGATCCATATACATGCTCATGTATAGTCGGCTAGTTGGGAAAATGGCATGGTTTCATGTGCTGTTTGATGCCTATTCAACAATTTCCTATCAGCAATATTTATTTATAGATGCCATACATTGTATCGTATTTGATCTGTAGGTCTTCTAACGATGGTTTTTGAAATTCCTTGCCTTGATTGATAAAGAACTTCGACCATCACTTCTCATTCTGATTTCATGATTTAGGGGGAATATGTTACACACTATTTTGTTGCATTCCCTTTTCCTTATCTAAAGTGTCTTCCTTTGTGTCACTCATGCCACAAATGTCACAAAGTGATAAAAACTATGAAAAAATGTTCACTATAAATAACATGCTCAAAACATCCCTAAAGAAATGGAGAATCAATGCATTACAACAATTCTGGAGAAAGCTTTTAAAAAACCCTAATTTTCTTCCCCATCGTGGTTCTACCCTTTATGCCCTCATGCTTAACACATTGTGTGTAATTTCTAAACAACGATGGCAGCACAGGAATTAAAGTTAAAATTCACACTGGTCATTTTTAGGAAGGTTCTCCAAAAATGGAGTAGAAGCTTCTTCCTCTAGAAATCTCAAGAACAGAAGTCAAGTACATTTTGGTTGAGAATATTGTTGAATTCTCCAATTTTTAACCTTTGATCCTCTATTTAAGAAAGCTCCTCTTTGAGTTAAAAAATTTCCTCTCTCATTTGTGTATCCATAACCTCTCCAACTTCACTATAAATGAGTGAGATGCCTTCCCCAAATTGTTTGTCATTGCTAGTTTCCTTTCTAGTTCTGAAATGCATCTAAATTTTTTCAAAACTCCAAGGATAAGGAGTGCTTAAAGTCTTTGGATTGGACTTGGAATCCTATATTGAAGGAAACCTCCAACATCAATGCACTAGTTGTATTCTTTTCTCTTCAATTTATTAATAATACAAAGCATGTTTTACTTTCCATAAGCTTGTCAATGATTTATTTCTTAACATGATGCTCCTTGGTTTGTCATATGGCTTACGATAGAATGTAATATACTATGCTTTCTTTGTTTTTCATTTTTGGATCTCTCTTCCAGGTATTTGTATGTTAAGGAATAGAGATGATCGATATTGGAAATGAGGAGATCAAGATTAATATCGACAAGCAACTGCATATGAGCGAGGTAGGTCATCTTCCTCTATCATGTCATTCTGATTTAAGCTAGGCAATTTTGATTTTTTTTATCATGTTTGTTACTAGGCCCACTCATTGGGCTAGAGGGATCACTTCTATCTGTATAAAGGATTACCTGGTTGTTTACATACTAAGTTAATGAACTATTGTGTTTCTTAGCTATGGCTACTATTGATTAAATGTTGTTATTCTTTAACGATTTTTTATTACTATGTGGACTAATATTAAGGTACTCAACAAGTCTCCCCCTTTATCCATGGCTCTCCTTTAGGATAGTGATATTAATTTTCTAATAGGTGCCTCATTTTCCATCACCAACCGTGTAAGTCTCCCTCAGACACATTGCATCAGGTGTCTCACAAAGCTCACATTCTTGCTAACTAAAAGACACATTGTAATTTCTTATGACTAACTCTAACCAAGGCATTCCAACGGTGGTCGGATCATATGACCGGATGGGACTCCTACACAAAATGGTGTGAGGTCTAATTGGGACTTTACATCGAGGAGATCCCCTTAGAATATTGGTGAAATAACACACCATCAACAAAAACATAGATAATATTCTATTCCCTCTTAATTCCATTCTAGGGTTCATCCTTTCCCAAAATTTCTAACAAACCCTAGAATCATATTTTTAACTCTAAATCATAAAATGTATCATACATACCTTATGGTTACTTATATTTGACTTGATTAATTGAAATTTTGGATGAAATTTTCTATATTTAGGTGTGTAATATTTGCTCCTTCATTCAAGCATATGACTTCCACAAATCCATTGTTCACTGAACTTGAATTGATGTCCTTTCACAAAATGGATAGGTTACAAGTGTAACAATGTTTCTAGTGATGGTACAGTTCCAACATCTACTTGACGACTTAGACTACTTCCTTATATATTTTAAGCTTCTTTATAGTGAAAATATACATGAGATTGATGGATCTATATTTTGTGCCACTTGAACTCGGTCACCATAGGATTTAAACTTTGTAAGTAGAGTAGAGTAAAAATGTCACGGGGACACACCCTTGAAGATAATATATATGCTATCAAAAAGATAGAGAGATATATGCTTCAAGATTTCAACAAGTTTTAATTCTTAATAGAGATCAATCATATGCATGACTGAAGAGAAATATGACCAATGAATACAAATTTTCTAAGATGAGTATCATGTTTACATATACTTAAAATAGGATCAGGTTTTGGTATCCTTAATGATTTTGGATTGATGCTTCCTTTTTGGAATTTCCTTTACCAAATTCTTTGAAGAAAGCTCATATTTTGATTGAAGACCTCAAAATAATGATATTTTCCTTTGAAACTCAAGTATGTAGCTTTGAATTCATGTAATGGTGAAAATAATCAAATCTTCGTTCCTTCAATATCTTGGCATGCAGCTTAATTTATTCCAATTCAAAAATTTTGCTCTAGAGTTTGAATGTGATTTGGTGCTACTTATGTGGCAGATGCCCTAGAATCTCCACGAGAGAAGAATTATAGCCAAAAAAACTAATCCTGATATTTTTTATCTCCCTTTTTTTTTAGATGATGGAGCAATAATACTAATAAGTGTAGAATCCTTCATGATGATGATGTGATCCTTGTATGTGTATTGCTTTTAGAGATGAGAGTTCCTTTTGATGACTGATGTCCTTGATGATCTTTTAGTGCTTTGATTCTTGAATTTCCTTCTTCAAGTTGCCCTGCCTTGAGTCGTTACCTTATCTCTGATACCATGTTGATAAATCTAGAGGAGTAACATGTAACTTATTTCTCTTTCTTGATAAATGTTTTTGATGTGATTTTACTTCTTTATATTAGCTTCTTCATTTCACTTTATTATTATTAGTGTTTTCTTCATCAAACAACTATCAAAGAATATTAAATAACAATGAGGAAAACGAAACAAGATATATGCAATCATCTAGGGCCACAATCTCTCCAAGATTGAGAGGAAAAACCACAAAATTATTCTTCTTAAAGAATCTTCAATTGACCAATTCAAATATCTAGAACCTTGACCAAGTGCTCCTCCAAGACCAAGTCAATCTTGCTATTTTTATCAAGTCAAATATGGCTATTTATTCCTTTTATTATGTTGTAGCTCATAGAGGCAACCCCTAAGATGAAGAGGGGTCTATGCCTATGAAATCTTGAAGTGTTTGAATATTTGTTGGATTTTTTCATTTTATATTCAACACTCTAACAAATTTTCAATTATATATGGTTTAGAATCTCTTTCAAGTGAGAATATGCAATTAATATTGTAACAATATCACATGAGACTTAATATTGGGTTCTACAGGATAACTTGATAAACCATATAGTTCATTATTCATTGTAGCATTCATGAGAGAAAAACATAAAGGAAAGAAATCAAATAAACAGGGCTAATATTAGAATCATATGCATCCAACCTCAATAGTAAAAATAATTCACAAAACATTAAATGACATTTCAGATTGCATGGAGCACAAATTAAGGATGTTAGATCTCATTAGTCATAGGAATCTTCAATCACACTAGTCATATATGAATCCATGATTTCTAAGACTACATCTAGTAGCTACTATTACATTCCATCTGAGAATATGAAATACGAACACAGGAAAAATACGTACTAAAAAATTTTGTGAGTAGAATCACCAAATTGCTTTATTAATATGCATGTAGAGCATACAAATTTTCATTTCTCAGTTAACAATTTAAGATCACGTTGAAAAAAAAAATTGTATCCCTTCAAAATGTATCATAAACGGTTTTATATGGTCTCGGGATGAGTAACCCTTACAAAATATTCCTTCTTGATATCCTAGTGGTTCATCATAACAAAAATGGTATGAGTGTGCTACTTTCATAGGTGTACCAACTATACCCCAATTGACTTGAGCTTATTTGTTGAAATGGAATAATTAAAAAAAGATAAAAATGACAAAGTGTCATGATTGACACAATCAGATTAATCTTCATTCGTGGTAGACTTGTTTAGGAGGAAGAGTTTTTGAATCAATGATCTGGAGTTGTGGGGGATTGATTAATTGATCACATTTCTGCGAGAACAGAGGTATCAGTAGAGGAGAGTTATAGAAACATTGATAGCAAATATTTAAACTTGTGAGCCCTGCATAACTTGGCATGTTGTGAAACAAATTCCTTACTAACCATAGCAACTAGAAATCCATCCTCAAATAGTTAACTATTGTATTTCCTTTTAAGGAGGACGTTTTATCATTAGAAGAGTCAACGTTACTCTTAGATTCTACTAATATTTTTCTTTACTTCTCCCATGGGATCAATGTTCCTACAAGATCCCAACAATTTGGAAATCTAGATCTAACCCTATGCTTGAAATCTGAGTTGAATGCATCTACATTTTTCAACACCCTTTCCAATAATTCCTTGGTCTTCGCTCTAGCAGCTTCCTTTTGAATAATATTGGAGACCTTCAAGAATGAAGCCAACCATTCTACTACATCTATGGTCTCGAGCTCACTCGTTGGATTTTCATTAATACACAAAAAAAAAAAATAGTTGTCTCAAAATTCTTTCCATCTTCCTCTTTAGCATCCAAGATGAAGAACTCATGTTCCTTGATTGCAATATTTTTCTATTCCATAAAAATTATATTCTCCAAGTTACTATTTGTCTTTGTTATTATATTATCCCATATTATTTTCTTTTCATAGACGAGAGGCATGTTACCTTCCATCCTATTATTCAGTTAAGTGATTTCCTAGTTTGCTGCATGTATATTTTTACCGACTAGCTCCTCATTTATCTTATCAGTCTCTAGTTGTTTCTCATTCTTGGCAAGGGAATTATTGGAATTATAAAAATCCACATTTACCTTATTTATTTCTCCCTCAGGTAGATGTAGCTCAGTTATGGTCTCAATAATTATGATCAATAGGATTCTGAGGATTCTCTCATATGAGCACTCCACAAATATGAGAGTGAATATTTTGTTGGAGCTCTATTATATGTTTATTTATGGATACTACCTGATTATTTTGGTTTATAAAATCCTTAGCCAGAATTTATTTTTCACATTCCACCTGGGCTAACTCTTTAGACTGCACATGCTCATTACCATGCATCTTCAACTTATACCTCAGTTCTCGGATCTCAACTTGTGAACCTTGGATAGTAGTCTCTATAGAAAATTTGTTCTTGGGGTTCACTTTCGACTTGATGATAAATTATTTAAAATTATCATTCTGTAAATCTAGGGCCCTAGAATTATCTCTCTCCTACTTAAAATTCGTGAAATACTTCTCTAAAATATTCTCATATTTCTTGGTAGTCATAGCATTTTTTCTCAATTCACTATAGAGCATCTCCATGACCTTTATATGAAATTTCATTTTATATGGCAGAGGGATGCTCGTTGGGTCAAGAACACATCCACATTCCTAAATTGTGAGCCTGATGGGAGAGACTGAGTCGAGTAATAAAGAAAGAAAAAAAATTATTTGTTTCCTCTCAAGTTCCATTGAAGCTAGTAGCTAGGTCTGATAGGGCATTGAATGTGATGCTAGATGTTATTTCATCTCTTCTATGATATTTTTATTAAATTAATCTATTGCATTACCTAGAGACCAACTAGGTCCTTTCATTTTCGAGCTCCCAACAAAATCATAAGTGATACCTTTGTGGGTTAAGAGGCGAAATCTTGGAGTGGGTCTTGCAAGGTCAATTGGAAACATGGATGGTATGGCTTTACCTCAATCAACCTGGTTTGAATCTTTTCATCAACTAGTTATTGGAAATTTTCCTTCTTTTTAGAGGGAAAATATTCCATTTCCACATCTCTAGTCTCATCTACATTCCTATTCTATGTCTTTTCCTTTGTAGTTGGAGTTTCAATCCCCATCTCTATATTAATAGGCCAAGAATCAAAGTTAGCTTTCCACTCAACCTCTGGTCTGTATTCATGATCATATACTAAGGCATTAATACTTTTCTTTTTCTTTGAAAAATACCATCTGTTCATAGTGCCAGATGTCTTCCATCTTAAATTTTAGTTCCCTCAACAAATATTCAACTAACTAGAGATCTTTCCTAGTATTTACAATAAAGGGACCTATGTGATTACCCAATTTAAACATGTAGTCTTTCTTAGCAGGAAGAAAGTGAATTTGATCCACAGGTAGGATTTATCTGATAAATTCTAAGGAAATATTCTCATTTTCATAAATATAGGTAAACGATAAGGACATATCTCACACCCGTAAACTCTAATCTTAGTGTAATCCTCAAACAAAAACTAGTCACCTACCCTCATATCTTTACTAATATTGAGGATTTCATTTCGTCGAGGAAAATTTATTGGGGGAGAGACATTATGGATTATTTTATATGTAGTATCCATGTAAGTGGATATGAACTGATAATAACCATAATTGTTAGGTTTCTTCCTAACAACTACATCTAAGTAAAAAATAGATTTTCATTGTTTTTGTGAATCTATAAGACTAATATCTGAGTATTCAAATTCATATACATCTATGTACTGGACCAAATAAAACAATATGGAGTAATATATGAAGAATGAAGTGATGGGAGAATGATGCAGTTCAAACTTGATGGACTCAGCAAGATAAGAAGGATTGTTAGAAATGTGGCCTGGATGCATCATGAATCTCAGAAACCCTATCACAAATTTGGTGACATAGGTGTGACATCATATTTCGCGAAAATTTGGGCAATTACAATGAGGATGGGTTGGAAAACTTATGTAAATATAGGTATATGGAAGGAGTTAACAATAGGTAAATATTGGTGGCTAGGGGCTAAAATAATATGTAATAATTCCTGTTGTTCCCTAGCTAAGAGGGCATAGTAAATGTAGACCAAGGTTGTTTCAGTGAATTTTTCATAATCAGAGAAAACTGGGTACACCAAGGATATTGGAATGAGTTTAGAAGCGATCTCCAATATTTTCACACTAGTGGATGAAATGAAACAATTTTTATATTCTACATACGATGCAAACAACTAGGAAATGAACTCGAGAAAGTGGTAGATAGATGGTGAAATTTGGGAGTATAGATCTGACTCTACTACTGTTAAAATGGTCTTTGCCTTTTATATGGTGGTCATACATGTCAAACCTAAGTTATGGCAAGTGTTAAGGGGTAGGGTAGGTTGTAGATTTATGAATGTGTATCCATGAGGAGCTCGATGTTAGACGAGGGTTTGGCCTTCTGGGATTTAGGAGCCTTGGGGGTGGTTTATTCATTTTTAGAATGAGGACAAAAAATATAAGTGGAGGACCTACCAGTTACCTAGTTGGACTAGTGGAGTCTAGAAGAATGAGGTTGAATTAGCTCTAGGTTATTCTGGGATGCGAACAACGTTATAGACTAACAGAGCGACAAGAAGAATCAACTGCAAGAACTATAAACTTAAATTCAAATGACATAACAAGTCGGGTCTTTATAGTCAGGATAAATGGTAATATAACACCAGGTGTGCTCATGAGGGAGTTACACGTGGTGGAAGGTGATTGGAGAGTAACATACTAACACATGGAGGGGAGTATCTTTATATCTTACAATGCACTCGCTTGTTGGTGTTAATGACACTTTGATGTATGGTGTGGACGGTATGTTCCCCACCTCTCTCTGATGGGTTGGTGAGCTAGAGTCGGGATCAAGCCGAGACTCCCCAAAGTCTATGAGAGTCATCGATATGTGGATGGAGATATTTTCAATTTTAATTTTCAAGGGGTGGCATCGACATATTGGTCATGATATTTTCGCTTTATAATGCCCCTAGGAATTGTTAAGGATGAAAATAATTTTTATCCACTAGAAACTTTCTCGAACGTTAAGCGATACCCCCCCCCCCCCCCCAATTTCTATTTTTTATATCTCTTTAATTTTTTTTGCCGTAATCTCTTTTTCTCAACTGTTTCATTTTTCTCGTGTGCATTTAGAGCACTTCGAGCACCTAAAATGGATATTTTTCATTAATCCATGTGTATGCATCCTTCTCTGAACCAGTGTGAAAAAGAGACCATCATACATAAAAATAAAGGGGGTGAAAAAGGGAACAACATCGGCTCCAACTAGTGAAAATGTATTGAAGGCAATGCATTGAGAACTTGCATACTGGTGCCTTATTTATTAAACATGGAGGCATTTTATTTAGGTGCATAAAAATAAGAATAAAAAATAAATAGGAACAGAAAAAATTATTTATTATGTACAATGGCTCACTAGTATTTACAGTGGATGCAAGTGGACCGATTTAATGTTGAAAATAAATCTTAAGAAACTGCCCATTTATAGGCAGTTCAAGCATCTCACCATTGAGGTTTTATAGAAAGTAGGTGTTTTTCTCCTTTTCTTAAGATATATTTAAAGGTCCACACCAAAAGGGGTCAAATTTACCATGCTTTCCTTTATCTTTGCTCCTAACATCCAACCTCAGTACTAAATCTCCTAACCGTTGGGGTTTGTGCTTTGCATTTATGTCAAAAAGGACCTTCATTCTCTCCGGATACCTATATTCTAAGTTACTTTCCTTCTGTTTTCTTGTAGTTCCACTAAATTATTTATTCTCTTTCTCATAAAATTTGGTTCCTCTTCAGTATTTTGTAAGAATTTTACCACCGGCATAGCTAATTGGACAAGTAATATTACAGTTTTTCCTTACACTAGCTCAAAAGGATACTTCCTAGTTGATAATTTAGTAGTTACTCTATTAGCCCATAATGTGAAATTTAGCTAGTAATCCCAATTTTCGTGACATTCTACAATGGTATTTTTTAGGGTTCTCACCAAAGTTTTGTTGGAGGATTCAACTTATCCATTCCCTTGTGGATAGTAAGTGGTGGAGTGTCCCAAGATAATATTGTAACTATGGAAGAAGTTGATGAACTTGGCTGAATTAAACACCTGAGTGTTGTAAGTGATAATCTTCCTTGGACAACCAAATCTAGGAAATATATTATTTTCCATAAAATTGATAACTTCTACATGAGTTGGATTCCTAGCTAGGAAGGACTGCACCCATTTAGTGAATAGTTCGTTTATGTGAGTATCCATTTGCATTGAAATCTTGATGGTGGGTGTATTTCTCCAATGAAGTATATTCCCCATTTACTGAAGGGCTCCTAAAAGAAAACAAGGATCAGGGGGATAGGAGCCAAATTTTTCTTCTCAGAAAAAATATGACATTTTTCAGAGGTCCTAACATAAGCATGAAACTCACCAAATAACTTGGGCTGATAGAAGAATGCTTTGAGGATATTATGGGTCATGGTTCTCCAACTATAATCCCTCCAACAATAAAAAATTCTGAAACTCATTAATCGCCTTCGGAATCTCCTCTTCCACTAGGCATAACAACAAGATCCCCACCAGGTCCTTCCAGTAAAACTCACCATTTGAGATAACAAATTTTTAGCTTGTAGTATCAAAGTCATATATTTGGCTTTGTCAAAATGCAATGGGAATTTTTGGAAAAGTAAATAGTCAACAATATACTTGTACCATACTAATATTTACTTCATCTGGATTTTTTATGTAGAGGTTTCAATGTTTCTCTTGTTTCCTTCCTCGTATGCTAACAATTTCATGCACAAGACTTGGTAGTTAGCTTCAAACAATATTTTATCCAACCCATATCCCTTCATAAGATTGGTAAGATTGATATCTATATCATATTATTGAATATTGGAAATCCATTTTCCTCTCTTTCCTTCATTGTCTCCCTGTATGAGAGTATTTTTCACAACAATTATAGGGACATACGTTATCATATTCGATTGTAGCACATAAATTCGAAAGGAATTCGGAGATTTGACAAAGGCATAAGCCTAATTTTCAATAATATTATATTTTAACTCATCATATCGCTACACTTGACTAAGAAAAAGAAACTTGATGTTTTTTTTATTCATCATTTTTCTGCAATAAAACACCTGCAATTGTGTTAGTGGAGGAAAACGAAAAAAATAGAAATGGCCTTTGATAGTTTGGGCTTGCTAAAACTGGGGCTTCTGCAAAAGAATTTTTAATTCTATATAATGATTCTTGAGCTTCAATAGTCCATTTTATCCCCCTCTCCTTTCTCAACATGTCTATGACGTCTTTAAAAATTTAAACATATTTTGGTGTTTATCTCCTCAAAATATTTATTTTTCCCAATTTTTTTTTATTTTTTATTTTTAACTCCTTGGTAATGGAATATTTTTTATGGATTCCAACCTTCTGGGCTTGATATTCACTCCTTCCCTTGCCACTACATGTATTAATATCTTCCCTTCAATTAGATAAAATTTTGTTTTTTTTGGGTTTAGAGATAGACCATATCTCCTACACTTTGCAAAAGTGAGTTGCAAGTGTTTTAGGTGCTTTTCATCAGAGTTTGAGAAAATAATTATGTCATCCAAATAAATCACTATGAATTTATCCCACCCTCCAAAGAATGATACATCCATTTCTCTTTGGAGTGTGGCTCTAGAATTTATGAGGCCAAAAGGCAATTGAGCATACATAAGTGTTCCCGAAGGTGTAGTGAAAGTTTTCTTGTTATGATATCGAAGGTGTACAAATACCTGATTATATGTAGAGAAACCATCCATCATAGACATTCTACTAGACCCTACTACCTTATAAAAAATGTAAGCGGGTAGTTATCTTTCAAGGAAGCCTTATTCAAATTTATGAAATCCACACATAGCCTAATTTCTCCATTTTTCATCTTGATCAGGACTAAATTTTCTACCTAATCTGAATATCTCAAAGGTACAATAATCTTATCCTATATTAATTTATTCACTTCCTTTTCAGTTAATGAATGGATTGATTTGTCTGAGCTTCTGCTTATGTGTTTCACCCCAACATTTAAAGGAATTTTGTGTTGTATGATATTGGGGTCAAATGTCTTCAAATAATCATAGGAACAAGAAAAACACATCCATGTACTCCTTGAAAATATTAAGATATATTTTTTTGTATTCCCTAATAACTCCTTTAGCTAGCTCGATGACTCTAGGATATTATTCTCTGCCACTATCAAAATCCTCCAACTCTTCCTTAGTCTCTTTTTTCTTGGCTTATAAACCACCTTGTTTGAGTTAAATAGCCTTTACAATGGGAATAACCCTATAGGGATGGTATTTCCCTTTATTTGCAAGATTTTGTGACCAAAAATAGATTCCTCCCAGCTAGCCTCTTGTTCATATGTTGGATTATCATCCTTCTGATCAATCAATGAATTTCAGAATTCCCCAATGACCTCCATAAATCGTTTGATCTATTCTTCATCCTCAAATACCTTCCAGTACTTCACATTGTCTGGTATTGAAAGCTTGTACTTGACCTCAACTTCATAAATGAGCAAGGGGTTTTGAGGGGACTTAAAATTGCTAGCAGTTATTTCCAAGGAGTTAGACATCCGATTATTCTCCCTAGGAATTTAATATTAAACTCTATTTTATTTTTCAATCAAATCCATTACCTCATTCCTGTATGGCTTCAATCTTAGATGCTTGATTTGAAATTGAATTTTTACTTGCTTCACCACCAACTCTAAATCCGAAAACGTAGTTAAGCACCCAATGTTAAGGTTTTTAGCAGCATTTAGCCCCAACAACAAATCTTTGTATTCAACAAAAATTTTTGTGGCCGAAAATTGTAGCTTTAAAGAGAAAGGGATCAAAATTCCTTGTGGAGATACCAACAACACACCTGCCCCATTTCCTTCCCTAGAATAAGCAACATAAAAATACCATTTCCATACCTTTTCATGCTCCTATGGTTGTTTACTCAACTGAGCAAAAATTCCATGTGGGTATCTGTTATAATTTTATCATCTTCTTCCAGTAATAGATAAGAGAAACCTTTCTCTTTTCCATATGCATGCAAATTTTTTTAACAATCGACCATTGTAATTTTCTTCAAGAATATCTATTCCCTTTATAATAGATATTCCTATCCATAAAACACTGAAATTATAGCATATGTTAGGTCTAGCTTAATAGAGCCTCCAATTTTCATACCCCATGACTTGGACAAAAGCATACCAAACCTTGCACGAATATCAACAACTACAATATCCATTACCATACTTTTTATTGGGATTTGAGCCAGATTGACCACTAGATATTTGATCAAACCCAAGAATTTTACTCTCTTTGAATCAAAAGAATACAAATATTTCTATGTTTTTTTATCGACAAACTGAATTTTTCTATTACTAATAGTACCATTAAGTTATGAGAAGCTCTTGAGTCAAGCATGCAGTTTTGTAGCAATAGATCATGAATCACCAAGGTGACATAGAGTAGGGGAGTGAAAGGGTCCTTCTCCTCCACATCGGGTATAAACACAACCATGGGCATCTCTTGTTGTAGTTTAAGCCTACCTTGTAGGGGGTGGTTGCAGTTCAAATCATAAACTAATAAGATTGAGCTTTATAGCTAGGTTGTTTCAGCAATTCAGTCAGAGGGATAACTATCTTGACTTGATCTAGTCATTTTTGAAGAATTAAAGTAGAGGGGTTCTTATCCATTTTAGCTGACTCAGAAGGTTCTTTATTTTCATTACAGACTGGATTTATTTTATTTTGTATTTTCTCTATTTTGGAGGCTCCATATTCTTGAGGGAGGGGAATTGAGAACTCTTCTTTAGTTGGTGGGACAGGGTTGAGAGGTTTCTTCCCTTTATCTGATGATTTAGGGAGAATTGTGTGAAGAGTTTATTCATTCTGATATTTCATTATGGGCCTCTTTCTAGAGTAACTTAGGTCATATTTCCTATGTAATTGAGCTTTCATGAAGTCAAAAAACTATTAACAGTAATACATCTATTTCATTGTCATCTAGTGGGGCATCCAAATCTTCACCTTCTCCTTCATATGCTTATATATCGTTCTTTATCTCTGTGAGTGATGTGAAATATTTCTCTTGTACTTCTATATATTCTTCAACATTCTCCTCGAGGTCATATTCTAGATACAGAGGAGGTTTAATATGATCATGTTGATCCTTTCTCTCCCTTTCCAAAAGTTGTAAGGGTGGCCTCCTATATCGGGTGTTAAAAATCCTGTTAGGAGTTTATTGACTTTCTCAAGGGGAGTTTTTACTCTCGAGCTTCAATTTTACAAGTTTATTAGAGAAATTCCTTATCATCTTATTAATTTCATCTAGCCTATGATATTGGGTTTCTTTTACATGGCCTGAGGAGTTGGTTTCTTCCTCTACCATCCTCCTATCACCATATTCCATCTTCCCTATCCGTTTAAAGTGGAGGTGAAATTTTCTTCGACCTCCAGGGCATCCATTTGGATTTGATCCAAAGTACGAGATTTTCTCTCTCTGAGAGTAACCCAAAATTATAGTTCAAATGATCCAACAAAGACCACTGTCACAACAACCTCTGTAGGTTTAATATTTGCAAGGAGGTTGCTAAAAAAATTGTTAAACCTTTTTATAAATTCTACAACATTCTCATTTTCGTTTTTCTTCATGCCATTAAATTGTAACACATTGAATTCTATGAGAATATAATCTTCGTCCCTTTTCTCCCCCAATTCTACATGAAAGAGTTCTCCATCTCCTCCTAGGTGTTTAAAGGAGGATTTGGTAGAGCCTTGAACCATTTCTTGGCCTCTTTATCTAAGGAATGAGAAAATAGCCTTATAACTACATCCAGATGTTCCACATTCATATTCTCAACAAATGCACAAAACACTTCAATATGTTTATGGAATGAAATTTCATATTCTCTAGTAAATATTGGAAGGAGTTTAAGATAATCTTGTGGCATCCCATTCAAAGGCTATTGTAAATGGAGTGGGGCATATTTGTTTATTGGAAAACTAGGGTCAAACATGTTTTGCAAGGGAGGTAATAAAGGATTTTCCACAAATCCTAGTTAAGGAGTTGTATGGACAATAGACGATTATAACTTGGGTGGAGTAGAACTAGTGCTTTGAGTTGGACAAGAAATCAGGATGCTTTAAGTCATTCAAGTTATAGGATGATATGAAATGTAAAATGAGGAGAGATGCCAAAATATCTTCTTCTTAAAGAATATGAGATGAAAAATGGAGAAAATTATTCTAAATGCTCCAAACCTAAGAAAGGGGATTCATGGTAGTTTGTTTTAGCCTTTTGAGAGCTGGAGGTTGAAACCTCAGGAAATAAGGTCACCATACATGGATTACTGGGAGTCATCTCCTTCCGAATTATCCTAGAAATAATTCTTTCAGGGTCAAATATGGGGGGAGTCTTCTATTGAGAAGTATAAAAGAGAATATGAGTTATTTTGAAATCTAGGGTGTTCTACTAAGGATTTATATAATGGAATCACTAAGGTGATCGATATTCAACCCACACCCCCTTCTTCTCACCTAACCAAGGGGTGTATGTGTGTCATACCCAGGGAAATTTTTATTATTCGTCCTTGACAATGACACCAATAAATGTTGTAGGTCCTAGAGATAACCCATAGTTTGAGGAGGGATCGGTGCCTAGGACATCTTGAAGTGTTTCAATAAATGCTGAAATTTTTCAGTTTATATTCAACACTCAAACAAATTTTGAATTAGATATGGTTGATAATCTATTTCATGAGAGTAGATGCAATTGATATTTTAACAACCTCACAAGAGACTTAACATTTAGTTCTTGAGGCTAACTTTCTAAAGCATATAGTTCATTATTCATTGTAGCATTCATTAGAGACGAATATCAAAGAAAAAGAAACGAATACACATGGCTAACATTAGAATCCAATGCATCCAACCTCAGTAGAAAAATGAAGGGATGAAACATTAAGGAAGTAAGAACTCATTAGTCATTGACATATTCAATCACACTAGTCATAGTTGAATCAACGATTTCTAAGACTACATCCAACAACTACTATTACACGTCATCTGAGAAGAATAAATTAGCAATGAAAGGATCACAAGAACAATACATACTACAACCTTATGCAAGCAGAATTGCCGAATTGTTTTCTTAATATGCAGATAGAGCATAAATATTTTCCTTTCACCATTAACATTTCAAGAGCCCTTTAGAAAAAAAAATTCGAAACCCTTCAAAATTTATCATAAACTATTTTTATAGGGTCTCAGGTTGAGTATCCTTTACAAAAAATTCCTTCTTGATCTCATTATGATTCATCATAACAAAAATGGCATGAGCGTGCTACTTGCACAACTGTACTAACTAACCATAACTAACTTGATTTCATTTCTTGAAATGGAATATTTACAAAAACATAAACACAACAAAGTGTGATGATTGATACAATAAAAAAAAAATTCATTCCTGGTAGACCAATTATGGAGGAAGAGTTTTTTGATCAACAATATATAGTTGTGGTGGATTGATGAACACATTAAATTTATTCCAAAATGTTGGACTTAGTAGAGGAGAGAGATTGAAACTTTGATGGGAAATATTTAAACCTCTAAGCCCTACATAAATTGTCTTGTTGTGAAAAAAATTCCTTACTAGCCATACCAACTAGAAATCCTTCCCCAGATAGTTAACTACTATCTTTACTTTAAGGAGGAGGATTTCTGATGGGAATATTCAAATTTTCTCCTAGATTCTAGTAACATTTGATTGTACTACTCCCATGGGATCAATGTTCCTACCAGGTCCCAGCAATTTGGAAATCAAACTTTAACCCTCTTCTTGAACTCTGAGTTGAATGCATCTAGATATTTCAACACCCTTTCTAGGAATTTCTTGACCTTGGATCTAGCATATTCGTTCTGAATCATCTTGAAGACTTCCAATATTGCATCTAACTAGTCTACCACATCTATGGCCCTTAGCTGACTCGTAGGATTTTCATTAATGTACTGAACGAATTTTTTAGTTTTCTAAACATTCTTTCCATCTTCCTCTTTAACAACCAATATGAAGAAATCATATTCCTTTATTGAAATTTTTTTCTCTCCCATCAAATTTATATTATCCTAGTTATTCTTCATTTCACTTATTATTTCATCCCTTATTAGTTGCTTGGCTTGGAGGAGGGACATTCTCTAATTCTGTGATTTCTTGGTTTTATCCCTGCAAAAGTTTATCGACTGCATTTGTCTTTGGAGTCTCGAGTTGTTTCTCATTTTGGACAAGGGAATAGTTGGCATTGTTCACATCCACCTGTACCTTATTAGTCCCCCCCCCAGATATTTGTAGCTTGGTGACGGTATTAGTAATCTGATCAGTAGGATTCTAAGGATTATTTGGTATGACCACTGCACAAATGTGAGATTCAATATTTCATTGGAGCTCTGCTATATTTTTCTCAAGGGATACTACCTCATTATTCTAATCTATCATCTCCTTAGCTAGAATATCTTTTTCACCTTCCACCTAGGATAACTCTTTAAACTGCGCGTGCTTACTACAAGGCATCTTCATCTTATGCCTCCATTTTTGGATCTCAACATGTTAACTATCAATAAGAGTCTCTATAGAAACTTTGTCCTTATATCTCACTCCAAACTTGATGATCAATTCCTTAAAATTATTATTCTATAAATTTAGAGCTCTAGAATTATCTATCTCCTGCTTCAACTTCATGGCAACCTTCTCCAAAAGCTTCTCATCTTTGCTGATGGTCATAAAAAAATTTCTCAATTCATTATAGAGCATCTCCCCCACCTATTTATGAAAGTTGATTTTATCTGGAAGAGGGACATTCTTCAGGTCAAGAGACACATCCACAGTCCTAAAATATGAGCATGATGGAAGAGACTAAGCTGAGGGCCGATGCAACAAAATTTTATTTGATTCCTCTTAAGGTCTGTGACAACTAGTAGCCTTGTCTCATAGGGGAAAAATTGTGATGCTAGTTGTTGTTCCATGTCTTCTTTGACATTTTTATTTCTTTCCTCTATTGCCTTCCCTACAAACCAACTAGTTCCTATCATTGTGGAGCTCCCAACATAACTTATAAGTGCCACCTCTGTGGATAAAGAGGTAGAAGCTTGGAGTGGGTCTTGCAAGGTCACCTGAAAATATGGTTGGTCTGGCTTTATCTCAGTTAACCTGGTAAGAATATTTTCATCAACTTCTTCTTAGATTGCAGCCTTCTTGCTAGAGGGAACATATTCCATTCCCACATATCTAGTCTCATTTATGTTCCTATTTTGTTCCTTGTCCTTTACAGTAGGAGTTTAAATATCCATCTCTGTATTAATATTCTAGGAGTCAAAGTTGACTTTTCACTTAACCTCTAGCCTGTATTCATGATCATATGTTGAGGCATTAATAATTTTCATTTTATTTGAAACAATACCATGCGGGTTAGTGCCAAATTTATCCCATATCAAAGTTCAGTTCCCTCAACAAATCTTCAACTAAATTAAGATCTTGCCTGGTTTTCTCAATAAAGAGACCTGTGGGCTTTCCTAATTTAAACATCTACCCTTTCTTAGTAAGAACAAAGTTAATCTGATTCACATGTAGGCTATAATATTATAAATTCTAAGGAAAGTATTATCATTGGAATAAAGACATGTAAATGATAAGGAGGGATCTCACACATGTAAACCATAATCTCGATGTAATCCTCAACCAAAAAGCATTCACCCACCCTCGTATATTTACTAAGTTGGAGGATTTAATTTTGCTGAGCAACAAATCCTGGGGGAGAGACACTATGGCTGATTTTATATAAAATATCCAAGTAAGTATATATGAACTAAGAATCAAACTCATTTTTAGGTTTCTTCTTGACAGCTACATCTCAGTAAAAAATAGAATTTCATTGTTTGTGTGAATCCACAATACCAAGACCCGAGTATTCAAATTCATATAAATGTACATGCATGAAAATAATATAGCAAGATGGAGTAATATTTGAAGAATGAAGTGATGGGAAAATGATTCAGTTCAAATTGATGGAATCATCTAGGAAATAAGGAATGTAAAATTGGGTTCTGGATCCATCATCACTCTCAGAAACTTTATGGAAGCTTTGGTGGCATAGGTGGCATCATCTTCCCCAAAAAGTTGGGCAATTTCTGGGAGGATGGGATGGAAAACTTCTATAAATATAGGTATAGGTAAGGAGTCAAAAATAGGTAAGGATTGGTGGCTAGGGGATAAAATCACTTGTAAGGATCCCTTCTTTTCCCCGGATGAGAGGGTGTTGTAAATGTATAACATGGTTGCTTCATTGATTTTTTCATAAGCATATGAAACTAGGTACCAAAAGGTTTTTTGAATAAGTTCAAGAGTAATCTCTAAGTTTTTTACACCAGTTGAAGAAATGGAACACTTTTTATATTCTACATAGGACACAACCAACGAGGAAATAAACTCAGGAAATTTTTAAAGATATGGCACAATTTAGTTGTATAGGTTTGACTCTAGCACCATAAAAGGGTCTTCTCCTTTTATAGGGCGACCATACATGTATAACTAGAGGTCCAACAGGTGGTAAGGGAAGGGCAGGTCATAGATTTGTGACCCTGTATCCATGAGGGGTCTAAGTCAAAGTCAACCCAAAAAAGTCTAAAATAATCTAGTCAAACTTGGTCAATGCAACAGTCAAAATTCAACAATATGTGGAAACATCCGTGGAGGCACCCCATTTTCCCAAATTTTGTACCTTTGGAGCAAAAACATCATGCATGTTCTGCCACTAGAGTGAATTCGCCATCTTCCATTATATATATATGTATTGGCATAACCAAATAATCCTTGGGCATTGATGTAGGTACTCAATTAATGATGTATGATATCACAATCATCCGTGACAAGCTTGTTTAATGCTTGTGTTTGACCACTTTGAATATATGGATCCATTTGTAGTTTGCTCCACCCTACAAATAGGCACTGATGCTTTCAACCATGATGTAGAATAGTATTTTGGTGTAACAATGTATTTTAAAGCAGACGCTGGAGTATTTCTCTTTGTTGATTGTTTTCTGACTTCTACTCAAATACAGTCATAGAAGTTCACATCTCTGGGCTCAACAATGTCCTTAATTTGTCCTAGTATGGTGTCCTTTTGCTCATGCAATTCCCCAGTCAATGATTGATCTCAATCAACAAATCGAGTCATGTTATATTTGATGAATTGAAAAACATATTAATCGGATAAAAATTGATATTTTACACTACAGAAGCACTATCTCTATTTGTTGTATTATTTATCCTCAACTTCTCCCATAAATCACTCACCATCATATTAGCGAGCTTAAGTAATTCTAACTTAGAGTGAATCTGCTAAATGTAGTGGACAACAATATGCATTGTGGTGAATTTGATGATGGAATTCGACTTCTTCTACAATGCATTGATCTAGTCATGCTCTATGTCCTTAACAATATTATGTATTAAAAAATTTAACATGTGCATCAAACAATTGGAGTGAAAATGTGAGGGTGTACATGCTCAATCGTTTTCCTAATACTTTACAATTAGCTACATTATCTTTAATGGCTTGTGTCATATTGGATGGCCCTATATCATTATTAATTTATGGTAAGAGGTATGCAATGCTCCTATAAGATGGTACAAATGATCAGGAGTCTTGGGCTACAAGGAATATTGCACCACTAACCAACACACCAAGAACATTAATCAAATGTTGGTTTTTAACATTTGTTGAGATGTCAAAGACAATGGAAAACCCAATTTTCAGCCACTCATCCGTAAATTTTCTTAGAGAGCTCTTGACATCAAATTTTTTCATGTCTAGCAATACAATTCTCATTTTGTCATATCCAACGATTTTGTATCCGTTAGGGGCAGTTATTGATGGATTGAACCATAACATACCAGTAGGGGGAGTGAAAAATATTGAACGGTACATGCACAAAGAAGCGTTCTTCTATACTTCCTAGGTATAATGTATTTTCACATCTTATTTTTTTTAGACAAAATGACTTGGATGTGTTATCATATGTGGTTTTATCAAACTTTACTAGGGTGTAATCAATTATAAGAGTACAATGGTTTCAGGAAAACAACTTGTATTTCAGAATTGGTTTTACTTTCCTTCATATATTAGCTTTCTTGCTATTTCTTGAATAACTTGCAGAGCATTATGAATTGGTTAACAATATAATAATAAGATTGGGACCAAGATTTGGTTGCCATCTTTTCACCTCTATCTTTGTTTGTTGCCATTTTTTACATTGATTTCTATTAAAATGTCACGCATGATGTAAGCTTTTATTTCTCCCATATGGCCACAAAGTCTCATGGAATGTTAAATAAAATATATCTATGTAATGGTTTGTTGCTTAAATCCTTTTAAGAGACTAAACATGAAAATGACGCTTGTTAGCTTTTCAATGTGCCTATTACTCTAGTTAGAATGATTTTTCTTTTCAGTGAATTTTGTTCGGATTCTAGAATTGCATATTGAGATGAAATTGAGATAGAGAATAATGTTAATTAACTCATCATATCAAACTATAACACCTTAGAAAAACAATTAATGTAAAAATGTCTATGGAAAATACTATCATTTAGACTATTTGTCAAGTTAACGTGCTTTATATTGAAAAGTTTACATTCATAATATCATATTACTTTACATAGTTTTTATCACGATGTTGAGGGATTTCTAAAGGAATATCCAATTGAATTTTATTTTGTTCATGTCACATCAAGCAGGGGAAAGGAGATTCCTGAATTTAGAGCTTTGGCATGCTTGCGTTGGACCACTTGTGTCCTTACTCCTTGTCGGGAGAAAGGTTGTGTATTTTCCATAGGGTCATAGTGAGCAGGTGAGGTGGTTTCTCATTAATTTTTAATTTTCAATCTTCTTTTGGATATAAATGACTGAAAATATTGAATGTGTATCTTCTTTTCATCATAAAATGCGACCCCATTATTTTGAAATTTTTATGTTACGTAATGTAACTGATCATAATCAATGTGATTTCAGGTAGCTACTTCAACAAATAAGGAGGTTGATGCTCATATATCCAATTATCCAAATCTTCCAACTCAATTAATTTGCCAACTTCACACTATTACAATGCATGTGGGTTCTTTGCATTTCATCCTTGCCTTGCTTGTGAATACTTTTATTCATATCGTTATTGTACAAGATTTCAAATTTGATAAACACCTTATTGAATGTCAGGAATATGTGAAAAAAAATGATCAAATGACATTGCAACCTCTTAATGTTGTAAGACATTTTTAGTTTCATTATTTTTGCTTGGTCGTAATTGCCAATTTTAGTGAGAAATGCTTTGGTACTAGTTCCATTTGTGTAGGGAACTAAAAATTGATGATACTGTGCAACAAGAGAAAAAATATTGTTATCTTGGTTCTAACCTCTACAAACAAAGGAAGAAACCAAATAAATACTTTTGTAAAATGTTCACTGCAAGTAACACTAGCATTGATGATAGGTTTTACATGCCACGTTGTGTTGCGGAAAAAGTTTTTCCTTCACTTGTGAATTTATTATTTTCCAATAGTTTTTGTTCTATTTGTGATTTAATAGATAAGTGCTTAGACTTTTAGACCTTTTTTAAGTGGAGCCTTCATTATTTAAAGGACCAAAAGGTAAGGGTATTTGTCATATTTGTCTCTTATTAAGTTTTGTATGCAGGATTTCACTTTGCATCCACCTTGCCAGGAATTGACTGCGAGGGTTATTCATGACAATGAATGGAAATTTCAACATATTTTTCGGGGTAAGTTATAACATTTATTTGAATTTTGTTTTGGAATAAAAGTGCATAGTGAATATGTATATATGTGCAGTTTCTTTTGAGACTCTTGTATCATTGCAATGCATTTTGAAATGTATACATGTAGTGCATATATCAAACTTGTTGCCACATTTGAGGTCATACATGGTAGATCAATTTTAAAATTCTTATTAATGGTGTTAGTAGCTACCTGTACACTCTAAAAATTATCTGATATATCTAGTCCCTAGTTACTTTACCTTTGAATGTGGAGCCAACATGTTTTTTTTTTTTTTTCTGGATATAATTTCTTGGATTTTGGGAATTGGATTATTTTTCCCCTGGAATAGTATGCTGACAATTGAAGATTGTTATATTGAAGCTATATTCTCGGTTAGTATCACAATTTACAAAGTCTTTTCTTATTATTTTTTAGTTTCTTGTTGTAATTTTGTGTCATCAATACTTTTCTCCACCCATTAGATTTACACTGACAAGTTTTATTGTTGAAGTGTGACCGTTTCTTAAAGATAACTAGAGGAAAAAATACAACTACAAATGTGGAGCATGAGGCATTCTTAGGAGAAATTGATAGCTATGCTATGTTTTATGATGGATAAAATCAAAATTGTAATGTACCATAAGCATGGGAATTCAAAATATTGGGATAGAAATGTGCGCTTTTATTTGCATTTATTACTTGAGTTGAAGATAACATTTCGTCAACAAATGTTGTACACTGAGAACACAGTAGGTGCCAAATTTATTCTATGGTGACGTTTTATTTGCTTTTTTTATACATGTCATTTGCCAGATAGTGGCCACTATTGCCCAATTGAAGAAAATTTGTTCAAGTTTCTTGCTTTTATGGGGAAAAATGACATTAACAATATTTCTTATATTGAGGTATATATCGTATAAATATTTTATGGTATACTTTAGTTTATATTTTAGTGTTCATCAACTTTCATGTCTTATACTGAACAATTTTTCTTTTCTTTTTTGCAGAAAAGGAACTCAGTATTGATGGTAAGAAGCAGGAATTGAAGAAAGAGGAAAGCAATAACACTAGAGCGACAAAATGAAAATTAAAGAGAGAGAAGAGAACTGGTCTAGTGGTACTTGTAGAGCCAATATCTTGCATAAGACACACACAGAGATATTGATGATCAAGTCTTCAGAGTTGGTAAATTCACTTGGAATGTCTTGGCAACACAATGATAATGTTTTGAAGCGATGAAACAATATTTCATGTGTAATTGTACTCCAACCAATATTAAGTTGGAAACTCATATTGTAATATTTGATATTTTATATAATATAATTTATGTGGTTGGAATTATTTATAGTCGCACTTGATATTACTTAGTATTGTAATTAACATATGCAACTTTTTGTTTTCATAGTAGATAAACATTTACATTTTTTTTTTAAATATAGTTGCAAGAGCATACTAATTAATTTATGTTGATTAATAATAAACATATAAATTAATCTAAAACTACTAAATATGTAGTTTATGTTTATTAATGATGAACACAAATAAATGAATATACGACTAAATTAGTTGTTTATAACGATTGTTAATGAAAGTGAATGAAATGAATATAAACTACTAAAGTAGTCATTTATATAATGAATATGAAACTACAAAAAAAGATAACTGACTATTGCAAATGATAAATTTGTGATTACAAATGATGACTAAATTTTTCATATATATGACTATTAGTAGCTAATTTACAGTATCTTATAACATGACTAAAATTTAGTCATATTTCTTTGATCAATAATTGGCTTAAACGATGACTAAAATTTGCATATATATGACTATTAGTATTTAATTTACAGTATCTTATAACACGACCAACTTTTTGGTTATATTTCTTTGGTCATTAATTGGTTTTCTCGGGTCATCATTTAGTAGTATATTTTTTTGTATATTTGGTCATTAATTGTGACCATTAATGACTAAATCAATGAGTAAATCAATGACTAAATTAATGACCAAATATACTACTAGAAAACAAAATCGAGACAACTAATTAATGAATAAGCTAAAAATGACTAAACGTTGGTCGTGTTATAAGATACTATAAATTAGCTACTATTGGTCACCGACCGAAAAATAGTCATTTATATGCAAATTTTAGTCATTTATTTAGTAACTAATTAGCCATTTTGTACTAGCGTAATATCTACCCATGTGATGACAGGCTTCACAAAAGGAAAACCTACAAAGTTCCTACACTTAGTGTCACTCCATGAGTTAAGAAATTGATTTGATATCATCAATTCTATGATTCTTTGGCCTGCCTTCTACAATATTTTTATGTATTTTTCCTTGTGCTATGAATTCCCACGGTTATCACAGTTTGATTGCATACATATACACAGTCCCTTTGACTCACTCTAGGATGGCTTGCCTTTTTTTATCTTTTTTCCAATTTGAGCTGTTGTATCTGACCCTTAGTGCCTTCACTAGGCATAGCATTCCCTTGGCCCCTTCACCAAATTCATTGCTTCTTCCCAACAATTATCTGATACCATGTTATTTTTACACACACATGTGTGGATAGGAATGCACATTTTAAATGAGAAAAGGTGGGTTCATTCCTTCATTAGATGCAATGTGTCACTACGTAGTAGGAAAGGAGTACACTATAATTCCCAAATACCCAAGTAATAATCACTACATTAACTACTATACTAGCATTTGCAACCTTTTTTGTGCAAAACAACGCCGAAGTGAGCCTCACCAAATCCTCCATTGCAACAAATTTCTTCTTCGGCCAACAACTTTTCTAAGGGCCTGCCAACCCGAGCCTGGTATATCACATAAAATGGACATGAAAGAACCAAAATCACCTACAATCCTAATTCCACCATTCAAATAGAGGGTGGAAACGCCATATCCCTAACGGTGAACGAAAAATTTTTCCAACCTCAAACAATATACTACTACTGTTGGTTCATTCTATCTTCTCCTTTGGGGAAAAAATTAATCCAAGAGGGAGACTTTTTAGTACAACACCCCAACTCTCCCTACGGGCCTAATTATGATAGCAATCACAAAGCCTGCAGACTGTGACTAGGGCCACTATTGGTGACCACTGGTTATACCATTAACAGGCTTAATGGTGTTGTTTCTAGATGGAGTTGTTCACCCTTAGCCCCCTGCCATTATTCAATTAGTCTAGGTACTGCCCATATGTAAATAGAGTTTGGCGGGATCACTATATTTGTTTCCATCAGAGTGCTCGGTATAGTCTCTCCCGGCACATGCATGACTTCAATAGTTGATAAGTTGAGTTTTTTTGTAAACCCTAGATCAGACGAGACAATTGCTGCTTCTTCTTCTTCGTTATCGAATATGACCTCTGGTTCTCAAATTTCTGCTTCTGCCTCCCTCCATGGCTGCTCTGGTGTGATTGTTAAAATTAAATATAGAGAGCCACCAACTTTAGGTATCCACAATCGAATGTGAGCCAATAATTATAATAAAATACATGTAAAAGCGTAAATCGGCGGCCACAATCACATGCAGTAGTGAATTAGCAAATTCCTTAAGCAAGGACTATCCATAACACATAGCACCTGAAGTTCTCTTCGCTTCATCACAAAGCTTATTCATTATCCCATTACGAATATGTCTTGAGTTCAAATCCCCATGGATCTATTGAGAGCTCATATCCTTTATTTTATCGTGTTTTGTGTGGTAGTAGCTTTGGAAACAACAACAACAGACATGAATGGCTTCTACTACAACCAAACAGACATGGAAAAATTTATCAAAACTTCATGCAATGTGACTTTGTATCGGCAGCTCTACGTTTCGTCGCTCTCTTCTTATGTGGGGCCTTTGAAGGCCAGGCAAAGTGATCTCGTGAAAGAAGCCATGACAGTGAACCTGATTAATTCCCGCAATGTTTCAGCCTGGGTTGCTAGCCTCGAAGCCAGAGAAAGAGAAATGCTGACGGATTGTGTTGAGAATTTGTACTTCTGCCTCCCTCCATGGATGCTCTCTACACATTCAAGCCATCCCAAAGTTTCATTATTTTTTGCTTCAAACGTAGTCGTCGTTTCTGGTCTTGTCCAACAGTAACAACAACAAATGAAAACGTTGTCAAGTAGGAACCCCTGGTATAGTAGTAGAACTCAGGATTCGCCTTTGATTTTAGCCATGGCATTAGCACAAGGTTCCCCGTGGAAACTGTTAAAGAGACCTACTCCAAAAGTTTGGAAGTTAGTGTATGTTTTCCCTGACCCAACATGCCTTCATAATGATCCATGACTTGCCCTAGGAGACCTAATAAGAATATGAGCACATAACGTCGAAGAAAGCCTTCAGGCAAGTAGGTCTGCAAATCAAAAAAAAATATTATTAAAATAAAACAGGTGGCGGACGACGAATCTTCAAATATTGTCGTGAAGTAAAACCCCACAATAGAACACCTTCAACGTAATTAAATGCCTCATTATTTCATTCCTTTATTACTTATACTTTATTGTATGTCTAAGTTCTAATGCACCTAAGTTATAAATATGACCATTATTTCTAAGAAAAGGATCCATTTATTTTGAAGACAATTGAAATTTTTTTGTTTGATATGGTTTTTGTGGACAGAGAACTTAGTGGGTCAAACTTGCCTATTAAGTGCAGTGATCTATTTCCTTCTCGTTTTTCTTGGAGTGAACTAAAATTGTTTCCTAATATCATAGAAAAATGGTGTAGAGGCTTCAAATTGATGCTTTCTTACTAGTATTACACGGATAAGTGAATATGAATCTAATGTACCTTTGTTTTGTATGTGTAAATCTAGGCAAATTTTTTTCTTAGATCAACTAGTTTATATTCTCTGGTACATACGTTGTTTTGATTTTCTTTTTGGGCACCTGGTAGCTTTAGTTATTTCCTTTGCTTATATTAAACCTTATGTTGAACATGTTATGGACAAAAAATGGAAAATTCGAATTGATAGACATATTTTTGTTGCAGAGAACCAGGGAACTGGACACTCCTAAATTGCTAGAACAATTGCCACCTTTGCAGCAATATCTGTATTGTATAATGGGGTGTCAGGTATTACATAGGAGCCACCATTGTTAAATTAATAGTAACTCTAATTTTGTAGGTTGCTACTTATTATATGTTCTTTAGACTTTTTTAGCTATATGTGATTTCAGTGTGTTTTTGGATTGAAAGCACTACATAATTTTGTGTATGGGTGATCTCATATAATTATATAATTATGTGCAGTTGGAAAAGGCAACTATATCATGTGATAGAGTATGCACTCACAGCGGTTTGTAGAATCTTCACTCTTTGGTGGTTAAAATTCCTTTGCTGTCTTCCATGAAGAAAGATGTTTCACTTGCTAAAGTTGATGTTGTACTTTATGATGGGGATACTTAATTTTCTTTTGTTCAATGTTGCAGGTTTCACAGGAGAGCATTAAATTTTATACTGCAATTAATGATGTCACCATCAACCTTTTTGAAAAGGTAGAGAATGTTATGGTTTAGTATGTTCAATATGCATCTTAATCATCCCTGACCTGTATCTACTTATAACTGCAACTGCTTACCTACAGTTCTTTGAAATGCAATGCCATGATGCTATTAAGGCTCTTCATATCTATAGGCAAGCTAGTAAATAGGTATAGTTGGAAATATATTGTTTCATAATTGTTTTAATTGATGTCTTCAGTTTCAAAACCCTATCAAAACAATGGATATACCAATATTTTTTTGTTTTTTAAGGATGATTGTGATCCAGCATTACTTTTTTTCGAAAACAAATGCTTTAGACTGAGAAAGTCGAGGCTATGGTTCATGACCTAGAATTTCTTATGTTCCTTTGGGTAGAGGCATGTGGTACAATTTTCTACATCCTAAACAAGTTTCCTCTATAGGTATTGAAGGACAAAACACCGAAGGAAGCTTTCATCGGTGAGAAATACTAGGTATCACACTTTTCGTATCGGTGTCCTGTATATATTCATATTTTTTAGGAGAAATGAACTAAATTGAAACACTTCAATTTGAAGGGTGTTTTTGTTGGATATAATGAGTCCTACAAGGCCTATGGAGTCTATATTCTGTCACAATGGAAAATAATAGTGGACTGAGATGTGAATCTTGTGATGATGCATGGTCCCTCCAGGTCTCAAGAGCCTTTTAGTAGAGGCTTAGGAGGGAGAAACCTTTTTTGTCCTAATGATGATTAGCAAGGTTTTGGAGGTGGAAGTGATGCTTTAGTATTTTTTGGTTCAATAAGGCAGAATAGGTGGTACTAAACATATTAGGATGCATAGGAGCATGTTCGATCTCCAAAGCCATCCTTTGTAGCGAGTTATCTTTCTAAAAAATTTTGAATTGTGTTGCACCGATGTCGTCCATCATTTTTGTAGAGCCTTTTAGTTATGGGAGGTATTTGGTTAGCATGTATGACAGAATCTTGTGGTGGACGTGGACAACTCTATACTAAATAATGATGTTTGGGAGATTGTGCCAACACAAGTGGGGCAATTTATGATTTATTCTAGGTGGATGTTTGAGGTGAAGCTTGTAGCAGATAAAAAAGTACAAAGGTTCTTTTCATAGTGAGAGTATTCTCTAGAGAGGAGTTGACTATAAGGACGCATTTACTCTAGTTACTAATGTACTTGCATTAGGTTCGTTAATGTCTTTAGCATCAATTCTTGGTTGGCATTGATATCAAATGGATGTAAGAGCATTGTTTCTTAATGTTCTAATCAAGGAGGCAATATATATCAATTACAACTCTATAATGAAGAATTTTGTTTGGGATATTGTGCCAACACAAGTGGGGAAGTTTGTGATTTATTCTAGCAGGGTGTTTGAGGTGAAGCTTGCAGCAGATACCATAAAAATGTACTAAGTTTTAGTACACAATGAGACTATTCTCTAGAGAGGAGTTGAATATGAGGACACCTTTAGGATTTACTCTAGTTCCTAGTGTACTTGCATCAGGTTTGTCATATCTTTAGCATCAATTTTTGGTTGGAATTTATACCGAATGAATGTAAAAATATTGTTTCCTAATGGTCTAATCGAGGAGGAAATATACATCAATTAGTTGAGAGGGTTTCAGGTGCGTGGGTGAGAGATCCATGTATGCAAATTTAAGGAGGATTTTTATGGGATGAAGTTGGCATCACATACTCAGTACTCTAGGATTGAAGAATAATTGGTAGGTTCAACCTTTACTATAGCTATTGCAGATCCTGATTTTTATTATTTATTTGGTAAATTTGATTTTCTTCTTTTTGTGAGATCCTAGGGAAATTTTCACCCTAGGATTTCAACAAATTGTTTTTCAGACAATGACACCAAGATTCATCCATTAAAAATGAATTAAGTCTTTAGTAAATAACATTTTTATCTCAACATTACAGTAAACAATACGATAGTTCAACCATGTAATAGAATTTCATAGTACCACTATATTCTTCATATTTAATAGTATAGTATAGTTTCAAACAGTTGCAGTATAATATCGTATTGGACAAAGCTGTATTCTACCCAGAAATCCATAGACCTGAATAAAACCTTGCGAATTCTGATTAGGAATGCTATCTGAATGGCTATAGGTGTTAAGACGGAGGATAAAACTCTTTTTCTTCCTTGGACTTCCTTCAGAAAATTGTCCTTGAGAATTCTTTGAATATACCCACCAAAAGCCTCTAAAGTGGGAAGACAACACCAAAATTCTCCTCCAAGGTAGGTATAAGGGCTCCCAATTCCATTGACCAAGTGGGAGAGGGGGACCTTCAAGTTCCCCCACAACTGTAACAAATCCTCCACTAAATAAGGGATTTCCACGTCCAAATGTCTTTTAAAGTGGGCACTAAACCCTTTTTCTCTGATATAGGCACATGTACCTCCAATAAATTACCCTTCAAAGGGTGTATATACCTTCAAACTATTTATTATAAGGGTCACAAAACCGTTATGAAGTGGGAACATGGCTCACAAAGCAAGGCAAAGGAGCGACAAAAGGGAAAACTACGCTTCCAAGATTCCTCCAAGTGTAGATTGATTCAAAGTGAACTCATCTGGCTCCTTTAAAGGTGGGAAAACGCATCCTCTATGTCCTCATAAGCTGGGTTGAGCACCCCATTTATGCCATGTGTCTGTTGTGCAAAGAAATGGGATCTTCAATAGGCAATCCCCCATAGGATGAGAAAATTTCTCCTATTAATGGTCACAAGACTTTACATGCATAGGTCAACCCGTCATAAATTTCATTTCACCTGTGTACAAATCACCTTAAATAAAGGTTGGTTCCAACAAAAAAGCTTATTTTGGCCCAAATTTAGGTTGAACCCCGCCCTCTTCTTTAATTTTTATTTGAATTCCAGTGCGCATACCTATATATATTATACATAGGAGAGAGACCTTACACCAATTAATTCTATAGGGAAACTTCTACTATGAAATTAGGCATTGTTCTCTATATTATTTTCCTCCCTTCAGGTTCCAATTTAGTTCAGGACTTGGTTTATGATTGCACACATAATTTCTGTGGCGTTCTATTTACATTTGCATGCCGAACTCAAGGTCTCTTCTGAGCCTCTACTTATGCAGCTGACAGGGTTCCAAAATATGCACCTATAGCCATCATGTTAGTTGTCTTCCCAAATTCTTTAAACTCCAGTGATCATGTGTTTGGGAGCTTGAGTTGCTTGATGTTCAGTGTCATTAAAATAGGATGGGACTGCAATGACTGCATTCGAGACAAACCTCCCTGAATAGGCTTACAAATTTACAGTCTTATTGTCTTTGTCAAGATGAATCCTTAATTCTGACATTGTGAATACTAGTTTCCATAACAATACGAACCTCAAAAAGGTCTCTTATCATTGCTTCACTGCTCTCTACAGGAGTAATACTGACATGTGAACATTTATTTTATCAGAAAGGTTTGACCCATCCACTATCCCTCCTCTAGTCCTTGTATTACTGTGCTATCACCCTCCTTGCATGTGCACTATATGAACTCTATATAGGACTCTTCTAGTAGATCAGAGCCTATGATATCATATGTTGTTACCTTTCTCATGCATTCAAATTCACCCATCAAACTAGAGCCATTATAATAATACATTTCCTCACACTTTGGGAAGTATGGTCCCATGCCAGTACAGTTGATATGTTTCATAATGTATTATCAAAATATATTGAATTGGGATAGCTCCCCTGGTTATCCCATTTTTTTCTTAAACAAAAATGTGGGTAACAGTCCCTCTAGGCTATGTTGAAACCATGTATAATAGATTTTAATATTTACCTTTAGATATGTAATATGAATGATTATTTCATCGTTCTGCATTAAGATGACTATTCTGGAAAAATTGGGTGCCTTCACCTCAATAGTGAGTTTAAGCCTGGCCAGATACTACATAGAGTGCTTAGTTGTCTTTCCTTTTCAAAGTCGCTAATTGACATGTATGAGAAAATACCTTTGTAATAAAATAAATATAACGCCCAAGATCTTGCATGAAATACGATGCCACAATTTCTTGGATTCATTTCAACCACCATGAGGACATAATTAAATTGGATTTTAGCATGCATTTTTTTTTATTGAACATTTAAAACATACTTTTGATTTCCATATGAGCTTTCATAAAATTTGATTCTACCAAGTATAGTTTTCTTCATCGAGTTTTACAACAATTAATTCTATAATGGCTACATTCCAACAAGAAACACGTTCAAAATCTTTAATTTGTTGAAGCTACAGGTCCTACTAATTTATTTAGACAGGTTTCACTTTTATTTGACTCATTATTGTAACTTAAATCAATGGGGTTGGCTTAGAAATAGAGAGCTTTGATTCCTTATAGTGTCCTAATCCTTTAAATTGATAAAAGGATTCCATGGATTCTGGGAAGGATGCCAAAAATATAAATGAACAGCCACCTTTGACTCTACCCTGTTTGATTGCAGTGGTTGTTGCTTGCTCCATTTGTCTCCAGACCTGCTATTACTGGACATCTTGAGTGTTGTGTCTATCCTCCATGCCATTCCATTCTATCTGCTTCATGGAATTGAATGTGTCATTTTTTAATGTTTCTCTCTCTGAGTCAATAAGAGCCTGAGTCCTCCTCCTCCCATCTCTACATGATTTTTTTGGTTGGTTGCCTAGTATGCAGTGAATAGTTTTCAAGAATCAATCAGTTCCATATCCCCTATTGCTGAGCATTCATAGCTCATTTTATCTGAAAAAATGACTTCCCATAAATTTTTATTAATTTCCTGATCCAAGAGTTCTTCCCTCCGCAGTGTACATCCCTAAATTTTTTAAAAAGTCTACCACTTTGAGCCCCATTGTGGTGTGTAAGATGAAATCCAAGCTGCTCGAAAAGGGCTAATATAGACTCTATTTTTCCAACATGGTGTTAATCTCCAATGCACTTCTAAATAGATAAGGAGAGATCAAATATATATTGACTTAATATTGATACCTAGCTACTCTATTATTGAGCTACTTAAGAGTATCACATAGCTACTCTATTATACATCTACTTAAGAGTATCACATGGATACTCTATTCACTCTATTATGGAGCTTAAACCTTTCAACTAATGAACTTTAATTTGAGTGGGAAGAGCTCATTTCATCTACAACAATGACTTTCCATAACTTTTTATTCAATTTCTTGATCCAAATAGTTCTTCCCTCTCCGGTGTCCACCCCAAAATTTTCTAACAGGTATGCCACTTTGATCCCCTATGTGGTGTGTGTGAGAAATGAAAGCCAAGATACTCGAAAAGAGACAACCTATTCTTCTATCATTCTTATAAGAGACCATGGGTAGGTATGACTAATGGATCCTCTGCTATTTTTTTACTGTAGAGTAGGTGGTCTTGACAAATTTATAACAAAGTCTAAAGGAACTATAAGCTTGACAACTATACAAATAGGAATTGCCCTAAACTTGACATATTTACTCTTTTTTTATTATGTTTTACTTTTGGGTGATAGGACCAAGGTAGATGATACAATTATGATTGAGAAGCATCAGATGGAGATTGAATGAGAACTAATTGAATCCATAGTTTCATTTATACAAATGAAAGAGGAAAATTTAGAAAGCAACAAGCCATACAGTGGTGCAGATGAAGTCATTTAGGTTTTCCAAAATGGACAAGGTTCTTTTCTAGGATTTGGAAAAAATGGTCCAAGCTCATTTTATCAAATTTCTTGATTTATGCTTGATTGGATGTTGTTTAAGTCTGTTGCAAAAGTAAGAAGAAAATTGTATTTAGCATTTATGCACTTAAGCATTATTGCCTTCTGTAGTTGAAACCATTACAATTTTTTTATAAGATATCAAGTGACGTAGTATTTCATGTAAAACATATTATATGAGATGGTATTACATATATAACAAGTTAATTTCATTCATTAATAGTTTCTCATTAGAAAATTAATTTACCATCTTTGTCTCTGCTTGACTGATTTTTTTGTGTAAATGTTGTTGAAAGCATCTAAGATATGTGTGGTAAAATTCTTTATGAGAAACAATTTTTTGTAAATATTATTCTAACATCTTCAACGAATCTAAATAATTTGCATAAATCATAAATATCATATTCTGTGGCATCATATTAAACATTAGAGTATCAGGTTATTGGGCTTATTTATTGAATTTCATATTTTCCTTATTTTATGATTGCAAGAGAACAAAAGGTTTTCCCCTTTAGACTCAATGTATTTCCTTAATATTTTTAATATTCATTATTTAGTATGTATGTAATACCATTGAAATTTTTACATGTGGCATTAGCAAATCACATTTATTTTTGTTATTTTTTCATTTTCCCCTTATCTGAATTTTAATATATTATTAATTATTTAATATTGTAGGTTGGAAATCATTCGAGTGAGTTTCATCTAGATGTTATAAAAGTACGAAGAGAAGGGTCATACATTTATGAATAATTCATGCTCACTCGGGAACATATTTCAAGGTAATTGCAGAGAACATATTGACTTATGCTTTGGTCAAACTCTAATTGGCATTGTAACAACTCTTTTATAATTTTTTATTATTATTTTTTGCTTTAAGCTTTTGTTTTCATTTGATGTTCAAGAATTAATTTTAAAGTTGGAATGAAGACCTACAATTGAAATATAATCTGATATGTTCATTGATAAACTGTGATCAAACTAAAGCTTCCAGCATGGTGTCTTTTTCTACTAAGCTTTCACATGTAAAATTTTTCTTTGCAATTTATTATTATGTAGCATTTGAATTTGACTTTTGTGTAGTCTCACCTATTTTTGAATTTAGTCTAGCTTTGTATCTCAAAATTTTTGTTGTCTTGGTTACCATAGGTTTATATATTTGGGCCTGACTATGCTCATGCAGAGGCCAGAAAGTCTCCCATATTTGATGGTGTTTTCATGAGGAGCCATGATGGGAAGGAGGTATGATTTTTTCTGTTATACTGTTTATGTAATCTATAGGAAAAAGGATGATAAATTTCATCATTTTTCTTTTGCAAGTATGCATTATTTAGCAGTATGGTCACTAAAGAAATTATAGGGCAAAAACATACTAGCAAGATATTGTTGTATCGTTTTTGGTACTTCCACTGAATTCATGGTAGCCATGTAAAATCCAGATTCAAAATAGCTACCTTAATTACAGCATGGTGTAGGTATTCATGATACTTGAAGCTAATATTAATGAAAACACTATATATATACAGGCTTGGTTGTTAATGGTACAACACATGAAATTACAGGTGGAATGTTGAAATTTGGCATCTCAGGGAGAAATTCTCTTCTTTGGGAAGCCTTCCCACCCCTTTGGAGCCCCTACTAGCCCTTGGAAGAATTTAATTTGCTCAAGGAAAAATATTAATTTTAAAATGAAACCCAATATTCATCCAATACAAATGACACCAAGATTCTTTTCTGGACAATGACACCAAGATTCATCCAATACAAATGAATGAAGTCTTCAGTAAATAACATTACTATCTCAACATTACAGTAAAAAATACGATAGTTCAACCATTCAACAAAATTTCATACTACCACTATATTATCCAGATTTAATAGTTTAGTATAGCTTCAAACAGTTGTAGTATAATTTCATATTGGACAAAGTTTTATTCGAACCAGAAATCCATAGACCTGAATAAACCTTTGTGAATTCTGATCAAGGCTAGTATTCAAATGGTTTCAGGGTCAAGAAGGAGGATAAAACTCTTCTTCTTCCTTGGACTTCCTTCAGAAAATTCTCCTTAATAAGTCTTTAAACCTGACCACCAAAAGCCTCTAAATTGGGCAGACAACCCAAAAATTCTCCTCCAAGGTAGGTATAAAGGCTCCCAATGCCATTGACCAAGTGGGAGAGGTGGACCTTCAAGTTCCCCCACAACTGTAACAAATCCTCCACTAAACAAGGGAGTTCCACGTCCAAATGTCTTTCAAAGTGGGCACTAAACCCTTTTTCTCTGATATAGGCTCATCTACCTCCAATAAATGAACCTTCCAAGGGTGTATAGACCTTCAAACTATTTATTATAAGGGTCACAAAAAAATTATGAAGTGGGCACATGGCTCACAAAGAAAGGCAAAGGAACGACCAAAGGGAAAACTATGCATCGAAGATTCCTCCAATTGTAGAGTTCTTCAAAGTGAACTCGTCTAGCTCCTTTAAAGGTGGGAAAAATCATCCTTTGTGTCCTCATAAGCTGGGTTGAGCACCCCATTTCTGCCATGTGTCTGTTGTGCAAAGGAATGGTCTCTTCAATAGGCAATCCCCCATAGGATGAGAAAAATTTTCCTAGCATTGGTCACAAGACTTTACACGGACAGGTCATCCCATCATAAATTTCATTTAACATGTATAAAAATCACCTTAAATAAAAGTTGGTTCGAACAACAAAAGCTAATTTTTGCCCAAATTTAGGTTGCCCCCCGCCCCCTTATTTAATTTTATTTTTAATTCCAATGCACATACCTATATATATTATACACATGAGAGAGACCTTACAACAATTAATTCTCTTGGGCAACTTCTGCTATGAAATTAGGCACTGTTTTCTATATTATTCTCCTCCTTTCAGGTTCCAATTTAGTTCAGGACTTGGTTTATGATTGCAGGAAGAATTTATGTGGTGTCCTATTTACATTTGCATTCCCAACTTAAGGTCTCTTCTAAGCCTCTACTTATGCAGCTGACAGGGTTCCAAAAGATGCACCTATAGCCATCATGTTAGTTGTCTGCCCAAATTATTTGAACTCCAGTGATCATGTGTTTAGGAGCTTGAGTTGCTTGATGTTGAGTGTCATTGAAATAGGATGGGATTGCAATGACTACATTCGGGACAACATTGTGAATACTGGTTTCCATAACAACAAAAACCTTAGAAAGGTTTCTTATCCTTGCTTCACTGCTCTCTATAGGGGTACTACTGACATGTGAACAATTATTCTATCAGATAGGTTTGACCCATCCGCTATCCCTCCTCTGGTCCTTGTATTACTGTGCTATCACCCTCCTTGAATGTGCACTGTATGGATTCTGTAGAGGACACTTCTAGTAGATCAGAGCCTATGAGATCGCCTATTTTTACCTTTCTCATGCATTCAAATTCACTCATCAAACTAGAGCCATTTTAATAATGCATTTCCTAACACACTTTGGGAAGTATGGTCGCATGCCAATATAGTTGATATGTATCATAATATATTACCAACATATATTGAATTGGGATAGCACCCCTGGTTATCCCATTTTTGTGTTAAACAAAAATGTGGGTAACACTACCTCTAGGCTCTGTTGAAACCATGTATAATATATTCTGATATTTACCTTTAGATATGTAAGATGAATTATTATCTCACCTGTTTGCATTAAGATGACTTGTGGAAATTTGGTTTGTTTTCTATCAAATGATCATCCAAATAATGGAAGTAATACCATCCATCTCAGGGTAATAAAGAATTGTCCTGTATGCAAAAAGCTTGTGTATGCCTTCTTCCTAAAATATTTACTGTATACCCACTATGCACATTGATGCATTACTTCATCCAATTTCCATTGCCAGAATTTTCTCTATTTCTTTTACGACATAAATCAGGGAGGAAAACCACATTGGTGCAATTATGGCTCCAAATATAGTTATAAATATTGACGGAGGTCCATCGGTAGATTTACAAATACCAAAAAATGATATTCATTTCAGTGCAAGAGAAAATTATGGTGCCTCTATCTGTAATAATTTAGGGAGTGTAAGGTCCAGCAACACTTTTACATGGGAAATCTATGCAAATTGGACCTCAAACAAAAAATGGAATGCATCCAAATATTCATGGTGGAGTCACTTTAAGCCTTAAAGGGCATTTTCAAGTTGTAGACCAAACGCATTGACCTGATGTTTTCTCTATATAAAAGTAGTGCATGAGCCTTGTTTTTGAGGTTGAGTATCCACATCTAGATTTATAGGCTAGAATGTTGATGGAAATATAATAATACTTTTATTGTTGTCACTGTTGCCAGCAGCCTATCTGATTGAGTGCAGTTTATGTGTACCATTTTTAGTAGTGGATATAAAGTTTCCTCCTGTCAGGGTTTAAATTAAGGACAATGGCATTGAAATGTGGTTGTAGGAAAATTGTTGAAGAGAAGTGTTCTCAATTTAAACCCAGTCTCATGTTCTAGCAACGACATTATTAACTTTTTTTGTTTTTGAGTATATTACATATGATGTGGGTCTCTTTTTGAAGGCCTTGGTTTGACCTTTTGGTTAAGGTCGCATATCCATAAGTAGTTTTCCTTAAGTTCAATTCCTACCACAGTGCCTATGCATGACTGTGACTTTTTCATATAGCTCCACGGGTGGCATATCTACCAATAATATGGGTACTATGTTGAATTTTTTTCATTGCATTTTGGTTAGGACCCAAATCCACAAACAATTGGTCTCAAGTCTTGAGGTTAATTTCATGGGCTTCTCCTATGCTATGTCATGTTATCTAGATCTCTAAGGTATTCATTATTTAGCTTGGCTATCTCTAACTTCCTTTGTATGCACAAGCCCAATGTTTCTCTTGGATAGCACTGGTTATGCTTACACAAGTTTGACCCTTTGATGCACAAGCTTTACACTTCTCTTATTGCCAATAGTGGGTATGTTTTCACTAGTGGAGGATGGAGGTGAGTTTCCATATTTAAAGTGAAAAATGGATTTGCAAGTGATGCTTCTTATGTGATCTAGAGACAAAGGAGCACTTCTTTCATTGCTCTGTTTCTTACAATATTTTTGTGTAGATAGAATCTGAGTCACTTGGTTCATGTTTGTCTTTTAATTTAACTCTAATGTTAGACTTATATACTCATTCATTTGCTTGCATTAAGTAGCGACCATTTTTTGTCCTTTTAAGACATGACGAGTTTGTATAAATGGTTGACAAAGTTTTCTTGCAACTTTAAGGTATGTCTAAATTCAAGTTTTAAATTTCAAATTTAGTGAACACATTGACTTAGGATGCATTTTCCTCTTCAAGAATTATAGGCCTAAATTTTTTCTTCTTAGATACCTTGATCAAAGGTTCTTGTCTTTGCTCATCAGGGTGGTGGTTACCTTCATACACCATAAGCTCTAGTATCTTGCAATGATAGTCACATCGATTACACCTTTCTTCTAGGTTGTGATTATGACTAGGCTTAATTTCTCGAAATTCTCCACCCAAACTGAGGTCAGGGTGTGGTTGGGTTCACTAGGGGAGTATATTTTCTATGAAAGCAACGTCAATGTTTCTTCAATTGATGGTTAGATCGCCATCCTTTCTACTATTATGAATTCATTGTACTTGGATGCTAAAAGAGCTTTAACAAAATCCTTTCCCTTATCTTTAGTTTCTACAACCCCGAAAGGGAATTTTCAGAGGTGACCATGGTCTATCCATTCAAAACATAGAAATGTGAAGAATAAACAATATAAATCAACAAGTGATAATACTAGACAAAGCTGCAACAATAATTTTGTTAATTCTGTAATTGGAGAGAAGCAAGATCTTGGAAATGTTCTCCATCCTGAGCATGGGACTATTTTTGTTTCTGAAACCTGCTATGTCTAGTTCCAAAAATCGTTTGTACAATTATTGCTGCTTTCATCAATTTACAAGTAGGCAGGGGTTGGAGTCTGTGGTACTTTCGATGGAGTTTTTTACTATGGATATCTCATGTAATATCCTAGGGAAATTTTCACTAAGGTTTCTAATTCTGCAATTTCCTTCATTGGACAATACTGTTATTATAGTTGAGTCAATACTGTTATATACTATTATAATAGTTGAGTCAATATTGTTATATACTGTTATATATTTTTACTATACCTGAGTCATTAGGTCCTTTTCATTTAATTCAACATCTTTCCAAAGACCAGATATCAACTTTGTTGACTTCGAGGAAATAAAAGTAGTTTTGAACTCATGGAAATTTGGTTTTTTTTCTATCAAATGACCAACCAAATAATGGAAGGAATCCCATCCATCTCAGGCTAATAAAGAATGGTCATGTGTGCCAAAATCTTGTGTATTCCCTCTTCCTGAAATAGTTTGTGTATACCCACTATGCACATTGGTGCATTACTTCATCCAACTTCCATTGCCATAATTTTCTCTATTTCTTCTATAACATAAATCAAGGAGGAAAATCACATTGGTGCAATTGTGGCTCCAAATATAGTTATAAATATTGATAGAGGTCCACCGGTAGATTTACAAAGACCAACAAATGATATTCATTTCAGTGCAAGAGAAAATTCTGGTGCCTCTATTTGTAATAATTTAGGGAGTGTAAGGATGAATAGTGATAATAACTAAAACCCTCATGATCCTCCTCACCTATGGATTGGTGGTGTAATGAAAAATGTCCCCAAAGCCCCCTCCTCAAATGGCCATGTTCCATCCATTATCACTAGTCCTGGACACTCGGTTTGGAAACCATTTCCTTCAAGTGTTCCTCAAACTGCCTCTCTTGTAGATTATCACCCTACAATTACTCATAGAGAAAATGTGCATTTTTCATCCATGCCTTATTTTCCAGGCGTACGTTTTGGAATTGTACTAGTAGGGGCTGAAGGTCCAACAACACTTTTACATGGGGAATCTTTGCAAATTGGACCACAAAAAACAAATGGAATGCATCCATATATTCATGGTGGAGTCACTTGAAGCCTTAGAGGGCCTTGTGGAGTTGTATACCAAAAGCATTGAACTGATGGTTTCTCCACATAAAAGTGGTGCAGGAGCCTTGTTTTCGAGGTTGAGTATCCACATCTAGATTTATAGGTTGGAATGTTGATGAAAATATAATAATTATTTTATTGTTGTCACTGCTGCCAGCAGCCTATCTGATTGAATGCAGTTTACCTCTTCCATTTTTGGTGGTGGATATAAAGTTTCCTCCCGTCAGGGTTTAAATTAAGGATAGTGGCATTGAAATGTGGTTGTAGGATAATTGCTCAAGACAAGCGTTCTTAATTTAAACCCAGTTTCATGTTCTAGCAACGACATTATTAATTTTTTTGTGTTTTTGAATATATTACATATGATGTGGTCTCTTATTAAGGTCACATATCCATAAGTAGTTTTCCTTGAGTTCAATTCCCACCACAGTGCCTATGCATGACTATAAATTTTTCATATAGCTCCACAGGTGGCATATCTACCAATAATATGGGTACTATGTTGAATGTGTTTTCGTTACATTTTGGTAAGGACACAAATCCATAAAAAATTGGTCTCAAGTATTGAGTTTAATGTCATGGGCTTCTCCTATGCTATGTTATGTTCTCTAGATCTCTAAGGTATTCATTATTGAGCTTGGCTACCTCCAACTTCCTTTGTCTACACAAGCACAATGTTGCTCTTAGATAGCACTTGTTATGCTTACACAAGTTTAACCCTTTGATGGACAAGATTTACACTTCTCTTGTTTCCAATAGTGGGTATGTTTGCACTAGTGGAGGATGGAGGTGAATTTCCATATTTAAAGGGAAAAATGGATTTGTAAGTGATGCTTCTTGTATGATGTAGAGACAAAGGAGCACTTCTTTCATTTCTTTATTTCTTACAATATTTTTTGGTAGATAGAATCTGAGTCACTTGGTTAATGTTTGTCTTTGAATTTAACTATAATGTTAGAATTATATAATCATCCATTGGTTTGCATTAAGTAGTGACCATTTTTTATCGCTTTAAGACATGACGAGTTTGTATAAACGGTTAACAAAATTTTCTTGCAACTTTAAGGTATGTCTAGATTCAAGTTTTAAATTTCAAATTTAGTGAACACAATGACTTAGGATGCATTTGCCTCTTCAAGAATTATAGGCCTAAATTTGTGTCTTCTTATATAACTTGATAAAAGGTTCTTGTCTTTGCTCAATCAGGGTGGTGGTTTCCTTCATACACCATAAGCTCCAGTATCATGCTATGATAGTCACATCGATTACCTCTTTCTTCTAGGTTGTGATTATGACTAGGCTTAATTGCTCAACATTCTCCACCCAAATTGAAGTGAGGGTGTGGTTGGGTTCACTAGGGGAGTATAGTTTCTATGACAACAATGTCAATGTTTCTTCTATTGATGGTTAGATCATTGTCTTTGCTACTATTATGAATTCATTGTACTTGGATGCTAAAAGAGTTTTAACACAATCATTTCCCTTATCTTTAGTTTCTACAACCTATAAAGGGAATTTTTGGAGGTGACCGTGTTCTAGCCATTCAAAACTTAGAAATGTGAAGAATAAACAATCTGAATCAACAAGTGATAATGGTAGACAAAGTTGCAACAATAACTTTGTTATTTATGTAATTGGAGAGAAGAAAGATCTTGGAAATTTTCTCCATCCTGAGCATGGTACTGTTGTGGTTTTTGATTCCCCATCTGAGTTGTCAAGTTCACCTGATGCTAACATAAACAAAGAGCTGACTTATTTTTCCAATTCTGTCATTGGAAAAGAAAAATCTAGTTTGCATGTTGGGGAGAGAAAAATCAATGGAATGCATGAGAGTAGATTGGCATCTCAACTGGCTACACATGATAATGGCATAGTGGTTGTTGATCAAAATCTGCTCAAAGAGAAAAGCGGTGAAGTGTTGGTTGTATCTAAGCAATAAACAACAACTAATACAGGCAAGGTGTCTAAATGGGAATTACAATCAGAAGCTACAACAGTCCTCCCTAAAGCTAATATGGCTATTTTGGAGGAAAAAAAAGGTTTCTGTCTGGTAACAAATTTGTTGACTACAAACAATCATCTGGATATAGAAACAACGGTAGGTTTAACCATGATAGTGCTAAAGTACTTGGGGAAGGTTCAATTGCCAATGTGAAGGAAATTGACACACAAGATAAGGGTCAAGTATCCACCACTAATAGTGATATTTGTGAAATTTATACTCAACTTCAGGTGTCATATTTTCCTGTGGAAAGCGAAGACAAGGAAGATTTAGTAGCTAGATTGACAAAAAAAGAGAATAAAAGTTCTTCCAATGTTTCTGTGAAGGATAATGTTGCAAATATTGGTGATGTTGCCAAGGTAGTAGTTGTCAACAAGAAGAAGAAAAAGAAGGATTTTTCTAGTAAGGAAAATGCCACAACTCCCACTGGGATTTATATAATTCTTATAAGTTTCAAGAGGAGGAGGAAGATGTGAACCTTCCATAACCATCTAAAATAGTAACCGATGTTGTCAAGAGTAAGAATTCTTCAAAAGAGCCTGAGAAGCAAGTCTTGAAGGAAGTGGATGATTGGGAAGATGAAGCCAAGCTTTCAACTCCTATGAATCAAGTGGTTATTCTAGTTACTGAACGTTCAGGAGACAGAAAGTACTCCAAATATTTTTTGTTGACAATCAAGGATCAGTGCAAAGATCTACCAAATAATTTTTAAATTTTTCCAGACATTATTGAATTACTTGGAAATTCCCAAGCACTTGCAAGTAATGTAGGAGAGGTTGATGCATTAGAAAGCATTGCAAGAGGACTTGACATGCAGCTGAGTGATAATTATCTACTTGAACGTCATGGGAGCAATATGGATAGTTTGGATGATGATAGATGGGCCATGCTGGTGGATGATTTTGCTGATGGCTATGATATGCAGATTGATGCAGATGTTAGTGGTTCCTCTGCTGTGTTTCAAACTGGCCAAGGTTATAATACTATCTTTACAAGAAATACCTGTGAAATACAAATGATTATGAATGTCATCCTTCTTGGAGGGCCTTATGTACAAGTACCACTTCCACAAGTTGGACTACTGAGAAATAATTTTGATGCTGATAGGTGGCAGCGTGCTTTTGGTTCACATAAAGGTTTGATTCCTCCTCCATAGCCTTTTCTGCCCACAATTCATATATTAGAGAACCAATATGAAGTGAGCAAGGTTTTTGATGAGGATTAGTTGAAACAAAGACAAATTAAATCAATCCTTAATAAATTAACACCCCAAAAAGCTGAGAAAATTTTTGAAGAGGTAAAAGAAGTGAAAATTTACTTTTCATCATGTCTTCATGGTATAATATCTCAAATATTTGAAAAATCCTTGATGGATCTAGATTTTTGTAAATTGTATGAAAAATTCAGTATTCAGCATGATGCAGGAATACCATAATTTTATGAAGATAATGAGAAGGTTGTTTTCAAGAGAGTTATTTTAAAAAAATGTCAGGAATAATTTGAAAAAGATGAAAGAGAAGAGGCTGAGGCTGAGAATGCAGAAGAGCATGGTGAAAAAAGAATTTCAACAGAAGAAAGACAAGAGAAGAAGGCTGCATCACAATGACGAATGCTAGGAAATATAAGGTTTATTGGTGAGATTTATAAAGAAAGTATGCTGACCGAAATAATTATGCATGCATGCATCAAGAAATTAATTGGTTAGCATCCAGAGGAGGAAAATGTTGAAGCTTTGTGAAAACTGATGAGCACTATTGGTCATATGATTTACCATTGAAAGGCCAACGAACATATTGATGCTCACTTTGATAGGATGAAAAAAATGTCCAATAACCAAGGGCTTCCCTCTAGGCTGAGGTTCATGTTGAAGGATCTGATTGATCCAAGGAGGAATGGATGGCAACAAAGGAATAATGTTGAGGGCCCCAAGAAAATAGATGAAGTGCATCAGGATGTTGTGCAAGAACTACATGGATAGGGAGGCCACTCTCAAGGTACCAATATGGGACATTCAAGTCGGAGACTTGTGACACCACTTAATCATGGTGTGAGAGGACCTGCGATGCCACCTTACGTGACAAGTGCACAAACGGGTTCACTTCCACATATGGGTGGGATTAAACGGCCACAACCCCATATGGGAACACGTGACCATGGATTCACCAGTCAAGATGCTCGGATTGTGGATAGGGATGAATTTGAAAATCAGTCTATACCAAGCCCTTCCACACAAAGAGAATTTGATGATGGCCACTTGACATATGATGATTCATTTGCGATTATGAATTATAACTATATATAATTTTGATGTTTCTAGGTTGGAGACTGTACTATTTTCATTGGTGGATGCTACTGTTGATGCACCCAAGGCTCCTAAGTTCCTTGGTCATGTAGGGTCCAAATCCACTAAGATGATTCCATGTTATTAGAAAAAAATTTCATCCTTCTTAGGAAACAAATCCATTACGGAATAGGAGTTTCCCAAGAATGAATTTATAACATGAAACCAAAAATTTACAAGCAATGATAGTTTTTCTTTCCAAGGCATATGATAGAGAAAAATGGCTTTATTTAGGCTACTCATCCATATAGGTTTCAATGTGCAATTGGTTAACTAGATAATGAATTCTCTTTCCTCAATATATGTGCAATTCTAATTAATGGCTCAGCCTATTCTTCTATAATTTCTATAAGATACCATGGGTAGGTATGACCAAAAGGCTCCTTTGCCATTTTTTAATGTAGAGTAGATGGTCTCAATAAGGTTATAACAGAGTAAAAAAGAACTATAAGCTTGACAACTATACAAATAGGATTTACCATAAACTTGACATATTTACTCTTTGTTGATTATGTTTTTCTTTTGGGTGATATGACCAAGGTAGATGCAATTATGCTGAAGGACCCCACCCTTGAAAAACTGAAATTCCTATTTTAAAAAATACCAACAACTGAGGAGCTACAAGAATCAACACCATCTTTGATTTGAACCTAAATAGTCTTATTATCTCTAAGTATTTCCCTAATCACAATGACCAGTAGATTCTCCTCATGGATTATTTCTCTCATTCTATTTATTAGTAAAATCTAGAAAATGTATCCCTACATTTGAATCTTTGGGAAAAAACATATAATTGTTATCATTTAAAATATCCATATCTCTTGGAGCCCAAAAATCCGTTTGATTTGGATAAGCTTTATTTATAACCTCAAAAGAAACCCTATTATAACCCGAAGGACCATTATGTCCTCTTGAGTCTTGACAAAGTATGATGGAATGAAATTGGGTGAAGACTAGATCCAGGTTTACCATGTCAGAACCTAGGTTCATTGAGATGGTGACCTTGGTTTGAAGATATCCACCATACAAACTAGGACTACCCATAATTATCATTGCCATCTCTCCTTCATCATTAAGATTAACATTCTAAGGACCTATAACCCGTGGAGGCCCATGGTAGTTATTGCAATGTAATTTATTAGAATACATGCCATTTCTTATTATTAGATTTACCACATCTGAAAATGACATCATTCACATCATTTTGAAGAAGTCTGCAAATTAGGTCAACATAATTTTTTTCACATTTACGACTTCCCTCACATTTGCTTGTTCTTGAAGCTCGAGCACTTTCATAACAAAAATACAAAGAATAAAAATGGTCCACTCTCTTTTCATTTTCTAATATTATAATGAAGTCTTATTAGAAACATTGTTTGTTTTTTTGTTTTGGTTAGAAAAGGGTTTTCTCTTGGTTTAATGCGAATTTCAATTTATCATATGTGGCATGTTGAGGATTGGGAAATAATAATGTGTGACATTTATCTTGCAGAAATTGATGTTAAATGAAGGGATACATAGTTTAACCAAAGTACAATTCACTTTCGTAAAGGCAAAGGAACATCTTAAAATACTGCTTAAGAATACACCATATACAAAGTTTGACAAGAAGTAATATATATGCATTTTTATTTTGTAGATATGTTATTTTTTCTACCCAAGATATCACAACAAGAAAAATATTTATATTGTATAAATTGTTTGAGGACCTCATTGAGGTTGATTTTTCTTATGTCCTATTTGATTGATATTTTCTTGTATGTCAAGAAGGCTTTAAATATGAATTAATGTGTTCATGAAACAAATCAGATTCAAATTTTATAGATATAAAAGATAAAATCAAATGTCAATGTCTTTGTTTGATTGTTACTTGAATCTCCTATGGGTAGGCTACAGGAAATGTAATTGGAAAAAGGACGGGGAAATGATGCATATCACATCTTGTATATGGTTCATTCGCTGTTAGAGATCGCTTAGACACCTAAGCCATCGACTTTGGAAATGTTTCTAGTGGGAATTCCTATGGTTTTTAATGTTGTGATTATTTCACCTCATGGTTATTTTGGGCAAGAAAATGTCTTTGGAATGCCAGAAAGGACATCGGTAGATAGGTAAACAATTTTTTTATAATTTCGATTTCCATTCCATGATATCCTCTCTTTATTTTATTGTATCTTGGACGTTTATTTTGATTTTGTTTTTTTTTTTTAACTATGAATTTGAAAATACATAGTATCATGTCCATTTAAACAACAACCAAAGCTTGAAGATGCAATTACTATTACACTATATTGATTAGAGTCCTTATAGCTATTTTCTGTTAAAATATTTTCAGGACTATAAGAAAAAGTTACTTTCATGTTGTTATTTGAGTACATGTTGTTTATATACTTGATTAAGTTCATGCGTTAGAAAATGAAATGTTGTTGTGAATAAAATGACAGGGATTAAACATCACACCTCAGATTATTTGTTTTCACAAGTTATCTACAGCTTGAGCATTGTAGCATATAACTTAGTTGACATTATTGTTCTTGGGCTTTCCTTGAAAGTTGAATACTAAGTTATTAAGGTGTTCTTTTCTATATATGGTGATATTTTATTTGCTTTATTTATATAGGTTATTTGGCCACATTATAGTGGCAATTATCGCCCCAATGAAGAAAATTTGTTCAATTTTCTTACTTGTATGGGGAAAAATGGCTTTGACATTGCTGATGTTGAGGTATATGCCGCATAAACTATTTATAGTCTAATTTAATTTATTTTCTAGTGTTCATTGTTTTTCATGTTTTACACTCTTCATTGTTTTCTTTTGTTTTTATAAAATGAGCTTAGTCTTGATGGTAAGAAGCATGAATTGAAAAAAAAGGAGAGCAATAACATTGGAGTGACAAATGCAAAGAGAGAGAGAGGAGAACTGGTTTTGTGATACTCTTAAAGCCAATATATCGCATGAGACACACACAAAGACTGATGGTCAAGTCCTCAAAGCTGGTGAATTCACCTAAAATGCCTTGAAAACACAACGATAATGTTTTGAAGTGATGAAACACCATTTCACGTGTAAATTGTACTCCAACCAAAATTAAGTTGGAAAATCATATTGTAATACTTCAACATTTCATATAATATAATTTATATGGTTGAAATTATTTGTAGTTGCACTTGATATTTTTTAGTATTGTAATTAAATTATGTGACTTTGTGTTTTCCTATTAGATGAGCATGCACATTGTATGACATTCTTTAAATCATACAAATTAATTTATGTTGATTAATAATGAAAACATAATCAATTTAAAACTACTAATTTAGTGGTTTATATTGATTAATAATGAACACAAATAAAATGAATATTTGAATAAATTAGTCATTTATAATGATTATTAATGAAAGTAAATGAAATCAATATAAACTACTAAACTAGTCATTTATATAATGAATAAATGGCTACTACAAATGATAAATTTGTGACTAAAAATGATGACTAAATTTTGTATATATACGACTATTAGTAGCTAATTTACAGTATCTTATAACATGCCTAAAATTTAGTCATATTTCTTTGGTAATTAATTGGTTTCAAACCATGACTAAAATTTTCATATATATGACTATTAGTAGCTAATTTATAGTATCTTATAACACAACCAACATTTTGGTCATATTTATTTTGTCATTAATTGATTTTCTCAGGTGATCATATAGTAATATATTTTGTTGTATATTTGGTCATTAATTGTGACAATTAATGACCAAATCAGTGATTAAATTAATGAATAAATTAATGATCAAATCAATGACTAAATCAATGACTAGATTAATGACTAAATTCATGACCAAATATACAACTAGACAACAAAATTGAGATAACTAGACAACAAAATTGAGATAACCAGTTAATGACTAAGCTGAAAATGACCAAAAGTTGGTCGTGTTATAAGATACTGTAAATTAGCTACTATTAGTCACCGACTGAAAAATAGTCGTTTATATGCAAATTTTAATCATTTTTTGAGTAACTAATTAGCCATTTTGTACTAGTGAGGAGGTGCATGACCATAAGTCGTATTCCTTCCACCCATGGCGTCTGATGCAAGAGCATCACCCCTGGTCCACGTGATTTTTTCCAATCCCAAAGGTTCCTGAATTTCCAAAGGGAAAACAATTTCTGTTGAATTGTAAAATTTGTAAATATTAGAAACTAGGAGTATGACATGTATATAGGTGGGTTGATTATAGATAATGATATGTGTAAGTTAGTTTTGATGAGCTATAAATTGTCCAAATGGGTCTGTACAAAGGTAACAAGTGATTAGTTAGTTGTCATTTAGTTATATATTTTAGGCACAAGTGTCCCATATTCTATTGAAATATTTTTGAGTTTTAGGTGTTTTGATATTTTTTGGTAGTAAGAATTTATGAATGGAAAAAGAGAATTTGGGTAGGGATTCATTACTCTCATTGTAAATATTATTTTCAATTTAGATACAGTCAGACAAAGATCCCATTGAATACTCCACTACTAATATTTTTTTGTGTGGTATATAGAATCTCGGGGAGCGAGTCATGGATTCATGTAAATAACCCTTCTGAATTTTAATAGAACGATTGTTCTGTTTGTATTCTATTAGACTTAATCTGCCGTGTAGTATTTTTCATGCATAAAATATTGTGATGGTGAGGCCTATCCAAAACGGTGTAAATTTTATGTCAAAAAGAGTATCTATGCAATAAATGCTAGGAGTAGTTTATGTGATGTAGATCTTGATTTATGTCGATAAAGCACAGGAGTGAATACTACTCTAATTTTGAAGTTCTAGAACATTGGTGTTGGAAGCATATAAGAAGCAGCACAATAGTGATATTCTTGTGGAAGGATATAAGAAGTGTATGAAATTAGGGATTTTAATTGTTTGAAAAGATAATGATCTACATGTAGATTTTAAATGGTTCAAAAAGAAGAGAATAGAAAAGAAATCCTGGAAAAAAATACCACAATATTATTATGAGGAAGAGATGGGCATTTTATAAATAATAATAAAAGTCTCCTTTTTAGTTTAATTAAAAGATATATTGCATGATAATTAACTACATAATTAGATAAAGAAAAATACATTGAGAAGTTTTCTTATTTAATATATTTATATGTTTCCTTGTTTTTTAGCTTTAGATGTTACCATAGAACGAGTGTGCTTTTTCTTGGGTCCATTGTGGTGAAACACAACCCCCCCATTTTTCACTTTTAAACAAAAGTGAAGAGGACCCTTTTAAATGATCACTTGATAATACTACTTTTGGAATTTGAAAATAAGGAAAGGCCAAAATGAGTTCAAGTTGTGCTTATTTATCTATATTAATTTGTTTTGGCCTAATTTGGATTAGCCGTTGTGAAATGCACTTACTTGAAGGTTTTTATCTTTATTTTTTTTATTTGTTTGATTTTAGAGACCCTTCATTTTCCAAGTCCCTTCCTTATTGGCATTTTGAAAAAATTCTTGACTTCTTGAAACTTTACCACTTGCCTCATGGTTTTGATCATATTTTTTGCACCTCCTTGTTGCCTTTTGCATTCATGGAAATATTTTCATAAATGATCAATTGAAGATAAAGTGGCATCTTCGGCTGTCACATCACCTCACATTTGGTATTTGACTTCACTAATTGGCATTTCTTCCACATGACTTAGCGCATCATTTCACATTCCACATTTGTTGTTTATTTCCTTCACTTAGTTTGATATATCCTTTAATAAAGTAAGTGAATCGTTAATTTATCATTTTATCCATTTTTATATATAAATGAATATAATTTAATTATTTTAATAATTTATAAAAATATTAATTTAATTTCAAAAACTATATTTATTTTCTTAAAAAAATCAAAATCCAAAAAAAATAAAATAATAAAAAACATTTTATTTTGATTGAATATTGTAATTATAAAATCGTATATATATTAAATTCTTTTAGAAAAAAACAAACAAACAAAATAAAACCCAAAAAGACTAAACATTTAACATTGTAATATTTAAAAAGTTTTTGTATTATTATAACATGTTATTTAAAGATCCCAAATACATATTCAATTCAAACGTCTCATGATCGAGCACATTACCAAAGAAAAAACAAAAAACAAAACAAAAAACGTTTTTACATAATCAATGCATGATTTAAGGTTTGACTTTCACATCAACAAACATCACTACATGGTCAAGCACCGAATTTGCAAAATGTCGTGCCAGATCAATATTCACACACTTATGAATTTGGTTACCCTCTACCACGGGAAAAAATGTGCCAGCTTCAAATCTCATTTAATTTCATATCCCTAAAAAATCGACCATCAACGTAATGGATAGCAGGCTTATCACAATTATGTTAAATACGATTTTTGTTTGATTTTCCGCTCATTTGTAGGTACAAGGATCCTGGTGAACACGCTAAAATAATCAATATCTAGACCCTTACTCTTTGAGGAGAGGTTAAATCTAATGCATGTATTCCATCTGTATGACAGAGCTATTTGATTATTTCACCATATGGCTTGGCCACTAATGCGAAGATCCCAACACTCTTGACAATGTAACCAACAAATTCGACACAATCAAAGCCAGAAATTCACCTCAAAAAACTTCTATCTGCGAATCAATACAATCAAATCGGTGTTAGCCGGTGCTCAATAATGGAATTGAAATTAAATTTGACGCATGTGATATGAAATAAAATCTCAATCCATTTATCTTTGCTCACATTTGCGCTAAAATCATCAAAATCAACACTACCCAATAACGGAAAATTTTAGATCAGAAGCACTGCTTTCCAGAAGAAGAAAACAAAACATGCATTTTGGATCTTATTCTGATTTCAATAAATTTTATAATAATTTGTTTTGATTGCAGGTAGTTGTCGAGAATTTTGTGTTAGTCAAAAGCAACCATGAAGGAAATAATTCAATCATAAATATCAAGATTCGTCGTATCCGAAAATGGAAAAAATTCCAAGCTTCTCACTCGGCAATTGACTAAAGCATTAAAACATTCCGATTTTTATTATGGGAGGCCCATGAATTTTTCGAAGAATTTTCGCAAAATACCCCAAATATGTGACAATTCTGCAAATAATTTGGAGGAGATGTCACTCTACCTCTAAGAAAGTGAATGCTGGAAGAATTCGGAAAAAGGGAGAAGAACCTCGAGTACATAGTAGTCTATTTAAACATAACATTAAAAGAACAACATGTGGGGGAGAATTTTCTTTAAATCAGTTTCTCAATGGTTCGAAGGAGATGCCATAGGATCAGAAGGAGAAGGGGTCGCGATCCAGCATAGGGGATTCTTTGCTATCATTCAATCTGCACTTATGCATTTCTGTTTTGTGCAGAGGAGGTGATTGTAAAGATTGTAAGAGAGTTTTGGGCCTTTGTAATATTGCTTAGCATTTCTGCATGTAATAGAATCATAGTTCTCAAATTCTCAATGAATGCATATTTTGTAAGCAAAGCTTTGGCATTATTTTGAATTTCCATTCATGAGTGTTTCTACATGAATGCTGAATTTTTATTTCTGTCCAAGTTTTGTAATTGATTTCGATTTCTATTCTAAAATATATTTCTTATTGATACTTAACATTTCTGTTGGTTCAATTTTGATATGATTTGAAGCTTTGCAGGAGCTAGCTCCAAGAGGCAGAACAAGATCAGATCTATAACGACTTCACTGGAATATATTTGAAATTAAATAATGATTTCTTATATTTATCTCGCAAATGTACTTTTCTTTTATCTCATTAATTAATATGAATTTCTTCTTTTAGCTAATGAAAACTACATGGTGAATTCGATCATAAACCAGTCCTTCCCCCTATTTTATAATCGATTTCGATTTCTATTCTAAAATATATTTCTTATTGATACTTAACATTTCTGTTGGTTCAATTTTGATATGATTTGAAGCTTTGCAAGAGCTATCTCCAAAAGGCGAAACAAAATTGGATCTATAACAAATTCCCTGAAATATATTTGTGATTAAACAATAATTTCTTATATTTAACACACAAATGTATTTTTCTTTTATCCCATTAATTAATATGATTTATTCTTTTAATTAATGGAAACTACATAGTGAATTCAATCATAAACATGTCTTTTCTCTATTTTTATTTAATTTTCTCTCATATTAAGAGAGGGCTATCCCATCTTAGTCCGAGATAGGATTTTCGTTTTAGATTAATTTGTATTTGTAAATGATCTCAACATAAAATTCCTCTTTGTTTAAAGGCAAACTTCTTGATTCTTAGTGGCACAATCCAGTCATTACATTTTTCAAACTTCTATAATTCATCATTATTCAAAATACTAAAAAACTAATTATAAGAACTAATGTAATATAGTGTATATTAATTCATTTATTTTTAATTAATAACAATAAACATTAGAAGTCATTTTTCTTTTTCTTTTTAGAGTTAGCCTTAACATGCTAACTACCCATTAATTTGTAACATTCTTTCAATAAATAATAATAACTTAAGGCAATTAGAATAATTTTAGCTTTAAATATGGTAGTATAGTTAACTAAGATATTATTAATTGTTTACTTAGAATAATAATAATAATATTTAGTTAACATTCATTTCATAGCTTATAATAGATATATTATAATCTCATAATAAACTAGATTAAATATTTAAAACTATTATTAGAACTATATTAGTGATATTTAGGAATATATTATAGTATAAGGTATAATTATTTACATAGTATAGTTAGTTAATTAGCATAATAACATAGGATATATTAGTTTAGATTTGACATATGAGATAAACTGGAATAATTTAGCACTTAACAAAGATTTTAATGATAAATGTAGCATTAACAGTGTGTTACTTTAGGAATAAAAATTAATATTAATTTAATACTATAAAGACAGTTAGGTTAGAATAGTTAGGCTAATTATAAGAAATAACTTAGTTGTGGCTTGGCTGAGCCCCAGATCAGCTTAAGGATCAACTCTCTTGCCTAATCAGCAAGAGATCTGATCTGATATCTCTTCTCCGTTAATGAATGAAAGTTGTATTTTAAGTAATCGGAGTTTGGGAAAAGGTAACTGGACCTAATTTAGCCAGTCAGAGCCACTACTCCAAACAGAAAAGGAGCTTCTTTAAGCTCTAGACCGGGAGGTTATCCCCCAATTTTGTTGCAGCGATTTTCGAGGATTCAACATTTTTGGCGCTAGAAGGAGGGCCTGAGCTAGTTAATCTACATGAAATCTTGTTTTAACATTTTTAAATAGCCATGGCTCCTATTTGTATTCCTACATTGGGTCATGCTTTTAGTTCGTGCAAGCCTACCAGAGGTATACCCAAAAGGCAACTTGAATCAATATATGAACTGCAATATGATAGTGAGAATTTCATTTCTTCTTTAGATCATGTTGATCAATTTATACATAAATGAAAATGTTTCAACATCACTAAAGACAATGAAATTTGCAGGTTATTCACTTTCACACTTCAAGGAAGGATTCAATAATGGTACAAGATCCTAGCAGCTAAGTGTATTCACTCTTGGAATCACTTTATGCAGGTATTGTTTTTTGCTCATCACAATTACAGCTATGAGAAGTTGTGCTTAGAATTTGATGAATTTACAATCTCTGATAATGAAAATGTTAGCAAACTTTCTGATAGATTTATGTTATTATGCTACAGATTTCATTATGACGATTTACCTCCTAAGAAAATTTTGATTGATAAATTTACTTCAGTTGTTAAAAAACATAATATAAAAACTTATATGGAACACAAAGAAGAATCTCCAACATTAAATCTTGTTTCTCTTATTGATCCTATTGAATCCTTAAATGAAAATTTTAATCTGTCTCAACCATCAACATAAGGAGAGAATCTTACATCTGAAGACGTTTTTATGGTACCTCGCAATGTTTATGATAATGAGTCAAATTCAATAGAACCAAATTCTATACAACAACAAGATTTAAAGAACAATCATAAAAATAATTCTTCTTTTGGAAATGAGATAAAATCTATTGTGATAATAGATGACAGATCATTAATTCAAGGAAACAAAAATGATCATCTTGAAGAAAATTCACCTAACTTACATTACGATTATCATTGTTTGCAACCTAATCATTGTATGTGTCAACCTGTTGGAATATTTTCTGGTTCAAAACTTAAGAATGAATGACGTCATAAAATGCGAGGGGTATTTTTAAATGATCAATTACTTATCAATATGAATCTGGAAACCTTTATCCATCCTTTTTACAATATTCAAGATACTTACAAATAATTTGAAAAGGATGTGATATTTAATAATTACGATATTCATAAGTTTACATCATTTGATAAGTTCAAAATTGCCCCCTTCCATTATGATTTAGATCATCAAAATCTATTACAATTTTTCAATATTAATCATGAGTTGGTTAGTTGTCTTAATTCTGATGTATACATAATAGATTCCTCTAAGGATTTTCCTTCTTTTTCTCTTTATGACGATGATCAACGTCTCATAAGGGAAAATGACAGTTTCTCTAAAAGCCTAGAAACCATTGTTGTTAATACTTCTATTACACAATTTTCAAAAACAGAGCCTTGGTGGATCCTTAAAGGTAACATCTCTAACCCTTTAGATTATACATATTTCGATAAATTTTATTTTCAGTTAGAAAATCATTTTAGCATAAAATTTTCTAATTATAAATTTCTTCTATTTTCATTCTTAGGAATTTGTCAAACCAGGAGGTAACTCCTCAAATCAGAATGTGTATTAGCAGAAGCATGTACATGCATTTATAAATGGAGGTGAGGCTATTGGGATTCATCTCCTAATGACTATTGGCCTTCCTTATTTCCTAATATTATTTATTATACAAAATTACATATCCACACCCATCCCATAGGATTAGCTGTCAACATTCCCCCCTTTAATCCGAAGGGATGTTGGTGAGCCCAAGCATCGATCTGAACTTTTCAAACTTTTCTCTTCCAAGTGCTTTGGTGAAGATATCAGCAGTTTGCTCATTTGTGGAACAATGATGTAGATGGATGGTTTTGGCCTGAACATGATGTCAAATTAGATGGTAATTTTTATTGATGTGCTTTGTTCGATCATGGAACTTTGGGTTCTTGGCCAAATTTATTGCAGAAGTGTTGTCGATCATGAGTGGTGTGGAATACATTTGTTTCATCTGCAAATATTCCAGGATCTTCCAGAGCCACACAATTTCTTTTGTTGGTTCAGCTACTACCACATATTCTGCCTCGGTCGTGGAATCTGCTGGAACTGACTGTTTGTGTGATCTCCATGAGACAGCTCCTCATCCCAGACTCATGGTGTAACCTGTAGTAGACACCCCTATTTCTTTGTCACCATCAAAGTCTGAATCAAAGTATCCGATCAAGCTGAAGTCGCCTACCTGTGTATATTTGAGTCCAAAGTCTTGAGTCCCCTTCAAGTAACTTAACACTCTTTTTGCAGCAGACCAATTCCCTTCACAAGATTTTTGCATGAACCTTGAGAGGATTCCAACAGCAAATGAAATGTCAGGTCTGGTGGTGGTCAGGTAGATAAGACTTCCTACAAGCTATCTATATTTAGTTGCATCCTCAAATTCCTTCCCTTCAATAGATGTGAGCTTCAAGTTTTGTTCCATTGGAGTGGTTAAGGGATTACATTCATCCATGCCAAACCTTTTTGTGCAAAAACTTTTGCCACAAGCCTGGCCTTGTGCTTGTCAAGTGCGTCGTATGCTTTGTACTTGTTCTTTTAGACCCACTTACAGCCAATTGGTTTTCTTCCCAAAGGCGGATCAACCAGCTTCCAAGTGCCATTCTTTATCAAGGCATCATACTCCTTCTACATCGCTTCCTTCCATTAATCATGAGAAGCGGCTTATTTGAAGGAAGTTGGTTCATGATCTGTAGAAAAACTCAATTCACAGTTATAAGCAATATCCATATCAACAGGAGAATCATAATTATCTACATCACCTTCGAATTGTTGAGTGGAACTTCTTGTTCCTATTTTTCCAACCTCATCAGGATGAACATTCTCCAATGTCTTTGTCAGCCATTTGGGAGGACCTTTCGAGATGGCCCAGGTTGGTCATTTGACAGAGTTGGGATTGATTCAAGATTCAATCTCCCAATTCTGTCAATCACATCATTCAATGTGTCATCCGTGGTTGTTTCTTTATATGGGGGAGAGAGTGCTTCAGGACATGATTCCACAGTTTGATTCAATATCGAAATCCTCCCTTCAAGATGTGGAATCTCATTATCAAATTCTTGGAAAGACTTTGCATGTGTGAATCTATCCAGGCGATCAAGTTGCCGCTCAACAACCTTGTCACTCTTGGAACATTCAAGGAATATGACACCTCTTGCTATCACAAAATTCCTATTTGCTTCATCATAGAGATGATATCCTTTGGAGGTATTGGAGTACCCCAAGAAGACACATTTTCAACATCTAGCACCAAGTTTGTTCCTTTGACCCTTCGGTATCAATTCATAACAGGTGGACCCAAAAACCCTGAAATGCTTTACCGAAGGAATGTGGCCATGCCACATTTCAAAAGGAGTTTTTTTTCTAATTGCACTTGAAGGACACTTATTCTTTATGTAAACAACACATAGAACTGCATCAGCCAAAAACATCAATTTCACATTCTTGAAAAATAACATGGAGCGAACCATATTTAAAATAGTTCTGTTCATTCTTTCAGCTACATCGCTCTGTTGGGGATTATATGGCATAGTTGTTTGATGTTTGATTCCATGTTGACGAAGATAATTTTCAAATTTGTTTGAAGTGTATTCTTTTCCATTATCAGTACGTACAAAGCCAATATTAGTTTGTGCATCATTTTCAATCCATGCATGAAAATTCTTGAATGTTTGAAAAGCATCAGACTTGTTCTTCAATAAGTAAATCCAACACATTCTGGTGTTGTCATCAATAAATGTCATCATGTATTTGTTTCCATTTGCAGAAGCAACAGGCATAGGGCCACATAAATCTGAATGAACAAGCTCAATTTTTCTATGTGCTCTGGAGTGTGAATCATGAAATGGATGTTTGCTATGCTTTCCTAGAATACAAGCATCACATTCCTTAGGTTTCCTAGGAATTGTAGGCAGTCCATTAACACCATTTTTCTTCAACAAATGAAGGCTTTCATAGTTTAAGTGTCCAAATCTAGCATACCATAAAATAATTGATGGGAATGTACCTTTATCATGATGTGAACTGAATGCAAAGTTTTGAGCATGAGCAGATGAACCTTTCAACTTCACGAGTCTCCATTCTTCTATTCCCTCCATGACAAGTGAGTGATCTGATGCTTTTCTGACCTCTACCTTTCCATCAAACAAGTGAATGGAATGTCCTTGCTGGCGGATTTGGACCAGGGACAGCAAGTTTCTCCTCAACTCAGGGAGGTATAGAACCTCATGTAGGATATGATCTAGAAGACCAGGCAACTTAAGCCTGACTGTGCCAAGCCCTGATGGCTTGAGTTTGGATTTATCTGGGAAATATACTGCTCCATCAACTTTGTCAGTGAATTCTTCAAAAAAAAAAAATCTAAATGTCATGTGACATGTTGCTCCTGAATCTAGCAACCAATCATCTCTCCATGAAGTAAATGAAACATCAAATAAGTCTTCAGTTACTCCATTGTTACAATGTGCTAGAACATAATGAGCGGATTCAGGTGCTTTACCTTTGTCTTTGTCATTATTTTTACCTTTGTCTTGATTTCTTTGCTGCTCAATTTTCTCCCAAGGTGTTCTGCATTTGGATGCATCATGTCCATCTTTATTGCAACGTGTGCAATGAAGATTGGATTTATCAGATTGTCTGCCCCCCCTTTCTATGAAGTTTCTTCTTCCTCTGCCTCTTTTTCCACCTCTTCCTCTGGATGAATCTGGAGCATGAATATTTTCTCTATATGCCAAGTATGCAGCCTCTTCGGAAGACGAAGGGACTGTCATCTTCGCAAAAGCTTTCTCTCTTTCTGCAAACTTTTTCTCAAGTGTATCAAAGGTGATATGCTCATGGTTTCCACTTGCTTGCAAAGACTCAAGATAATGTGAGTAAGTCAGATATAATTCCTTAACATATGCTATGAGAGGTATGTCCATTTTTACACCAGTGCTATCAATATCATGCATGATAGATCTAACTTCTGAAGCTAAGGCAAGGGGATCATCATTCTTCATTTCAAGACTGAACAAATTAATCATCAATTGAACATTTTCTAATTCTGAATGTGAGTCATAGAGTTCTTTTAGCTTGCTCAAGGCATCATAGGCATTTGAGAATGATGAAATGTGGTGACTCACCTCTTCATTTACGAAAGCTGCAATCAAGGCATAGGCCTTGTAGTTCTTGTTTTCCCAAATGGCGAGCTCTTTGTCTGAAGTGGGCTTTGCTGGTGGATTTCCTTCTTGTCCTTCACAGATTCCTCTCCACAACTCATTAAAAATGAGTGTGTGTTTAATCTTCTGAGGCCATTCAAGATAGTTCTCTTTGCCGGAGAGAACCACCCCAACAATAGAGATGAGAGAATGCATTAGTTTGCTGGAAAAAAATATTTTGAAGAGGAAAAAATTCTGCTAGAAAGCTTTCAATTCTGGAAATTTGCTCAATTAAAGGGGACAAAAATTCTTGCTATAAATACACTAAATTCTGCACCAAAAAAAATATATATATTTTTTTTTGTTTGGAGAATTTTTTTTTGTATGGGTACTATATTATATGATTGGTGATGAGATGGAATATAATATGGTTGGGGGGGGGGGGGGTATAATATAAAGTGGAGTGGTATTAAGTAACAGTGGAGGGGGCAGTTTTAAAAGGTGGTATTATAAATGAAGGGGGGAGGGGGGAAGGGGAGGGGGGGTCATATTAAACGCAGGTGGAGTGGTATTCAAAACAGAGTGGAAGGGTATTTGAATCGAGGGCGTATTATATAGATAGAGGGCGGTGTTATTACATGATAGACAGTGCTAGAGGGCCAACAGCCCACGGAGAGGGAGGTGTTGTGTAGTGATGTGGTATTGTAAATATGACAGCATGTGTTATGGAGTAGCGTGGGTGGTATTGTAAACAGTGGTATTATGACAGGTGGATAAAACGCATCAAATTATAAGTGAAGTGGGCGGACTGTATATGGAATGGGCGGACTATATATGTAAACAACTAGCATATTATATATGTGACAAAGATGTTATGTAAACAACCAGCATATTATATATGTGACAGAGACGATATATATAACTGTGTCGAGGTGTTAGTAACAGCGCGGGGTCCTGACAGTGAGAGCGCTATTGTACAAAGATAGAGCGGTGTATTTCACTATGTCGAGGTGTTAGTAACAATGCGGGGTCTTGACAGTGAGATCGTTATACAACTGTGTTAAATGGAGCAGGCATTGAGTGGGGCATAGTGTAGAGGGAGAAGGCGTTGGGGAAGGTGATGGGGAAGAGGGGAGATGGAGTTTAGGGAGAGCAGGTAATGGGAAGAGAGCGTTGGAGAGAGGGAGGTTGAGAGGCCGTTACAAAAAAAAATCTGCGATGGCAGAGTTGCAGGACTGCAAAATTGCAGAGTGGCAGGTATCTGTAGGAACTGCAAATTGCAGAATTTCAGGGACTGCAAATTGCAGAATCTTCAGGAGCTACAAATGTCAAAGCTATGCAAAAATTGCAGAAATAGATTAAAAAAAATGCAGAATTTTAGTATAGATATTTAATGGAGCAGCAAAAACTATCATAAAAACTAACTGAGCAAAGGAATGAGGGAGTTACACCATAGGCAAAAATGCCAATAGTGGGACTGGTTGTGATACCATGTCAAACCAGGAGGTAACTCCTCAAATCAGAATGTGTATTAGCAGAAGAATTTACATGCATTTATACATGGAGGTGAGGCTATTGGGATTCATCTCCCAATGACTCTTGGCCTTCCTTATTTCCTAATATTATTTATTATACAAAATTACATATCCACACCCACCCCATAGGATTAGGTGTCAACAGAATTAACATGTATAAATATTCTATGATTTTTGTATATAATTTAATAATTAAGATTTATATTTTTATAACACATGTAATGTATATTTTTGCAGGAAATAAAAGTAGTGCTTGGTTACATTGGAAATATGACTATACCTAGTCATTTTCCCTCAAAAGATTTAGAGTACGAATAAATTTAATTATGTTTCACATTTTTGTTGTTTTCCAAATAATGCAATTATGATGAATAAGGATGGGACCCTATCAAACACTTAGTTGGCATTCTTCTCATTTTCGAGGTTTTCATTAATAAAACAATTTTTTACATTTGATAAATGATAAACCCCACATTTTAAAATGTTAACTCAAATATAAGGTCCACTTCCACTTTTTTACTGATATAATTGCAATAGCATTTAAATTTACATTTTAAATAATGTTTAAAAAGAATTCACGAGATCAAATGATGACATACAATATTTTATTATCTCACTTTATTCATATGTCAATTCATTTTTATCATGTGAAGAATTATTATAGCATCGCTTAGTTTTTTAGATTCAATAAATCATGATTTTCAACATATCCTAACTCATAGATAAATATGACTAATCTTGCCTATTTTTATATACTCTTCATATGAAGACGTCAAGATTCACAAGGTAAATTGTTATGAATTTTTCTCAGGTCTGTGTACATGTTGATCTTGATTTCTCCTTTGTTCCTTTCTTTTATTTTCTCTTTTCGTTATATTTTCTTATCTTTATCTTCTTTCTCTTGCAGGTTTTTATGAGTACAATTCGAGGATTTGGTTTCGCTAGCAAAAGAAATTCAGAAAAGAAAATCACCATGATTCATATAGGGAATTCCTATTCCTTTTCGAAATTTTTCTTCTTAATTCATTTATAATTCTTTTTGAAAACTAATTGTTAGTCTTACTTTTAAAACATCATCGTTAAAAGACTTACAAAATAATTTTTAAGAAAAATTGGCAAAAATTCCTATTAAAGCATTTGAATAAAAATATTAAAACTGCATCAATGCTTTTAAAATAGGAGCAGCACTTAACAAACATCTTACAAGTTAAAATTTTTAATTTTAAAACATATTCATCATTTTATACTTTTTATCTTGTAAAGATGTTTCTCATGATATATTCTCTTGATGATCTTCTTTCTGGTTTGCTATCGTTCATTTAATTTAATTCGATTTTAATAAACTTAAGAACAGGATGAATCTTTAAAAATAAAAAATGAAAATAAAAAATAAAAAGACAATAACTTAACTTGATGAATATTTGAAAACACAAACTTAATGTTTTTGTCAAAACATTATCATCTTGTTTGAGTTGTTTTCATTTCATGTTTTTGTTTTTAAGAGCTTATTTGTTTTCATTCTTACTTCTTTCATTTTCATTTTTTCCCCTTTCAATAGAGTTCATTTCACGATAGATCATTTTCGATTACTTTGAACATCCTTATACACATTCTTTTAGTAGTATTATTCGTTGTTAGTAAGAGGAATTTTTCTATTCAACTTTAGTTTCATATATGGGAAATTATTAACTCTATATTTAAAAAAAAGAATTTTGTGGTTAAAGAAAGAATATCGAGTTAATTTTCAAAATTGCTTCCATTTATATTTTAATTTAAAACTCTAAATATTTCTTTTATTATCATTTTTATGATCTCAAACTATAACATAAGAGTTTATTTTTACGACAACTTATCCTAAAAATCAGCTTTATCTAAACTAATAGAAGCAATATCAAAAGTTTAGTTTTTAAACTCTTCCATGTCATCCCAAATCTCTTAAAGAGATAATTTGTCTCCCCATCTATTATCGCCAATTATCAGAGCATAAATTAAAATCTACAAGAACCTGAAAGATAGGGGGTCTCTGTACAGAGCCAGCCTACCATGATCATAGGTTCTAATAATTATGACATTATCAATCTGATCACCACATCAGGATAATGGCTTACAACTTCACGTTGTAAGACAAGAGGTCTCATCACGAGCCGACTTGCTCATGACTATCAAAACTTGTGAATGGCATTTTCATGATTTGGTCACCAAGCCAGGGCAATGGTTCTTAGTTTTTTTAATAAAATAAAATTTTCTCTGAATATTTAAATATTATATGCGATACTGACACTTTAGGCTAAGAGGTAACCCTACCAAGGCTATGGACGCCTGCTGGAAACAGTGGTCCTACCTATGATTATAAGAGTTCATCTTTATCACTAAACAAAACAACATGCTTTGTGCTCCTTAAGTTTAAAGTTGGCATTAATACATTTGTCTGTAAATTAGCTCTCCTATAATCAATATTTACAAGATATGCAAAATGATAGTATTTGATTTCATTTAAGAGTTTCGAAGAAAAGTATGAATCTTAGCAATTTGATTTAATTTAACTTCTGTTTCTTTTTCCTTAAAATTTTATTGTCCATTTGAACAGAGATAACTGGTTCTTCGCAGTATGTCACCGTTGTTGTGGTGAAACATAACCCCCCTCCCCCCCCGCCGCCCCCACCTTTTTCACTTTTAAACAAAAGTGAAGGGGGCTATTTTAAATGATCACTTGATAATACTATTTTTGGAATTTGAAAATAAGGAAAGGCCGAAATGAGTTCAAGTTGTTCTTATTTATCAATATTAATTTGTTTTGACCTCATTTGGATTATTCGTTGTGAAATGCACTTATTTGAAGGTTTTTATTTTTATTTTTTATATTTGTTTGATTTTAGGGACCCTTCATTTTCCAACTCCCTTCCTTATTGGCATTTTGAAAAAAATCTTGACTTCTTGAAAATTTACCACTTGCCTCATGGTTTTGATCATATTTTTTGCACCTCCTTGTTTCCTTTTGTATTCATGGAAATATTTCCATAAATGATCAATTGAAGATAAAGTGGCATCTTCGATTGTCACATCACCTCGCATTCAATATCTGACTTCACTAGTTGGCATTTCTTCCACATGACTTAGCGCATCATTTCACATTCCACATTAATTGTTTATCTCATTCACTTGGTTTGATATATCCTTTAATAAAAGAAGTGAATCATTAATTTATCATTTTATCCATTTTTGTATATAAATGAATATAATTTCAATATTTTAATAATTTATAAAAACATTAGTTTAATTTGAAAAACTATATTTATTTTCTTAAAAACATCGAAATCAAAAAAAATAATAATAATAAAAAAACATTTTATTTTGATTGAATATTGTAATTATAACATTGTAAATATATTAAATTCTTTTAGAAAAAAAGAAACAAACAAAATAAAACCCAAAAAGACTAAACATTTAACATTGTAATATTTAAAAAGCTTTTTGTATTATTATAACATGTTATTTCAAGATCCCAAATACATATTAAATTCAAACGTCTCATGACCGAGCACATTACCAAAGAAAAAACAAAAAATTATTTTTTGACTTTCACATCAACAAACCTCACTACATGGTCAAGCGCCGAATTTGCAAAATGTCATGCCAGATCAATATTCACACACTTATGAATTAGGTTACCCTCTATCACGGGAAAAAATGTGCCAGCTTCAAATCTCCTTTAATTTCATATCCCTGCAAAATCGACCATCAACCTAATGGATAGCAGGCTTATCACAATTATGTTAAATACGTAATTTCATTATTTCTTTTTTCTTTTTAGAGTTATCCTTAACATACTAACTACTCATTAATTTGTAACATTCACTTTCAATAAATAATAATAATTTAAGGCAATTAGAGTAATTTTAACTTTAAATATGGTATTATAGTTAACTAAGATATTATTAATTGTTTACTTAGAATAATAATAATAATAATTAGTTAACATTCATTTCATATTTTATCATAGATATATTATAATCTCATAATAAACTAGATTAAATATTTAAAACTATTATTAGAACTATATTAGTGATATTTAGGAATATATTATAATATAAGGTATAATTATTTACATAATATAGTTATTTAATTAGCATAATAACATAGGATATATTAGTTTAGATTTGACATATGAGATAAACAGGAATACTTCAGCACTTAACAAAGACTTTAATGATAAATGTAGCATTAACAGTGTGTTACTTTAGGATTAATAATTAATATTAATTTAATACTATAAAGACAGTTAGGTTAGAATAGTTAGGCTAATTATAAGACATAACTTAGTCGTGGCTTGGCTGAGCCCCAGATCAGGTTAAGGATCAACTCTCTTGCCTAATCAGCAAGAGAGTTGATCTGACATCTCTTCTCCGTTAACGAATGAAAGTTGTATTTTAAGTAATCGGTGTTTGGGAAAAGGTAACTGAACCTAATTTAACTATTCTGAACCACTAATCCAAACAGAAAAGGAGCTGCTTTAAGCTCCGGACCAGGTGGTTATCCCCCAATGTTGTTGTAGTGATTTTCAAGGCTTCAACAGGTTCACAATCAGTTATATTTTTTGGATTGGTGTGCATTTCTTGGTTTCCCAATTCCTCCTTGTTAAGAGTAGGAAGCATCTTGCTTCCTCCACCAAATGAGGGAAAGTTTGTTGCAATGTTTCTGCAACCATCCATATTTCTTGCACTGCCATGTGGCCCTTCTTACCAATAGGATATGATAAGTACAACTGTTAGCATGTTATTTTTACGAGGATTAATCCCTCTTATGGACAAGAGAGATCTCTCTAGTACTCCAACGAGTAATTAGAAACAAAGATCCATTTGAATACCTATTTCTCTAGATTAAATTTATTTTAAGATCATTATAATAGTAGAGTAGAGATGACATTATCCTACCTTGAAATCCAAATGTCTGATGTAACCCTTTTTCCCGTAGCTCCAAAGTACTTCTCCAATGAGTAGAACCAGAAACCAAAGACAAGACAAATAATCAAATCATCTGATATATATATAATAATAAAAAAGTACCAATCCAACTTAGTTATCCAGGAGCCTAAGTATTGACATTATTCCCATAAATAGAGAAACAAAACAATGAGAAAAATAGATCCATATGTATTATCATTAATAGAAAGAGAAATCTTACAACTGGATGCCTTGATGTTGTACATATTTATCCTAAGGTCCTGAGCAATCATTATTCATCAATATGATAAGCCTTCCTCTCTAGAATAACCAGCATGAAGTTATGGACACAAATGTGTGATATTCAATGTGTCAACAACAATTCACTAGTATAGAAAGTATGCACTTTGTGAACTCTCTTCATGTTAGAAACTATATAGAGCAATCTCTAATCACATTGGTATCTACCCTTCAACCTGGAACTTGAGCTCAGTTTTATAGGGAAACAGAGGTAGTTTCAGTTCCATGAAGAGGGGGATGGGTTCCTCTCATGAAGGGATTTTATTTCCTTGGACCAAGGGATAATATCCATGAGTAGAGGGATAAATTTTGAACTGGCGCGACTCTAGAGGCTTCTAGTTGGGAGAATATTCGACCAAATAGGCTTCTAAAAGTTACTTTTTTCTTTTACTTGATTTTCACGGGGGTGCGTAGGTTTTAGTGGCAAACTGTGTAGTAGTCACCACAGCTAATGGAAGGATCATTAGCGCATGCATAGGGAAAGGCTAGTAAAACCATGTAGGTAGAATTTTAGGGGTTTACAGAGCTTTTCTCCAATTTCAAAGACTTGATTCAGGAACATCAGTGTTTTTGACCCCTAAGGGAACATGATATGGATGATGATAGACCCATATGAACAGTCAAATGTCATGGTGACAAAATGATGTGTAACATATTGCCCCTAAAGTGAAAAGTCTGAGAATTTTTCTAAAGAGTGAAGTGCTTGATCATTCCAAGGATTGGATTGGACACGTTGGTCAAAAACCTGTAAAAAAATTCAATGCAAATATATATCATCATTGAGGTAGGAATTCCCTTCCTCAGATAAAAACTAACTAAATGTTTTGGTACAGATATGGTCTCAATATTACATCAAAAGTAGACACATTATGGATGCATCCATCTTTCATAAAAATTCTACTATATCATGAATAATAAAACTCCTCGCAGCCTGGATGGTCGAATTTAGATCTAGGATCTTGGTTTCCGCTTCTCGAACTAGTACGAATATATCCATGCGATTGATTATGTCGAAGTCGAACATGGTAGAAACCATTGATTATTGATCGATGATGAGAATCGTTAACAAGTGTGAGAGAAACCACCAATAATGAAAATGGCTCTCAAAGTACTCCAGTACAATATATGAAGTGTGATTGAATGATTTTCAGTCGAACACTCATGGAATCGTTCGATCAAAGGTCAATGCTGAAAGCCTATCGTCGAAGGAGAGAAACCTTCCATTAAGGCATGTAGAGCCGAAGGTATTAATAGGATTCTAGATCAACTTCCTAGATAATAATATGATGTCGATATAAAGTGATCAGTCGTAGGAAAGACTACGACACGAAACCATTAGATCAAGTTTTGAAGAAATATTTTGGAAAGACTAGCTCAGGGATGGTCAACATGAATGGAGACAAATGTTTTTCAATGAATGGTTTATTGAAATTTCTCTTGAATTCATAATGACACTGTAGATGGTTTGGCAGCATTTGACCTAAAGCTAATACCCAGAAAATGGCTGAACGCTTTCAATGTGGTTCGATTAAATATTAGACAAATGATTTCTTAACCCAGGTACAAGTGTGACAAAGTGTCGTGTTCAAGAGTGACATGATGCTTTCTAAAATAAGGACGACAACTGGATTATTTTTCCTTCTTTTTCCCCCACCATTACTGGCAAGTACCTCTTTATTTTTTTCAAGCTTGAGGAGGATAACATTTCCTTCTTTGTGTAATCTCATCCTTCAGATGAGTACATCTCAGTATTAAAATCGAACCCTAAGAAGGAGTGGTTCGGTCCTGTTGTGATCAATAGGTCTTGTACTGTAAAATTTTAACGAGTCCAGTATAGGAATAACTCCGCATTTTTCAGTTTCAGGGGGTGAGAAGAAAAACATAAGTAAACTCCATGGTTGTCCTTTTTTGTAAATTAAGTCCCTCAAGCTCGAAAAGGGATAAAATAATGCAGGAGAGAACTCTATTGACTATAATCAGTCAACGTATGCCTTTTTCGTAATTAGTCCAATTCAATCTGAAAAAGGGGTAAATTTATGTTGAATGGATGACTCTTCATTTACTTTAATGAGTTAGAATAATCAAGTACTCAACGATATTTTCATATTTCGAGAGTTTGAAAAGAGCTTAAAAGAGGACTCTAGGGTTTTGCTTTTTCGTACTTTTACGGAGCTTGAAAAAGTGATAAAAGTGTACTTGATGTCAAAATAATTCTTTTCACCAAAATCTTGTATCCTGTACAAAAAATCAAATGATTACAAGTATTTGTTCTCAAAAATAAAAATATTTGAATTTGTCCTTTTAAAAGTATAAATAAATAAAATAACAATATTTTATTCATTAAAAACTACAAAAGGGAATTAAAATAAGTCATTTTCACCTTTTGTTTTTCATAATAGTGCAGAGAGAGATTTTGGCCAAAAATGTATGGAGTTGATATCAGAAGAACCGACTGATCATTTCAAGAACCGTCAGAACCATGTAATCCACATCATCATTGTCGTTTTGTTCATCCATTTCATTTCTTGTTTCCAGTTTTCATGGCATTTTTTGGGAGGAAATTATGTTTCAAAATCCCCCCTCGGGGGTGCACGATTTCTATGTGTGAAAACCGTGCACCTAGATGATTTTTTAAAAGAAAAATCGTCGGGCCGCTGTAGGTTATATGTGGGACGCGTGCGAAAAAACAAACTGTGTATACATAGAACCTGTGTAGGCATCGTGAACTTTTGAAAAACCTAAATTCCTCCATAAAAAATGGTTCAAGTTCCTTCCAAATGGTTTATAATGTTAAATTTATTGATTTGCGGGTCTTTAACCATGTTGGAATCATGGGAATGAGAACATGAGGTCGTGGAAAACAAAGCTATAAATGATCTGGCAGCCACGCATGTGTTAAAAAAATGTGGCTTATACAAATTCTGGTCAATTTAGGGCATGAGGGCACAAGTTGAGCTAATGACTTGCCTTGTGAATGCACGGGATATGCAAGATCAATGTTTCATAATTGGTGACCACCAGCTTGAGATTAAGCCAAAAGACATATACTTCCTTATTGGATTACCTCAGAGAGGGAGAAAAATTTCGTTATTTGGGACTAGACAAGGAGGTCTTCACAGTGCTAGCTACAAGGCTCAATATTGTAGCAATAATTCAAAGCTAAAGGACGGCCACATAGATATCAAAACCATCTTGCGACTGGAACTTAAAATCATAGCATTCATAATTACCAGGTTATGCGGGAGTGCAACTCTTCATGTGGCTACCAAAGCACAAATGCAAACTACAATTGAGTGTTTCAAAGGGATAGTATTCAACTGGAGTGATGGAGTATCAGACAATATGAAGGGCCAAATGACTAGAGCAAAAAATGGGAAGTTGAAAAACTTCAGACACTATGTCATTCTTATCTCATTTAATTTAGAAAGGATTCCACTCCTTGTGCCCCTACTAAATTCAGTGGATGGTGGAAGTCCTCAAGAACCTCGGATGGTGCGATGGGTAGCATTGATGGCTCACCATGGTGGTGAGGATGGTCCAGTGGTTCGGTTCAGTCCGTCTTATTTCTCGTGGCTCTTCACTATTGAAGATTTTCCTTATGTGGGAATAGGCTATAGAGGTGATTCTGAAACATCCTTGCCTCTAGGGGCACAGTGGGATGAGACAGGTTAGTGAATAATTTTGAAGTTTTTAATCTAATTTTTATTTGATTTTTTATCGTCCAATACTAACAAAAAATTTAAATGCAAATGTCGGTCCTACACAACCAACAGTGCTTCGTCGCTTTGACAAGCGAGAATCACAACCTGTAGCACCCCCAAAGGATGATGAAGCAGAGATACTGGTATATATGGAGCACAACCTTCAGAGGTTGATTATTAATATTCTTGTGACAGGAACTAATGATATCCCTCTCAGGCTCTAGAGACACGCGAATGGTGTTCCAGGTCCACTTAGGAGATTTCTGCACAAGGCGGCACGAGCCATAGTTTTTTATCATGACCATCATCATGAATAACTTATGTTCAATGTAGATCGAATTTTTTTTTTTTTTGTATCGGTATCTTTTAGATCATAAGGTTTTTGAACCTATGATCACAAACGATGTAATATTTTGGACACAAATTTATCTATCGTAATGATATTACTACTTTTTTTCCCTGAGTATCTTGTTCTACATGGATTGAATGTTGTTTTGATTTACTTTGTTAATGTTGCAGATGTCTATTAAAAACTCTATTAGCTAATGCATCAGCCAAGGTGTTTAAATTTCTTGAAATATTTTGATACTATATATAATGAAATTGTCGGTCCAAGAGACGAACCTTCAAAAATAATCTTAACAACACTGTATTTCAAATAGCATAAACTATGTTTAAATCTAACACAATGAGTTGTGAATCTAACCTTATGATCAAACGTCGAATACTGAATGTAATGGCATTAGATAATAACTCAATGACTGGGCTATATTATGCAATATTTTTCGTTGTTTGACCAAGGCATATCTCATGAATAGAGACTAACTCATCGGTGGGTAAGTAGATAACCCAAGCCATGGAAGATATGTTCCATGCACTACAACAGGCGCCATCAAAAAAAAAAATTTAAGTTTGAATGGATGTCGACATCTGCAATATCAAGAATAATCAAGATAAGCAATGATAGTAGTAACAACAAAAACTAATATAGGCACACTTGTCTAATTTAAGGCACATTGTTCTAAAATGTAACTATTGTACAAGTGATATCTTCACATGAAAAGTCATGCATAATATCTCTTAAGATAAAGACCATTTCTAGGTTTATCTAAAGAGACCCCATCATAATCAATTAGTTCATAGGATCCTTTTGTAAGCACATGTTTCAAAATATAGGGACCATGCCACATCGGTTCGAATTTACCAGCACCTAGCTTATCGTTAGCTTGATCATATACTAAAGCTAGGTCACATTCTGAATGAATGCAAGGGTTAACACTATGATCATACTGAGCTTTAACACATTTCTTTTGAGCTTCGACAGCTAATGTAGTGGTGCGACGAGGCTCATCTAATTGTGTTAGGTATTGAAAGTGTTTCTCTTCTTTAGAGGTAGCTTGTAACAACTCAATGGCTAATTTGAGTCATGGTATTTCTCATTCAATGGGTAACACAAATTTTAAACCATAGATAAGTTGAAAAGAAGTGAACCCTGTAGCAGTTTTTGTAGAGGTACAGTATGCCCATAATGCCGAAAAAAGCATGGTATGCAAATTAAATTTATGAATCCTGACAATATGTTTAATCATGGTGGTTAAAATCCTGTTGACGGCCTCATATTAACCATTAGCCTGTGGGTAATATGGTGTCGAATTATCATGGCGTAGGCCAAGTTGATCAGAAATTTCAGTCATCGTAATCTTTCAAAAATGGCCCCCATGGTCCATAATAATAGCTTGAGGGACAGCGAACCGAGAAATCACATGATTGAATATGAAATTATTTGTATTTTTTCCATCATCTATGGATGTAGCCATTGCTTCGACCCATTTGATAAAGTAATCTACGGCAAGAGTAATATACCCATGCCCCTCGGTCGAGTGAGGATTACATGTAATGAAATCAACGCCCCATTTGGAAAAAGTACCAACAACAATGATTGGGTGAAGAGGATTTGGGGGTGCACGCATCTTTCAATCAAATATTTGGCAATTGTGAATAAATATGACCAAAAATAACCAGTTCACAATATTTTTTGGGCTGTGGCATACCCAGACATATTACCACCACACGCTCTAGAGTGGCAATCACTCAAAAAAAATTCAGCCTCTTCGTGATTTATACATCATCGAAAGAGAAAATCAACACCACGACGATAAAGAGTGTCACCAACAATATTGTACTGCTGGGATTGGTATTTTATTCTTCATCGTTCTGATTGTGAAAGCTCTGGGCGAAAAAATTGGGTTTGAAGATATATAATGATATCTCCATACCACGGATCTAAATTACTGACTAGAAACAATGATTCATCCGCGATAGGATTCTCTACCACCGTTTCGGACTAAGTATTGGGAAGTTCACACATAACTTCGGCAAACACTAGTGATTTCTTTGACTTGGATTTCTCGAACTCCAAATCAAACTCTTGTAGGATAAAAATCCATTTGGAATATTTTCCCCTGAGCAATTGTTTTTTCAATATGTACAACATCGGGTTGCAATTAGATATCACTGTGGTTTTGCGTAACAATATGTAATGACAGAATCATTGGAAAACCTGAACTGCCGCCAAGGCTAATTTCTCCACATGTGAATACTTGATTTCTGTCGGGTTAAGATTCTGACTTAGGTAATAGATCACGTGTTTGTTATGAGATTCATCTTCCTTAACCAAAACCATTCCAATCATGGAATCAGAGGCAACTAAGTATAAAAATTAATCTTGGTGGTAATTGGGCAGATGCAATAATGGTGCATGGGCCAACACGTTTTTAAGTACATCAAAATATTTATCAACAATCTCATCCAAAATAAATGGAACATTTTGTTTCAACAACCGGTTAAAAGCTTTTGTTAACTCAACATAGTTTGGGATAAATCTACATAAAAAGTTTTCTTTGCCTTGCAAACGCTAGAGTTGGTGAAGAGTGGAACGAGGAGGTAAGTTCATGATAGCCTTAGCCTTTGATGGATCGACATGAATGCCATATTTCGAAACAATGAACCCAAGTAATTGTCCTGATTATACATAGAAAACACATTTATGTCGACTCAAACGAATTTTTAATGCCTACATCTCATGAATATAGTTTGTAAGTGTATAGGATGATCTTCTCTGTGTAAAGAACGAGCAGGTAATTCATCCAGATAAGGATGTACATTGTTGTATCTCAAGAAACAATCCCTTGGCTGTGGTAAGGAATCAGTGCCTGAGACATTTATCAATGTATATCACAATATTAATATATCAGATGGTCTTCATTGAGCACCTTTGGGAATTAATTATTTATAACCCTTAATGATCCGATATAATGAAATATTTCACAATGCCATTATATGATGATATTACTTGAAATGGAATGAAGAAAGTGGAATGGAAACTTAAAATGATATGTTGTATAATAGAATCTATCACTTTAAATCTTATAAAGAAATTTATAAAGAGAAAATAGTTGGAGTGAAGGAGCGCACATTAAGGAAATTTAAATCTTACTTACAAACTGTAAATAGAGACCAGCAACTACATTACTTCACTTCATTCACAGAAGAATAAACACATAATGAAACTGGAAAAACCCATCAACATCAACAGGTGCAAGAAACTTGATCTTCTTTCATTAATTTTTAGAAAATTCAGTACAAAATTGCAGTCATCCAAAGGTCCAAAACTAGGTCCCTCTTATCTATTCTGATTTCCCTTAAATACATATTGAAAGCAGTTTGTAACCATTCAAACTTTCCAAAACTATCTAAACTACTTCTTGTTTTAACAACTACTTTGTGTTAAGCCCCTATATCACTAGTATAGTCCCTTATTATTGTTAGTGTAACCCCCTTATTGTTATTATTGTACCCTTGTAACCCCCATTTTGTTATTATTGTGCCCTTAAATTATTATTGTTAGGTTTGCCAGGGATTGCTATCAGGCTCCACTAGGATTACATTATGGCCCCATGGACTCTTATATATAGAAAGGAGGTTTTGTAAATTGTATCATCGAAGAATTGTGCATTTATGTAATGTATTGGAGGTTTCCCCCTCGAAGTGGCTTATTTCTAAGGCGTTTATATCTCTTTTCTTCTATTTTTGAAGCTGGTTACACAACATTTGGTATCAAAGCTTTGGATTATAGGGTTTCACTGCTCCAAACAAGTCATCGTGGTATTTTCGCTGTAACTTTTTTTCTACGAAGTTTCAGAAGCTGAAATTTTTAGGGAGCGAAGCCGAAATACTGAGGAAGCTTGTCTAAATATTTCAAAGCTTTGTTCGCATTATTTTTAGAGATATCATCTGTGGAAGTTAGGTCTTTTTTCAGGATCCTAAACAGGTCATCGTGGAATTTTCACTATAAATTTTTTTGTACGAAGGGTCAGAGTCTGAAATTCATATTGTACGAAGTTAAAATCCTGAGGAAATTCGTCAAAAAATTTCAGAGATTGGTTCACAATATTTTTGGAGATATGATCTGTGGAATGTAGTGCTTTTTCAGGCTCCTGAATTTCATCTCAAAGAGGTGATCGTGGGAAAATTTCAATAACTCTCTTTCTGTGAATTGGATTGGAGTGTCGTAAAAAGTGGTCACAATTACATAGACTGTAGTTTCTTTGCTATCAATTTCAGAGACAAAGGATGAAACAACGACACGTGGCAAGTCCTACAAGTTCGCTCTACTGAACCAGTCCAGAATTAGGTCATTGTGGGAGATTGGACACAACATTGTCTTGGAGAATCCAAATTAGGTCAGAACTGTGGCATTCAAAATAGAATTCATAGGGCTAATTCAGTGCTAAATTTCAAATATTTAAGTTCCGCAATCACAAAGATAATACAATTTCAATATCGAGCTCCTCAAAAGCAAGAAAAAGGTGTGTATTGTTTTTTCCGAATTGCATAAGTCTTGTTTGAAGAATCAAGTTGAATTGATTCCAGGGGCATATTGAAGAATTTTTTTCAGTAATGGGTTCTATTATGCCTCCAAAAAATAATTCCATACCCATTAAGCCCTCATAAATCTATACTATGACGCATGAGGAGAAAGAATTGCAATATGAGATATCAAAATCACAGTACCAAGTGCAACAAATTTCGAAGATGACATAGATGGTTTAAAAGAAAAAATGGAGGCTAATTTGGATGGTTTGAAGGATCAAATAAAATATATTATGGATGATAAATTAGGGGAATATCACAATGAACATCAACAACAAGTTCTCCAACTCTCAAAGGATAACCTAATTTTGGTGCAAAATCAAATGAAACAACCGGAAGATCAATATCACATCGAAAGAAGTTCTGAAGCAGTCACAAAAACAAGAACTCGACAAGTACAATCAATTTCAAATTATCTCAGCAAGTGGAAGAACTTTCCTGTAGAAGATTCCACATGGGACGATGAGAATTTTATATAGAAGCATTAGGAAATAATAAAGTGTTGAGGACAACACTTGTTTGAAGGAGAGGGGCATGTTAAGCCCCTATATCACTAGTATAGTCCCTTATTATTGTTAGTGTAACCCCCTTATTGTTATTATTGTACCCTTGTAACCCCCATTTTGTTATTATTGTGCCCTTAAATTATTATTGTTAGGTCGGCTACGATTACATTATGGCCCACTAGGATTATATTATGGCCCCATGGACTCCTATATATAGAAAGGAGGTTTTGTAAATTGTATCATCGAAGAATTGTGCATTTATGTAATGTATTGAAGGTTTCCCCCTCAAAGTGGCTTATTTCTAAGGCGTTGATATCTCTTTTCTTCTATTTTTGAAGCTGGTTACACAACACTTTGATTACAATTCGAGGGAAAAAGCATCTTGGTTACAATAGGAAAGATAAAATAAAGAGATAAAAATGAACATCATGACATTAAGTCTTTGGGATTGTTGATGACATGTTTGTTGCAGATGGATTGACTGCTGATGTATTTTTAGACATGTTGGCCATCCAAGTTCTCCATGCTTCATACTCTTAATACATAAAATATTCAATGTACGGCAATAGATATATTTTTAACATGAATAACCTATGAGCCCCATTGTTTTTACCACACACTTCTTTTCCCCAAAACCATAAACCACCTACGGGGGCACCGGTAGAAGTTTCTGAAAAAGGAATGAGTGATGTTGCATTTCATCGTAGTTGTAGATTTGCGAACAGTGGTTTAGATCAAACCATTTTACGAGGTCACTCTCTCTCATAAGTTCTGAGTAGTTTGTGATGCCACAAAACCATTGGATCTAGCCCGAATGATCCAAGTCATTCATTTATGTTGAACGATAAATGATTTTCTTGAGGCATATTACTTTCATATTACATGCATTTTATTAAAGGTACTGATGCCTCTGTTTTCATTGCAGATTTAGTGAACAATGACTCTAGATTATTTTCTGCTGTGTACTACCTTGTTGATCTTGTTGACCTTAAAATTATGAACTGGATTTGCATCCGTTGGCTTGTTGTCTTTCAGCATCAATCTGCTGCACAAGTATTGACCAGACAGTTGCTTATATCTAGATACTTTTTCTGGAATTGGATTACAAGATCAAATGCTAACATACTTTCATCAAATTCCATGGGAACATCAGCGTGGAGGTTGATTGGAATGCGATTATATAGATTCTTTTTCACAGAGCCTTTCATATTTCCAAATTCTTCTGACATAGTATAACTCAGAGTATAACTGCCTATATCAAAAAACCAATAAAAATAATAATTTTCATCATCCAAATCTTCTTCTGAGATGGAAATTGAGATCATGCAAATCGAATTCTCATAGAATGAATCAAATGCAGTTTTGCAGTAAGTTTTTGGAAAAATTAGTCTTCTAATAACTGATGAAATCTCTTAAACCGCTTTGAATTTTTGAACAATTTCCTAGCTGAATTCAATTGGGCATATTCTGAAAAAAAACCCATGTTGCGGATTTTTGAAAATTTTCTCCATTTGCCGAGAATAAGAGATCGAAATTCACTGTCCTGAGAGTATGTGCGTTTTCTGAATTTTGACTTTTTATTTGCATCAATATGCTTGATCAACTTTTAAACGCATGTGAAAATATGATCTCCCACAGATAATATGCGATTAAGCATAGATTTTAAGGCTTTATCTATAAAATTTACACGTTGTAAGTGCAAATAATTTGAATCATTGAAACCCTGAGCTATTACCAGAAATCCAACATCATTGACATAATCACAATCCAGGGTTAATTTTTCAAGAGAGTGATAGTGAGCTCCATAGTATTATCAGTTATCCTTGCACATGTTGCAATGCCAATTTCAATGTCTTTGAATAGCCAATTGCTAGTGATGTCATACCTCTATATGTTAAACCCTCACAAAACTGAGATAACAATCCTCAAATTTCTTGCTTGCACTCTCCAGTTGATACCATCTCTTTAGAAAATAGCACAAGGATCCCTATCTAACCTTTTTCCATCTAAATGTATCAATAACCTTGAATTTCTTAGGCCCTCTCTTAACTTTTAGCTGAGTCAAGTTAAGATACAACATCTGGCTCCAATTGGGGACATGTTGACGGGAAAATATGTCTGGCCAACAGTAGGGGATCTCCCCGGTAGAAAGTCCCAATTAGACTTTGAACCGTTTGGAGTAGGGATCCCGTCCGGGGTGTGGGTCCGGCTACCACTTAAATGACTTTCTCTTCGGTCTCGAGCAACTTGATTGAAACTGCAAACATACACTTATTTACATGATACATAATACATGACTGATGTATCAAACCAATAATGACACTATGCGTAGCAAGGTAATAGACAAAATGCATACACTCAGGAAGTGTCGTTAGCAACACATCTATGGGGTATGCATGCAGGATAATCTGACCACCAAAGAAGCAGTTCTTTATGGCAAGAATATCCCTTAACTTTCCGAAAGATATAACGAAACGCTAATAAAACAGTTCATTAACATTCATCATAAGAGTAAATAATAAACTTGAGCATCATCAACACAATCACAGATAGCTATGGTGCATGAATGATACTATTAATAACACAGATTCATTAATCAAAAGCTATTCTGAAACTGTACGCAGAATACACACAGTGTTGTCACAGCTAAACACATCATCCAATCAAATGGGTTTTAACATGTATTGTATTACATATGCCAAGAGTATGATTCTTCAGTTACAATGCAATATTGCCTTTCAGTCCAAAAAAGAGCAGCCCTTTAACTATGTGCCCCACAGGGGTATTTATAGTTTCAAGAAACGCCCTCAGGCTTTCCGACGCTTCAACTTCCCGACAGTTCAGCTTCCCTGTGACCTTTACCGAACATGCGACCTGCGACCCAGAAGATTGCGACCTACGACTTAGGCGCCGGTGCGACTTGTGACCTGGGGGACAAATGCGACCTGCGACCTGTGTGCCGGTGCGACCTGCGACCTGGGGACGGTCGCAACTTGCACCTGAAAAGCTGAGCTATGGAGGTGGTTAGGTGATTGAGGTTTCTGGAACATCAACTTTCTTTCCCTTGAGGAAATCTCGCCAAGTCTGGTAATCCGCTGTTATAGGAGCGACAAGAGGGGTTTCCTCTTTTATTCGATGCATACATTCTAGGGAATTCGGTACCAGAGTCTCCTTCTTCTGAGAGATCAGGATTGAGAGGGAGGCAAGCTTGGTATAGATTTGTACTGGAGTAACAAGCAACCGATCTAGGTTCTCTTGTGATGCCTCGAATTCTGGTGCGGCAGCAGCTTGTCTCACGGGTTGCAGAAAAGACTGAATTTCCTGCTCTACCTGCTCCCAGTCTTTAGTTTCATCCAGTGCCCCTAATGACGGAATGTGATGAAGAGCGTTCATGGAGTCAATACCACTGATCAGGTGATTATATGCAGACATCACTTTGTCCAAATCTTTGGCCAGCTTGTCTTTGGACTGCATATTCATCCGAAGTTATACTTTGGCTTCTTGTGTATGACTCCAATCCTTCCTAGGCACATGTTCGGGAGCTTGCTGATACTGCGCTGTCCAGTTCATCATTTTGTCCAAAGCTGCCGAGGCTTCCCTGAGCTGCTCATGCTTCTATTTAGTTTCCTCTCGTGCCTCTGCCAACGGGGCCACTGTTTGTTTTAGGGTGAGCATTTCCTTATATACTTGCCTCATGGTCATTTCCAACACATCACACTCTTTCCTGACCGCCATTGGGACCTCATTCACTTGGGCGGGCTTACTTTGGAGCTGTAGCATTTCACTTTCTAGTCTTGATTTCTCCTGCTCCGCTGCTTTTAGCCTGTTCTGTAGGGAAATAATCTCCCTGCTCATTCTAGTGACATTTTCCTCCGTGGCTGCGGCAAAAGCGGTGCCTGCTGACGCTATCATAACAGGGTTAGTCCTTGTATCTGGGACTATGTCCTTTCCAGTGGCGACCGTAGATATGGCGGGATGGCTTTGCGCCAAGGATTTTCTTTTCTCTTGCCGTATTTTGAAAGAGAATTGGTCAAATGTCAATCTGGTCAGGTCAAAGACTTCTTCTTCTTTCTCCCCAGGAAAATCATCAACATTGAGGGTACTTTTCGCGCCACCTGAAGGGATCTCCAGGGGAGATATGTCAATGTCGTCTATTAGCTCGTCCTCTTCATCCTGTGTTTGACCCTTTTCTTTCTCCTTTTGCCGGCGCTCGGCTTCTGCCTTGTCGTGTTCCTCCTTCTTCCTGCGTTCTGTCTCTGCCTCTGCTTCCTTCTCAGCTTTTCTCTTTCGCTCAGCTGCGGCGGCTTGTTCTGCCTTCTTTTGACGATCGACTTTGTCGAGTTCTTCCTTAAGTGCTTGTTCTACCGTCGCTTGTGCCTCCTTTTCCTGTCTTTCCTTTTCCTCTTCCTTTTTCTTTTTTCGCTCTGTCCTGGCATCTTTCTTACGTCTCTCTTCATCCTCCTTCATTTTCTTCTCCTCTTCCTTCTTGGCTTGGGCTTCTGCTGCCCGTTGCTGATCCGAGGTGTCAGGCCCCGTACTGGTCTGTGTTCTCTTATCTTTGGAGGAAGAAGAGCCTCCAAGCTTATGGCTTCTATCTTCTAAATTCTGGTGATCCTCTTCTTCTCGGTCAGAGTCGATCCCTAGAGCTAGATGCTTGTCTGCGTTGTACCAGTTTCTTTTTTCGTCCTCTACCGGGCGCTCGACATGCTGATAACTCCATCTAAAATTGGCCTTTTTACAGTGCTCAGGGACTATCCTGACTGGGTCATAAGTTCGGCAATCCAGATTTCTGAAGTGGTAACTTTTTATCTCTTCCCCTTCACGCCCTACTTCTCTGAAGTCCTTGACTGTATAAGCACCAATGGTGAGAGGTAGAGTGGGCCAAGGTTTCTTCTTCCCTTTGGAAAGGACATTGGAGAAGCCCGAGGTCATCTGGGAACATACCTCCTGCATGAGCACCTTATCGGTAATAAACTTAGGAAGAGCATGTGGTGCTTTGAATGAGCCAAATACTCGGATGATTGTAAATTCAGCAAATGGAAACTAGTGTGCCACCTAACCTAGTGTCTCCATTGCTCGCCAAGACATGCAGGGGGTGTCTTGACCAAAGAGTTTCCCGTAAAGGGCGGGAATGAATATATGAGAGATTTGCTCAATATCTGATTTGTACCTGGATTCCCAGAATACCTTGGTCTGCAAATGGATTGCCTGGGTCTGTTCGGAGTCCCAGTTATGTGGCCATCCCTCAACATGCAGCTGGGCACAGACAGCATCTAATAAATACGAAGCCATATAGAATTTTGACGGCGCCCCCTCATCTGGGGCTAAAGCTGAAGCCAAATTTGTGTGCATGGAGCCCATTAATATACCGGCCCAATTGAACCGAGTGCCGTGTACTGTTACGTGTTCCATGATGGTTGCCCATGTTTCGTTGAAAGTGGTGGCGTCTGAACGTTCGTACACTCTGCACAGCATGGTGGCCACCAACTTATATACCTTCCTCAGTCCGGCCACCGGGTATTCCTGGTCCTTTTTGATTTTAAATTTATCTGGTTCCGCCCACCATTTTCTGATTGTATCAACCATCGGCACTTCATTTGTAGAAAACCATCTTGGGGTGAAGTTTACCTCTGGTTTGGGTAGCGAGTAGTAGACCTGTGCTTTTGAGCTCTCCAATGTTGCAAAAGCTTTACCTCCACTATCTCGGATTGCGAAGTTCTTAGGATCCATCTTCTGTATGATTCAGTCCAACATTTCTGGGCACGGAAAGATGGAGGGATGTGACCCTGCTAGGTGCAATTTGGACTTCTTGACCTTCAGGTATACTTCCCGGTCCGGGAGATCTTCTGGGAACTCCTCTTCTGGTATGGCGAACTCGCGGTATACTTCATACCACCTAAGGCTGTCCTCCTTTGCGAAGGTGCAAAGGGTGTCTCTGTATATTGGTGGAGGAGATGTTTGTATGTCTGTGTCTGACTCTTCCTCCACCAGCTGCTTACTTCTCCTTCGGGATACCCGGGGTGCCATATTGCTAGAGTCGGAGAGGACCGGTATCGTGTCTGCTCTAAATTCACCTGTTGCATTCAAGAAAGAATCCCAGGATGAGAAAGACATGATGATAACGGCTAAATACAGTCTACACATGCGGAGTTTAATTAACTGTTCTCAGGGGGGGCATAGGGTCGCAGATCTGCAAAAGCACTCACATGCGACCTCGCGACCTGGCGACTAGGTCGCAGGGTCGCAGAGTCGGTAAATGGGGGTCGTGCGACCTTTGCGACTTTGCGACCAGGTCGCTAGGTTGCAGGTCGCACTTGAGCCTGCCGGGGGGTTTCAAGCGCGCGCGGGTTTGCAGATAAACTCTCCTTAACAGGAAAAATACGCGGCTGGAAAAGGTCTAAACTGAAAATAAGGCACAGCCATGAGGAATTGGGCAAGATACAAGTGACCCTGGGGTTCGTGAGAAACAAAACAACAAATAAAACTCAACAGAAACCCCACACCTTCACCAGAAAGCAATTAAGGCCGAGGGGAGGCTCAAAAAATGGCAAGAAATGCTGGGGATGGAAACACAGGGAGGAAAAGGCAACTTACCCGGAAGAAAACGCGCCAGTCGACCTGTCAGAGCAATTCCACGATTTTCGCCGTTAGTCACAAATGCGACCTAGCGACCTGCCCTTTTAAAAAGGAGTCGCACGTGCGAGCAATAAATAGGGTCGCAAGTTGGTAGTTTGCAACCTCGCAACCTCGCGACCTTAAGGTCGCTGGGTCGCAAGGTCGCTGAGTCGCTAATTCCTCTAATACTTCACCTTGCGACCTTTGCGACAGTGCGACCTTGCGACCGGGTCGCTGGGTCGCAAGGTCGCAAATTTCCTGACTTCCGACTCTTGCGACCTGGCGACCTGGCGACCTTAGGGTCGCAGAGTCGCATAGGTCGCATGGGTCGCAAATCATGGATCCGCGACTTAGCGACTTGCTCTTTAAAACTTTACTTGGCTTTTTTCTTCTTTAGTTTCAAAGGGGCTCCAAAAAATTTTGAAGTGTGTGTTATTATTTTTTTGTATTTTTTGGAGGGTGTTGTAGGAGCTACAACAAATGGCGATTCACTGGATGAATTCAGAGTCTCTGCCGATGAAGGGTCGATGAGGGAGGAGGGAGGGGTCTAATACTAGCTTGTTCTTTTACCTCAGAGTTTACACCGTCCTTCCTTTGCCACCCTGCATAGTTTCCTGGCCTTTTGGCTTATTAGGTGCAGATCAACCGAATTTTAATTCCTCGTGCTCTAGGATCAAGAGGGTCGGGGAAACCTTGGACAACTGCAGGGTCCGGTACAATTATTTCGTCCTCATGGTGTTGCTCTGCTGCCAGCGAACCTCTCGGCTCCGACGGAGTCACTGCCTAAGGAGTCATGAACGTTGCTCCGCTGCCAGCGAGCCTGGTCAGTACCCCGGCGGAGTCGTTACAACACCTCTCTGCGCAGGAAGCCTTTCTCAATCCTTTACCCTTTATTTGTGTGTGATTGCACTTATTTGAGAATGTGCCTGTAGCACTTATTTAGATGGGCATATTTTTCCTGGGCGGATGAGGGATCCCGACTTATTTTGCTTGCAGAGAGGTTGCTCCTGGTCTCATATGAGGACTCGGGTTTTTCCCGGATGACCTGCAATTCTCTTGAGTTAGCCCTGTTCCCTCACGATCCGGTTGCTGCTATGCAAGACCTTTTCTGCCTACACCCTTTAAGCCGCTAGGTGGTTCCTCATGCTTGAAGACTCTAGTAAGACCGTGTATTATCCTTAGGTGCCCATTACAAGCGAGTTTCGACTGCCCCGTGTTTTGCGGGAAGGGCCTTTCATCAGCATAGAACCTCTTCAAGGAGTGAGCCAGTTGCGGGCAGCTTAGACGAGGTTTTCTTTGAAGAGTTAGAGAAAGAGTTTTTTTTTTTTTAACAAGTACAAAATGCGATTTTATGATACAGGGGGGAAAACAGCCCTTTGAGGGCTACTCAAGTAAAATAGTGTTTGAGGTCATGCCCGTTTACTGGGAGGACCTCGACTTTTCCTTCCAGAGTTTGCAATCGGAAAGTATGGGGACCCACCTTTTCTTTAACCTGAAAGGGACCTATCCATAATGCTTGAAATTTGGCATGTTTTCCTTTTTCTTCGTGTGCTTTGTCCCATTTTAGGACTAGGTCTCCTACTTCAAATTTTTTATCTCCTGCAGACTTTTTATCGAACCATTTCTTGATTCGACTCTGGTGGATGGCGAATTTCTCCCGGGTTTTTTGCCTTTCCTCTTCTAATTTCAGCAGGGTGTCAATGCGGGTTTGCAAGGCGGGGCAAGGGGTACCATGACACTCTTGAGATAACTGCAGAGCGGGAAGAGATAAATTGGGTGGGAGGACAGCTTCTTTCCCATACACGAGAAACTATGGTGAGGTGCCTATTGAGGACTTAGGAGTGACGCGATCGGCCCAAAGTGCATTTTGGAGAGCATTATGCCAGTTGCGTTGGTGAGACAGTAAGGTCTTTTTAATGATGCGAATCAGATTTTTATTGGTTGATTCCGCTAGACCATTTCCTTGGGGGTAGTATTTTGCAGAGTGCTTAAGGACGATACCATTTTCTAAAGCAAAATCATATAATTTAAAAGATGAAAAATATGTTGCATTATCAAAAACCAAGGAAGTCAGAACGCCAAACCTGGTAATGATGGAATGAATGACAAATTGCATTACCTCCTGATCGTTGACTTGGCATAATGGTACTGCTTCAACCCACCTGGTGAAGTAATCAGTGGCTGTTAGGATGTACTGGTGTTGCTTAGAAGAGTGAGGTAGGATCTCGCCAATGACGTCTAGACCCCATTGTTGAAAAGGCTCTTCCACTGCTACTGACAACAAAGGGGCGGCGGGGCGCGCTTCTCGGTTTGCGAATTTCTGGCATTGAACGCACTTCCAAACATATGAGTGAGCATCTCTGAAAAGAGTTGGCCAATAATAACCTGCCCGCATTATTTTATGGGTTGTAGTATCCCCGGCAAAATGACCTCCTATTGGTCCATCATGCAGCTCGATTAAGATCTTCTGATCTTCATCATATTCCAGGCAGCGTAACATGACCCCATCGGAATGTTTCCTGAAAAGCTTCCCTTGGATTAACTGGTAAGGCGCAGCTTTGAGTCTGATTGCACATTTCTGCCGGGCATTTAGAGCGGGGTCCAATGTACCGTGTGCTAAATATCCTGAAATATCCGAGTACCAAGAAGGGTTCCTTACCTGAGGCAAGACGTCAGTTTGGTACATATCAATTTCTTGTTCCCAATTATCTTCTTCACTCTTTTGGGAACTTGCGGCCTCTGCAGCCATTTGGCATAGACCTTGCCCTTTAACTGTGCGTGCTGGCTTAAACTCTAAGTCGTATTCTTGCATACACGCAACCCAGTTCCCTCGTCTCTCGCCCAACTCTTGCTGCATGAACAGTGAGCAGACAGCCGGGTGAGGAACGTAAACCGTGACATGGTTTTTTAGGATGTATGGTCTGAAATGTTTGACTGCTTTATATACCGCATAGGCCTGTTTTTTTATTTCGGGATAATTCAATTCAGCCCCTTGCAGACCAGTGCTCATGAATGAAATGGGGCGCTCATCATTATTCCTGTCCTTTTGCGTGAGTACAGCTGCTAAGGACGAATCCGAAGCGAAAGTATACAGGCTAAAATCTCTGCCGAAATCTGGGCTCTGGAGGGAAGGTGCTTCGGCTATAGCTTTCTTGATCTGGTCGAAAGCTTCCTTTTCGAGCTTATTCCATTTGAAGGTAGAATTTTTCTTTATCATTCCCTGTAGTGGTTTAACTATCTGGGCAAAATCTGATATAAACTTACGTACAAAATTGATCTTTCCCAAAAAGGACTGTATTGCTTTCTTACTGCTGGGGGGAGAAATCTGAGCAATGGCTTTCGCACGTTCTGGATCAACGACAATGCCTTGCTTAGTTATGATGTGACCCAGTAGATTTCCCTCTGCTACGGCAAAAACGCTCTTCTTTGGGTTGAGCGAGATACCGTATTTTCTGCACCTTTCGAAGATCTGTCTGAGGTGACGCAAATGATCCCCCTGGCGTTTAGAGAACACCGTAACATCATCCAAGTAGACCACCACACTTTGGCCTATCAGACCCCTGAATGCTATATCCATAGCTCTTTGGAACGTTGCTCCTGCGTTGATTAATCCAAAAGGCATGCGCCTGTAAGCGAAAGTTCCCCACTTAGTCCGAAAGGTAGTCTTTAACCTATCTGGTTCAGCCACTAGTACCTGATTGTAGCCAGAGAATCCGTCCAACAAAGAGAACATTTCTGAGCCGGACACTGCTTGGAGTATTTGCTCCATAGGGGGCACTGGGTAATTATCTTTACTCGAGGCCCGGTTTAAGTTTCGGAAATCTACACATAAGCGAATTTCACCTGACTTCTTCCGTACCGGAACCAAATTGGACACCCATGTGGAATGGCGAACTTTAAAGATAATGCGTGCATCTAAAAGTTTTTTGAGTTCCTTCAGAATCAATGGTTCCATCGTAGGGTGTAATTTCCTGAGCTTTTGTTGGAAAGGTTTTACATTTTCTTTGATGGGTATCACATGTTGTATGATTCGGGTATCGTATGTGCGTAATTCCTCATATGTCCAAGCAAACACGTCACGATATTTGCGAAATAGCTGAGTGAAATCCTGAGCCTCTTGGGGGGTGCAGTCCTTCCCAAGGTTTACAAATTTAGGATTATCCTCTGATCCCAAGTTTACTTGTCGATGAGCTAAGATAGAGCTCTGTACTTTGGCATTTGGGGGCCCACGGAAGCGGTTTTGCAGATCAAAAAGCTTCTCAAGCGATACCACCCCTTTAGGCATGGGGTTTCCTTTGAATTGCTCATACTCCTTTTGCATAGTTTGGTCGTGCTCATCTTCATCTGTAGCAGCGTCTTTGAATATCTCTGAGTTGCACATAAATTCCAGCACCTGTTGATCGTCATCGAAAACACGCAAGTTAGTCATATTGTCTGGCACGGAGGGTTTATACATAACTTCAATAGAAAAACCGTCCCTCAAAGGGGTAAATCTGGCTGCAGCATTAGCTAGAGTATCTGCCGCTGCATTATGCATTCTTAGAATAGATTTAATTCCAAAAGCGTCAAAAGCAGAAATGAGCCGCCATACCTCTTGCTGATACGCCTTTAAATGTGGAGACAAACAATGAATAGTATTGCGTACCTGCCGAGTGATGATCTCGGAGTCTCCAATGACCTGTAAGCATTTTACCTTCAAATCGAGCGCCTTTTTAAGCCCAAGGATTAAAGCTTCATACTCAGCAGTGTTGTTTGTGCATTGAAACTCCAGTCGACAAGAGACTAAGAATTTTTTCTTATGTGGATCAAGCAAAACGCAGCCAGCGCCAGAACCATCGAGATTTTTGGAACCGTCGTAATACAATGTCCATATGTCATTTTCCGGGCCCGTGGGAATAGTAGATTTTGGAGGAATCTTGGCTTGGTGTGAGATAGTTTGGGCTTGTTCCTCTGCGATGAGTGCCAATTCAGATTGGACCTCAGAACCTACTGAAGACTTAGGAGGTCGGTAACATCCAAAAATAGACTCCAGGAAACACATACCGAGTTCCTCCTAGGCAAAGCTGATGGGTTCATTTGTGGCATCTAAATCAGTTACAGTGTGTTTCATGTATGGTTCACTTTCGACTCTGATTTGGTTATTTCTCCCCTTGTAAGGTAGCCATAAGTGGGACCAATCTGTGGCAAAGTATCCTTGCAACTTGCTAGACCAGTCCCTGCTAAGTAGTACACCATAAGCTTCAGGGATGTCAACAACCACAATATCAATACATTGATGGACCCTAGAGTCAGATGAGAGATGGATGATGACATTGTTCAATTCCCCAACGGCTGGTACTTGTGACCTGTCAAGTTGAATGATTTTTGCGTCAGTTTTCTCTGGGAGGATGTTGAGTTTCTTGCACACAGATAGAGGCATGACATTCGTGGATGCGCCGGAGTCAACGAGACAATTATGAACGTTGAAATTAAACATCTCAAAGGACAAGAGGAATGGAGGGGTGGATCCTCTCGAATTCGCGTTGACAGCGTTCACTATAGATTGGATATCTGGACTGGTTTGTGCAGATGTGTTGCTCACAGTTTTCATATTTTGGTTGTTGGCGAAAGCTTTTAAAATAAGTTCCTTTTGATTTGTGATGCAGGCCAGTTCGTATAGTGAGATATTAGCTCTGGTCTTTTTCATGTCCTCCACTATGTTATAGCTAGTATCGGTTTGGGGACTAGGTTCGGTAGTGGTCTTCGAGGGTTCCACCGGGAGCTTGGTCTTGTGACTTGCTTTGCTGTTACTATTTGTAGGCTTCTCCGGCGTAGCTTGTCCTTCGTTGTTAGGGGGAAGAATTTTCCTCAGGAAGGCCCTTTTCTTGTCTTCATATGATTGTTCGGGAACAGATCCTTTGCTTCTAAGACTATAATTTCGAGTGGGCTGCGCCTTGGGACTGCCTACCATGTTGATATCAATGGGAGCAAGACTCTCCCCCCCCCCCGCGGATTATATCAAAAGTTAGGACAGAGGCTCTTGATTCCCCATCTAGGAGCGAACCTTCATCTCGATCAGAAACATCATCCTCTATCTGGTTTCCCGGAGTTTGGTCATCCAAAAGTTGGTTAACCACCGCGGTCATGCTGCCAATCCATTGCGGGCACATTTTTTCGGAATGGGCAGCTTGGTGAAAAGAGCAAAAATTGTCTTTCCCTATTTCTTCCACGTTGAGAGCGGCGCTGGAGTTTGACGGAGGGCTGCTGGTGCTGGGATTACTCTTCTTGAAAAAGGGTTTGGGAGGTTTATTTGTAGTTGAGGTTTCAACGCCCTTTCTCTTTAAGTCAGAGACCTCATTCATTAGTAGTTTGAGGGTTTTGGCCATACTCTCGAAATCAAAAGTTTCTCTCTCTCTATTAGGGGTGGAAGACTGACCTTTTTTAGTGGTTGGTTTGTGATCATCCTTTCCTTCATGGTCCATGACTCCTATTGACAACATGTCCTTTTCTACCGCGAGTGCAGCATCGTAATTTGCTGTAAGGGTAGCGCGGGCCTCACGTTTGACGAAAATGGCAATATCCCTAGGGAGCGCTTTAGTGTAGTAGTCGATGGTGATAGAATCGTCCAATGCTAAATTTGGAGGGAATTTCTGCAATATTGTGGCGAAGCGTTGGTTAAAGTCTTTAACCTTCTCTTTTCTGTGACACTTGATGGTGCTTAACTCTGTGAGGAGCATAGAGGGTGTTTTATCCTCTGCAAAATTTTGCAAGAACACGCGACGGAACTGGTCCCATGAAGTAATAGAAGCACTGGGTAGGGAACGGTACCAGGTGGCTTCAAGGTTTACAAGAGTGTGTGGGAATAGTCGACAAGCGACATCATCGGACTGAACTCTCATGATTTGTAGGGCCAGATAGAAACTACTAATATGATCTTCTGCTGAGGTACCTTTCTCAGGATCGAACTTAGGAAGATGCTTCTCCGGGTGTCTAGGTATATCATGGAGAGGACCTAAAAGAGCCAATGGGGATTGAGCCATCCAAGCCAAAGGCTGCACCCTCCTGGGGTGCTGATGATATCGAGTTTCGGCCTCGGATTCACTTCCTGTCCCTGACACTGATGCTCTGTCCTGCTGGCGAGAGTGCTCATCTCGGTGTCTTTCACGGTTATTCATGTTTCTAAGGTACTCCCAGTTGTGGAGAGGGGGTCTATTTTGGTTTTGGTGGTGATGATGGTTGGTGTGATGTCTCCGGCCGTGGACCACATCTCCTCTACCTCCACGTCCGTGACCCCTATTAACCCCACCCTCATTTCTTCGGGGCCTATTGCCTTCTATTACACTTCTTCGGGTTGTGTTAACTTCTCTCTCGTTCCTTCGACCCCCTTCTCTTTCTTCTCGCAGATCGTACACTTGGTTGTTGTTCCACTGATGTAAGTCAGGCTGAGGTTCGGGGAAAGGTTCAGTATCAGGGAAACCTTCACTATCTTGGAGAATGGGGTTATTTTCCTGGACCGCCCGCCCGAGGTCTTCAATCATGGAGTTCACGAGTTCGGGTATGGTGCTGACAAGCACTCCATTACGGGTGATATTCTCAGTAGGGGTCCTAGTGTGAGCTAGAAAATCCATGATGGGGGCATATCGTAAATCCCTACAGAGATTACGGGCAACGGGGCGTAAGGATCTCAACTGTTCATTGGTGATTTCAAAGTATCGAGCCTCCTCCCTCAGAATATCCTCTAAGGGGGGAAGGGGAGGTTCGTTATTTATGACCTCCTGGTGGGGAGTTTGTGATGGAATATCTGTCATATGCTGGGAGGATGCCATGGCCCTCCTTCTAGCGCCAAATCTGTTGACGGGAAAATATGTACAGCCAACAGTAGGGGATCTCCCCGGTAGAAAGTCCCAATTAGACTTTGAACCGTTTGGAGTAGGGATCCCATCTGGGGTGTGGGTCCGGCTACCACTTAAATGACTTTCTCTTCGGTCTCGAGCAACCTGATTGAAACTGCAAACATACACTTATTTACATGATACAGAATACATGACTGATGTATCAAACCAATATATGACACTGTGCGTAGCAAGGTAATAGACAAAATGCATACACTCAGGAAGTGTCGTTAGCAACACATCTATGGGGTATGCATGCAGGATAATCTGACCACCAAAGAAACAGTTCTTTATGGTAATAATATCCCTTAACTTTCCGAAAGATATAACGAAACGCTAATAAAACAGTTCATTAACATTCATCATAAGAGTAAATAATAAACTTGAGCATCATCAACACAATCACAGATAGCTATGGTGCATGAATGATACTATTAATAACATAGATTCATTAATCAAAAGATATTCTGAAACTGTACGCAGAATACACACAGTGTTGTCACAGCTAAACACATCATCCAATCAAAGGGGTTTTAACATGTATTGTATTACATATGCCAAGAGTATGATTCTTCAGTTACAATGAAATATTGCCTTTCAGTCCAAAAAAGAGCAGCCCTTTAACTATGTGCCCCAGTGTTCTAGTTCAAGAAGCGCCCTCAAACTTTGTGTAACTTCAGACGGTTTCGAAACTTCCTGAACCTTTCACAGAGCCATCGACACTGCGACCCGAGTTGCGAGCTGCGGCTGGGCGCACAGTGGAGCTTGTGACTGGGGACAAATGCGACACACGACTTTGTGTCTTGGCGCGACCTGGGCTGGAGACCCGGTCGCGACTTGCGCTGGTGACTGTGGAGGGTGGTTGGGTGATTGAGGTTTTACGGAACATCAAACTTTCCTTGCTCGAAATCTCGTTAGTACGGTAAATCCCTCGCTGTGCTGGGCGGAAACAGAGGGTTTCCTTTTTTATTCGATGCATACATTCTAGGGCATTCGGTACCAGAGTCTCCTTCTTCTGAGAGATCAGGATTGAGAGGGAGGCAAGCTTGGTATAGATTTGTACTGGAGTGACAAGAAACTGATCTAGGTTCTCTTGTGATGCCTCGAATTCTGGTGCGGCAGCAACTTGTCTCACGGGTTGCAGAAAAGACTGAATTTCCTGCTCTACCTGCTCCCAGTCTTTAGTTTCATCCAGTGCCCCTAATGACGGAATGTGATGAGGAGCGTTCATGGAGTCAATACCACTGATCAGGTGATTATATGCAGACATCACTTTGTCCAAATCTTTGGCCAGCTTGTCTTTGGACTGCATATTCATCCGAAGTTGTACTTTGGCTTCTTGTGTATGACTCCAATCCTTCCTAGGCACATGTTCGGTAGCTTGCTGATACTGCGCTGTCCAGTTCATCATTTTGTCCAAAGCTGCCGAGGCTTCCCTGAGCTGCTCATGCTTCTGTTTGGTTTCCTCTCGTGCCTCTGCCAACGGGGCCACTGTTTGTTTTAGGGTGAGCATTTCCTTATATACTTGCCTCATGGTCATTTCCAACACATCACACTCTTTCCTGACCGCCAGTGGGACCTCATTCACTTGGGCGGGCTTACTTTGGAGCTGTAGCATTTCACTTTCTAGTCTTGATTTCTCTTGCTCCGCTGCTTTTAGCCTGTTCTGTAGGTAAATAATCTCCCTGCTCATTCTAGTGACATTTTCCTCCGTGGCTGTGGAAAAAGCGGTGCCTGCTGACGCTATCATAATATGGTTAGTCCTTGTATCTGGGACTATGTCCTTTCCAGTGGCGACCGTAGATATGGCGGGATGGCTTTGTGCCAAGGATTTCCTTTTCTCTTGCCGTATTTTGAAAGAGAATTAGTCAAATGTCAATATGGTCAGGTCGAAGACTTCTTCTTCTTGCTCCCCGGGAAAATCATCAACATTCAGGGTACTTTTCGCGCCACCTGAAGGGATCTCCAAGGGAGATATGTCAATGTTGTCTATTAGCTCGTCCTCTTCATCCTTTGTTTAACCCTTTTCTTTCTCCTTTTGCCGGCGCTCGGCTTCCGCCTTGTCGTGTTCCTCCTTCTTCCTGCGTTCTGTCTCTGCCTCTACTTCCTTCTCAGCTTTTTTCTTTTGCTCAGCCGCGGCGGCTTGTTCTGCCTTCTTTTGACGATCGACTTTTTCGAGTTCTTCCTTAAGTGCTTGTTCTGCCGCCGCTTGTGCCTCCTTTTCCTGTCTTTCCTTTTCCTCTTCCTTTTTCTTTTTTCGCTCTGTCCTGGCATCTTTCTTACGTCTCTCTTCATCCTCCTTCATTTTCTTCTCCTCTTCCTTCTTGGCTTGGGCTTCTGCTGCCTGTTGCTGATCTGAGGTGTCAGGCCCCGTACTGGTCTGTGTTCTCTTATCTTTGGAGGAAGAAGAGCCTCCAAGCTTATGGCTTCTATCTTCTAAATTCTGGTGATCCTCTTCTTCTCGGTCAGAGTCGATCCCTGGAGCTAGATGCTTGTCTGCGTTGTACCAGTTTCTTTTTTCGTCCTCTACCGGGCGCTCGACATGCTGATAACTCCATCTAAAATTGGCCCTTTTACAGTGCTCAGGGACTATCCTGACTGGGTCATAAGTTCGGCAATCTAGATTTTTGAAGTGGTAACTTTTTATCTCTTCCCTTTCACGCCCTACTTCTCTGAAGTCCTTGACTGTATAAGCACCAATGGTGAGAGGTAGAGCGGGCCAAGGTTTCTTCTTCCCTTTGGAAAGGACATTGGAGAAGCCCGAGGTCATCTGGGAACATACCTCCTGCATGAGCACCTTATCGGTAATGAACTTAGGCAGAGCATGTGGTGCTTTGAATGAGCCAAATACTTGGATGATCGTGAATTCAGCGAATGGAAACCAGTGTGCCACCTGACCTAGTGTCTCCATTTCTCACCAAGATATGCAGGGGGTGTCTTGACCAAATAGTTTCCCGTAAAGGGCGGGAATGAATATATGAGAGATTTGCTCGATGTCTGACTTGTACCTGGATTCCCAGAATACCTTGGTCTGCAAATGGATTGCCTGGGTCTGTTCGGAGTCCCAGTTATGTGGCCATCCCTCAACATGCAGCTGGGCACAGACAGCATCTAATAGATACGAAGCCATATAGAATTCTGATGGCGCTCCCTCATCTAGGGCTAAAGCTGAAGCCAAATTTGTGTGCATGGAGCCCATTAATATACCAGCCCAATTGAACCAAGTGCCGTGTACTGTTACGTGTTCCATAATGGTTGCCCATGTCCCGTTGAAAGTGGTGGCGTCTGAACGTCCGTACACTCTGCACAGCATGGCGGCCACTAACTTATACACCTTCCTCAGGCTGGCCACCGGGTACTCCTGGTCTTTCTTAATTTTAAATTTATCTGGTTTCGCCCACCATTTTCTGATTGTATCAACCATCGGCACTTCATTTGCAGAAAACCATCTCAGGGTCAAGTTTACCTCTGGTTTGGGGAGCGAGTAGTAGACCTGTGCTTTTGAGCTCTCCAACGTTGCAAAAGCTTTACCTCCACTATCTCGAATTGCGAAGTTCTTAGGATCCGTCTTCTGTATTATCCAGTCTAACATTTCTGGGCACGGAAAGATGGCGGGATGTGACCCTGCTAGGTGCAATTTGGATTTCTTGACCTTCAGGTATACTTCCCGGTCCGGGAGATCTTCTGGAAACTCATCTTCTGGTATGGCAAACTCGCGGTATACTTCATACCACCTAAGGCTGTCCTCCTTTGCGAAGGTGCAAAGGGTGTCTCTGTATATTGGTGGAGGAGATGTTTGTATGTCTGTGTCTGACTCTTCCTCCACCAGCTGCTTACTTCTCCTTCGGGATACCCGGGGTGCCATATTGCTAGAGTTGGAGAGGACCGGTATCGTGTCTGCTCTAAATTCACCTGTTGCATTCAAGAAAGAATCCCACGATGAGAAAGACATGATGATAACGGCTAAATACAGTCTACACATGCGGAGTTTAATTAACTGTTCTCAGGGGGGGCACAGGGTCGCAGATCTACAAAAGCACTCACATGCGACCTCGCGGCCTGGCGACTAGGTCGCAGGGTCGCAGAGTCGGTAAATGGGGGTCGTGCGTCCTTTGCGACTTTGTGACCAGGTCGTTGGGTCGTAGGTCGCACTTGAGCCTGCTGGGGGGTTTCTAGCGCGCGTGGTTTTACCGATAAACTCTCCTTAACAGGAAAAATACGCGGCTGGAAAAGGTCTAAACTGAAAATAAGGCATAGCCATGAGGAATTGGGCAAGATACAGGTGACCCTGGGGTTCGTGAGAAACAAAACAACAAATAAAACTCAACAGAAACCCCACACCTTCACCAGAAAGCAATTAAGGCCGAGGGGAGGCTCAAAAAATGGCAAGAAATGCTGGGGAAGGAAACACAGGGAGGAAAAGGCAACTTACCCGGAAGAAAACGCGCCAGTCGACCTGTCAGAGAAATTCCACGATTTTCGCCGTGAGTCACAAATGCGACCTAGCGACCTGCCCTTTTAAAAAGGAGTCGCACGTGCGAGCAATAAATAGGGTCGCAAGTTGGTAGTTTGCAACCTCGCGACCTCGTGACCTTAAGGTCGCTGGGTCGCAAGGTCGCTGAGTCGCTAATTCCTCTAATACTTCACCTTGCGACCTTTGCGACAGTGCGACCTTGCGACCGGGTCGCTGGGTCGCAAGGTCGCAAATTTCCTGACTTCCGACTCTTGCGACCTGGCGACCTGGCGACCTTAGGGTCGCAGAGTCGCATAGGTCGCATGGGTCGCAAATCATGGATCCGCGACTTAGCGACTTTCTCTTTAAAACTTTACTTGGCTTTTTTCTTCTTTAGTTTCAAAGGGGCTCCAAAAAATTTTGAAGTGTGTGTTATTATTTTTTTGTATTTTTTGGAGGGTGTTGTAGGAGCTACAACAGGACAGTACTTTGGTAGAAAAGTGCTAAGAAATTTTAGATCAGTAGCCTTTATTGGGCATGGATTCAAGTCAAACTGAATTTTCTCCCAATCCCAAATCTCTAAAAATTTCAAACTTCTTTGAAACCTCTCTCTTTTAGGATATTTTTCCTTGAATTGAAAATGCTAAACTAGAAATACTGCAACTGGGAATGCTCAACTTCTGAGCTTATTTATGTACAACTCCTATATATATATGCATGTTTGAACTTAATCAAGTGAATTAAACCTTCCAATGGCACCAATCTAACATCTTCTTGTTAGATTTAATGCCTTCATACTACTGAAATTTAAAAATCAAAACAGGAATGTACCATGAAACTTTTTCATATACAAAACTTTGTACATACCCTTGCATAAAAGCTTGTTGATGACCAAAGAAATTGTTCATATACTCAGCAACTGGATCATAGAAATCATGAGACAAAATTTCGGCTGCCTCCTTTTCTTGAACATGGAAACTTCCTTCATTGTTTGACTCCTTAGTTTGGAATTGTGTGCGAGGAACTTGATTGCCATTTTCTGTAGGCTAGCATTTAGGCTGAAAAGAGAAACCTAGTTCCCTATAATGTTGATGTTCTTCGTATAATGCCAATTCTTGACAAAAATCTTCCTGCTTCATCAAACATACCTGAGAAGCTCCACTAGTTTCCCCTTTATTCACAAAATCATTAAAATTAGGAAAATTGTAATGATCTCCCAGGCTTTCATCGCGTTGTTCAGCTGTTGCAACGAATTTTTGACTAGGATATTCAGAATTCTTTGATTCTTGTGTTTTAGAAATACAGGAATCCTCTGACACCTTTTGAAAATCCTTTTTCACCTCTAATTTTGCATTATCTTGTAAAGTCATTCCAATGTTTTCTTGACAGGCCCTCTTTTCTTCAAAAAAACGTGTTCTTTCAACATGACAGGAAAAATTCCTACAAGCCCACACATTATCTTCGATTTCCTATGCATAAAAAAACATCAGTTTCAGAGTGCAAGGATTTCCTTATTTGAGATAAAAATCCAAGACAATAGAAAGAGCCCTCAAATAGTAAACCATAGTTGCTACTTCAAGAGGTCGAATTTCTTTTTGCATGTTGAAATAAATTTTTTGAATCCTCCTATTAAACTTAGAAATTGCTTCATTTCTCTGTCTCTGGATGGAATATAATTCTGAAAGGTGCTTTTCACATGACTTACATTCGCCCCAATCTCTAAGAAAAATATCTTGAAAACCTTGCCATGAATTAATTGAACTTGGTTTCAAAGACAAGAACCATTGCTGAGCACCTTGCTTTAATGAATGAAAAAACATCCTTAAAGCCACGTCTTCATAAATAATTTGAAATTTGTCCAAAAAGTACTCAAACTCCAAGATATGTTGTTCAACTGAGATATCCTCATCCTCTCCAGAGAAACTTGGAAAAAATTTGAATCCTTTTGAAGGATACTGATGAAGAATTGTGGGCAGCTTCAGGGGTTTAAATATTTCTTTGTTTTTGGGCTGAAAAAATAGTCAATTTCTTGTGAAGCAGAATGTTATCATCCAAAGATGATGAATCCTCACCTTTATGCCTAGATTGTGACTGATTATCTTTCGAAATTGTAATACAACAATCATCTCTCCTCTCATATTTAGGAGATAAAGTTGTGTCAAGATCAATAATACAAGCAGAAGAAAAATCATATTTTTCCAATAAAGAATGTACATTTTGGGCCGTATAATATTCTGAGAAAATAAAGCAGGAAACAATCTTCTTGATATATAACGGAAAATAGACCACTAAACTGATAGTAAAAAATATAACCTCTTTTAAAAAATTGAAATTTTGATACATGTTTTCTCCACGATGCTTTCTCATTTTCTCATCAACAAAATTCTTCATCTAATGAAACCTTCATCAGTGGAGTCGCCAGGTGAATAATAGACAACCAAACATCATATCTAAATCTTGTTCACCATCAAGAATATGGGATTATGAGACCTTCTGCTGCAAGGTATTTGACCTCGTGTGTGGCTTTTTGAAAATGAGAATTCTGTAAAAAGTAAACACCCGAATACTTCCTCCTCACTAAATAACTAGAGGAAATTGAAATAAACCCAGGGAAATTAACTTCGCTTCTTCGATCCCTGGCAACGGCGCCAAAAAATGTTGTATCCCAAGAAACAATCCCTTGGCTGTGGTAAGGAATCAGTGCTTGAGATATTTATCAATGTATGTCACAATATTAATATATCAGATGGTCTTCGTTGAGCACCTTTGTAAATTAATTATTTATAACCCTCAATGATCCGATATAATGAAAGATTTCACAATGCCATTATCTGATGATATTACTTGAAATGGAAGGAATAAAGTGGAATGGAAACTTAAAATGATATGTTGTAAAACAGAGTCTATCACTTTAAATCTCAGAAAGAACTTTATAGAGAGAAAATAGTTGGAGTGAAGGAGCGCACATTAAGGAAATTTAACTCTTACTTACAAACTGTAAATAGAGACCTGCAACTACATTACTTCACTTCATTCACAGAAGAATAAACACATAATGAAACTGGAAAAACCCATCAACACCAACAGGTGCAAGAAACTTTATCTTCTTTCATTAATTTTCAGAAAATTCAGTAAAAAATTGCAGTCCTCCAAAGGTCCAAAACTCGGTCCCTCTTATCTATTCTGATTTCCCTTAAATACATATTGAAAGTGGTTGGTAACCACTCAAACTTCCCAAAACTGTCTAAACTACTTCTTGTTTTAACAACTACTTTAATTACAATTCGAGGGAAAAAGAATCCTCGTTACAATAAGAAAGATAAAATAAAGAGATAAAAATGAACATCATGAAGTTAAGTCTTTGGGATTGTTGATGACATGTTTGTTGCAAATGGATTGACTGCTGATGTATTTTTAGACATGTTGGCTATCCGAGTTCTCCATGCTTCATACATTTGAAAGTTGGCATTTAATTTGACTCTTAATACATAAAATATTCAATGTACGGCAATAGATATATTTCTAACATGAATAACGTGTGAGCCCCATTTTTTTGACCGCACACATATTTTCCCCAAAACCATAAACCACCTACGGGGGCACTGGTAGTAGTTTCTGAAAAAGGAGTGAGTGATGCCGCATTGCATCGCAGTCGTCGATCTACGAACAATGGTTTAGATCAAACCATTTTACGGGGGCATTCTCTCTCATAAGTTTCGAGTAGTTTGTGATGTCGCAAAACCATTGGATCTGGGCCGAATGATCCAAGTCATTTATTTATGTTGAACGATAAATTATTTTCTTGAGGAATATTACTTTCGTATTATATGTGTTTTCTTACAGGTAGTCATGTCTCGATTTTGATTGCAGATTTAGTGAACAATGACTCAAGATTCTTTTCTGCTACGTACTGCTTTGTTGATCTTGTTAACCTTAAAATTATAAACTGGATTTGCATTCGTTGGCTTGTTGTCTTCAAGCTTCAATCCGCTGCACAATTATTGACCAGACAGTTTCTTATATCTGGATACCTTTTCTGGAATTGGATTACAAGATCAACTGCTAACATATGGTCATCAAATTCCATGGGAACATCAACATGGAGGTCGATTGCAATGCGATCACATAGATGCTTTTGCACAAAGCCTTCATATTGCCAAATTATTCTGACATAGTATAACTCAAAGTATAACTACCTATATAAAAAAAAAACAATAAAAACAATAATTTGCATCGTTCAAATATTCTTCTGAGACGGAAATTTAGATCATGCAAATCGAATTCTCATAGAATGAATCAAATGCAGTTTTGCAGTACATTTCTGGAAAAGCTAGTCTTTGAAGAACTGATGAAATCTCTTAAACTGCTTTGAATTTTTGAAAAATTTCCTCACTGAAGTCAATTGGGCATATTCTACAAAGAACCCATGTTGCGTATTTTTGAAATTTTTCTCCATTTTCCCAGAATAAGAAATCGAAATTCACTGTCCTGAGAGTATGTGCATTTTCTGAATTTCGACTTTTTATTTGCATCAATATGCTTGCTCAACTTTTAAATGCATATCAAAATATGATCTCCCATAGATAATATGTGATTAAGAATACATTTTAAGGCTTTATCTATAAAATTTACACGCTGTAAGTGCAAATAATTTGAATCAGTGCAACCCTGAGCTATTACCAGTAATCCAACATCATTGATAGAATTACAATCCAGGGTTAATTTTTCGAGAGAGTGACAGTGAGCTCCAAAAAATTCCATAGTATTATTAGTTATCCTTACACATGTTTCAATGCCAACTTCAGTGTCTTTGAATAGCTAATTGCTAGTGATGTCATACCTCTATATGTTAAACACTCACAAAACCGAGATAACAATCCTCAAATTGTTTGCTTGCACTCTCGATCTGATACCATCTCTTTAGAAAATAGCACAAGAATCCCTATCTGACTTTTTTCCATCTAAATGTATCAATAACCTTGAATTTCTCAGACCCTCTCTTGACTTTTAGTTGAGTCGAGTTAGGCTACAACATACATTATGTTTGATATCATGAAAAGCATAAGACATAGCTCTTTGAAAACTTGCACCAATATTTTTTAGTCCAAAAGGTAACTTGCAATATGAAAATGTGCCCCAAGGACATATAAACATTGTTTTAGGTTGATCGACAGGGAGTATGTTGATTTGATTTTATCCAGAAAAGCCATCCATAAATGAGAATAATTCATTTCTAGCACAATTGTAAAAATTTTGATCGATATAGGGTGTAGGATAGTTGTCTTTTGGACACGCCTTGTTAATGTCCAAATAATCAACACATACTCTGATAGTCCTTTGTTTCTTCGTAACAGGAACTATGTCAGATATGCAATCCATCAAAGGAATAGGATACATAAATCCTGCTCACAATAGCTTCTCAACTTCAGCTTTGATTGCTACAAATTTTCATGGATGTATTGGACGTAATCTCTGTCTAATAGGCTTAGCATTCGGGTATGTCTTGATTTCATGAATTATAATCTTAGGATCAATACCTATAATCTCTTCATAAGACTAGAAAAAAATGTCTCAGAATTCCTGAAATATGGCTTTGTAAGTGTTAATTTCTTCCATCGAATAAGAAGCACCTATATGAATGTTTACAATAATTCCAAGTTTAATCGATATGGCAATAGGAACTGTTGTAGAAATATTTCCCAAATTTGTCTCAGAATCAGAATGTGTAATTGATGTGGGATTATGTGGTTCCTTGACATAATCAATTGTAAAAATATATGAAAAATCATTTTCAAGATTATTAAGATCAAGAAAAAAAGAAGATCGATAATGTAGATCATCCCATGGTAATTCATCTAATGAAAAATTTTCTCGAATACTTTCATCATTTAAGAATACATGTTGAAAGGGATCCGGAAATGATGTCAAGGTTGAGCTTGATTTAGAAGATGATTCTTTGTTGATCACATTCATTTGATTAGGAAAATTTGATGGGGTGTCGGAATACAATTTTACTTCTACATATGCTTATTCAAAAGGACTTAAAGGCATCTTTCCATTGTAAGAGTTTGTTGATGGGAAAATATGTCCGGCCAACAGTAGGGGATCTCCCTGGTAGAAAGTCCCAATTAGACCTTGAACCGTTTGGAATAGGGATCCCGTCTAGGGTGTGGGTCCGACTACCGCTTAAGTCACCTTTCCTCTAGTCTCAAATGGACTCAATTGAACCTGCGTACACACACTCATGCAAATGATACAAGATACATTATTGATGCGTTAAACACGTATAAAGCACTATGCGTAGTGAGACAAATAATGAAGCATAAACACTGAAGGAGGTGTTTTTAACAACACATCATTGAGGTTATGCTTATAGGCTGTTCTAACCACAAAAGAAACAATTCTTTATGGCGAGATGCCCCCTTTACATTCCTGAAAGATAAAACAAATGCTAATAAACAAATTCATTAACATCCATTAAGAGAGAAAAATGAACTAAACATCATTAACACAAGTATAGAGGATCATAATGAGTAAATGATGTCATTAAAAGTGCAGCTTTGTTAATCAAAAGATGTTCGAAACTGTATAAGAAATACTCATAGTGTTCGCACAGTAAAACACATCAGGTCCAAAAGGAGCTTAAACAAGTATCTGTATTCATATGCAAAAGAGTGTTATCTTTAAATACAATGCTCTATAACTCTTTAGTCCCAAAAAAGATCATTTACATTTTCCCCGGAGGGAGTTTTATAGATCAAAAGTTTCCTTTTGGGCTTCCTGACTCTTCGCTTGCCTGACTGTTGAGCTGCCTTGCGACCTGTGACCTCGCTGGGCAATGTGACCTGCGACATGCGACCTGTTTCCAAATGCTACCATCTATCTACTACCACTATATTATGAATATGTGCGTGCAATTGTGAGATCAGGGGCATCAATTTGTTGCCCTTTGAGGAAGTTTTTCCAAGTTTGATAATCTGCTGCTATGGGAGAAACCAAAGGGACCTCTTCTTTCAGCCGATGCATACACTCCAAGGCATTTGGGATCAGGGTCTCCTTCTTCTATGAGATCTGGTTGGAAAGAGGGACAAGCTTGGTGTAGACCCAGACTGGCGTGACAAGAAACTTACCCAAGTTCTCCTGTGATGCTACAAGGTCGGAAGTGGCAGCAGCTTGCTTAATGGGCTGCAAAAATGATTGGATCTCTTGATTCACCTGCTCCCATGTCTTCCCCTCATCCAATGCACCCAGTGATCGAATGTGATGTAGGATGTGCATCGAATCAATTCTGTTGATCAGATGTTCGTATGTAGCCATCACCTTGTCTAGGTCCTTGGATAGCTTATCCTTGGACTACAATTTCATACAGATCTGGACTTTGGAATCTTCCGTGTGAATCCATTCCTTCTTTGGAAAATGTTTGGGAGCCCAGGGGTACCGCGCTGTCCAGTCCATCATTCTGTCCAAGGCAACTGAGGCTTCCTTCAGCTGCTCGTGTGTTTTCTTAGTTTCCGTTTGGGCATTCACCTAGGGGCGACTGTTTGTCTTATGGTAAGCATTTCCCCATAAAATTGCCTCATGGTAGTCTCTAATATATCGACCTCCCTTTGAATGGTAAGCGGAACTTCATTGACAGGGGAAGTTTTGTTTCGGAGTTGCTGAACCTCCTCTCTCAAAGTCGTCTTTTCCTGTACTGCCCTTGCCTCCCGCTGCTCTGCTTCATGTAGCCTATTTTGTAGAGAGAAGATCTCTCTACTCATTCTGGTTACATTATCTTCTGTGGCCACAGTGAAAGCTGTGCCGGCCGATGCTATCATCACAGGATTAGTCCTGGTATCAAGGACTATGTCTTTCTCTGTCACGACTGTGGAGGAGGCGGAAGGATTTCGCGCTAGGAATCTTCTTTTCTCCTGTCGGATTTTGAAGTTGAACTGATCATACGTGAGCCTGGTGAGATCGAATACCTCCTCCTCTTGCCCCTGGGAGGAACTAACATCGAAGAGGGTGGCTCGTGTACTGACTAGAGGTACCTCAAGGGGAGATACCTCGATGTTCTCTAGCATTTAATCCTCCTCTTCTTTCTTTTTCTTTTCTTCCTCTTCTCTTCATAGGCGTTCGGCTTCTGCCTTTTCATGTTCTCTCTTCCGCCTGAACTCTGCTTCTGTCATTGCTTCTAATTCGGTTTTCCTTTTACGCTCAGCTACTACAGCTTGGTATGCTTTCTTCTGGCGGTTGGCTTCCACTTTATCTAACTCTTTCTTGAGTTCCTGTTCCGCTGCAGCCTCCACCTCTTGTTTCTTCTTTTCCTTCTTGGCCTCCTCGGCCTGCTTTTTCTTCTTCTCTGACCTTAGGATCTTCTTGCGCTTATCTTCATCCTCTTTCATTTTCTTCTCTATTTCTTGTTGGGCTTTGGCTTCTATTTCTTTCTATTAAGTAGAAGTATTGTGCCCTATACTAGTTCTAGGTTTCTTAGCCAGAGAAGAAGAAGCACCTCTTAATTCACGGTTCCTGTCTTCCAAGGTTTGGTCATCTGGGTCTTCTTATCCAGAGTCCACCCCAGAGCAAGTTGTCGGTTTTCATTGTACCAATTTCTTCTGTCATCTTCCCCCGGGCATTTCGTGTGCTGGTAGTTCCATTTGAACTTAGCCCACTTGCAATGATTAGGAACTATCCTTTTCGGGTCATATGTCCGGTGTTGTAATGCCCCAAGGTGGTAACTTTTCATCTCTTCTGCTTCTGCCTCTACCTCTCTGAAGTCTTTGACTGTGTATGCACCGATAGTGAGGGGTAGCGTAGGTCGTGGCTTCTTCTTACCCTTGGACAGGACCCTGGAGAAACCATAAGACATTTGGAAACAGACCTCTTGCATGAGCATTATGTCTGTGACAAATCGAGGCATAGCATGTGGGGCCCTGAAAAAGCCAAAGACTGGGATGAATGTGTACTCGGCGAATGGGAACCAATGCGCCACCTTGCCTAGCGTCTCCATGGCTCACCAAGACATGCAAGGAGCATCTTGGCTGAACAATTTTCTATAAAGAGAGGGGACGAACACTTGTGAGATCGGCTCTATGTCTTGTTTATACTTGGAATCCAAAAACACCTTGGTTTGTAAGTGGATTGCACGAGTTTGTTTTGGATCCCAGTTATGAACCCATCCCTCAAAGTGTAACCTCGAACAAATGGCATCCAACAAATAAGAGGCCATATAGAATTCAGAAGGTATTCCTTCATCTGGTACCAATGCCGAGGATAAGTTGGTCTGAATAGAGGTCACCAATATGATGGCCCAGTTAAAATGGGTGTCGTGCACTGTGACATACTTCATGAGAGTTTCCCATGTGCCGCTAAAGGTGTTGGCACTGGGGCACCCATACAATCGGAAAATCATGGCAGCCACTAATTTATATACTTTCCTAAGGCCCGCCACTGGATATTCCTGGTCCTTGACCTTAAATTTCTCAGGCTCCTCCCACCACTGCTTTATAGTATCAACTATAAGAATTGCATGGGCGACAACCTATTCTTCTATGAAGTCTTGTTCTCACTTAGGCAAAGAGTAGTAAACATGAGCGTCTTAGCCTTTGAGTGTTACAAAAGCCTTACCTTCGATGTCCCTGATTACGAACTTCTTGGGGTCAGTTTTATGTATAATCCAATCTATCATCTCTAGGCATGGGAATATAGCTGGATGGGCACCTGCAATATGTAGCTTAGACCTTTTTACCTATAAGTATATCTCCCGATCAGGGAGGTCCTCTGGGAATTCTGTTCTAGCGAACTCTTCGTACACTTGGTACCAACGCATGCTATCCCCTTTGGCAAATGTGCATAGGGTATCTCTGTAGATCGGGGGTGGGGACATTGGCATGTCCATCTCTACGTCCTCCATTGCCAATCTCTTGTCTTTTTTCCGAGATACTGGAGGTCCCATGTCGCTTTAATCTGAGGGGACAGGTATACACTCCAAGTCTACTTCGAATTCACCTGTCATATTCATGAAATAATCCGAGCATGAGAAAGATGCCATGATGATACAAGACCAGTTACATCTTATCAATTATTTCAACTGGGGACACAGGTAGAGCTGAAATAAGCGGCCTACTGGGTCACAGGGTTGCAAGGTCGTGATGTTGATATTTTTAAGAATTTGCGACTTTGCGCCCTTGCGACTTGGTTGCGGGTCGCTAGATTGCAAGTTGTGAAAAAATGGGAAAGTACGACCTTGCGAGCTTGGGACTAGGTCGCGGAGTCGCGGGCTCGCAAGTTGTGAGAAAATGGCGGAAATGTGACCTTGTGACCTTGCAACTAGGTCGCGAGGTCACTGAGTTGTGAAGCTGAGAAAAAAAAAACGGAAGAGCAGTCTGCAACCTGGCGACTTAACGACTGGGTCGCAGGGTTGCAAGTCGCGCTAGGGCTCGCCGGGGTTTTGGCGCGCGCGGCGTGAAGTTTATTTTCCTTTAACTTGAAAAACACAGGGCTAAATGGGTCCAGACAGAGTCTGGGGATAGCTTTTGGAGCAGCATACAGGCCATGAGAGGCTGGATGAGGAACTATGATAAGTTTGGCAAGCAGGTTGAATGTTGGAATCAAAAGGGAAACCCTAAGTGAGAAATGAAAACAATGGCTAAGGTAGGGGGCAATTTAAAGGCTGAGGAATAAGATATTAGGCAAGAATAACCAAAAAAAAGGAAACAGCAGGAGGAAAATGGAAACTTGCCCGGGAAAATCGCGCTCCAGTCGACCTGTCAGAGGTGTTTTTTCTATCCGCTGCATATGCAAAATGCGACCTAGCGACCTCCTATATATAAAAAGGTCGTATGTGCGGGCCATTAATGGGGTCCCGGGGTCGCATGGCGTGGTGATGTGAGAGAGATGTGACCTTGCGACCTCAGGGTCGTGGGGTCACGGTTTTCTACAAATTTGAGTTTTGCGACTCAGTGACTTAGCCCTCCCGAATTTTACTTAACTTTTATTTGTGCTTAAGGGGCTCCAAAAAAATTCAAAGTGGGGGTTTTTTTGGAGGCTGTTGTAGAGGCTACAACAAATGGCGATTCACTGGTCGAACTCATAGGTTGGCCTTGGAGGGGGAGGGAGGGGCCTTCACTAGCTGTTATTTTTTCCTTAAGGTTAGCACTACCTTTCCTTTGGCACCTTATGGGGTTACTTGGCCTGCTGGCTTGTTTGGACGCTGGTTAACCGAACTTCATTTCTTCAGGTTTCTGGACCGAAAGGGTTGGAGAACTCCAGGTAGCCACAAGGTCTGGTATGATTATTTTTTCCTCATCGTGTTGCTCCACTGGCTGCGAACCTCTCGGTCTTGGCGGAGTCACTGCCTAGGAGTCATGAACGTTGCTCCACTGCCAGCGAGCCTGGTCAGTACCCCGGTGAAGTCGTTACATCACCTCTCTATGCAGGAAGCCTTTCTTAATCCTTTACCCTTTATTGGTGTGCTATTGCACTTATTTTGAATGTGCCTAGGGCACTTATTTAGATGTGCTCATGGCACTTATTTGGGATGGGAAATTTTTTCCTGGGCGGATGAGGGATCTCGACTTATTTTACTTGCAGAGAGGTTGCTCCTGGTCCGATATGAGGACTTTGGTTTTTCCCGAATGCCCTGATGTCACCTGGAGTTAACTCTGTTCCCTTCCGATCTAGTTGCCGCTGTATCGCACTTTCTTTTTGTAGACACCCTCTCAAACTTGCTAGGTGGGCTCCCCACGCTTGATGGATTGAGCTAGGTCATGTGCTACCTTTGGGTGCCAATTACAAGCAAGATTTTACCACCTTCGTGTCTTTCAGTAAAGGCCTCCCATCAGCATAGAACCTGTCGCAGTGTGCCAATTGCGTGGCTCTGACAAGGCCTTCCGTTTTTACTTTTTTATTTTTATTTTTATTTTTTGACAAAAATGGAACGAAAGCGGAAAATATGGTACAAGGGTAGGATAGCCCTTTGAGGGATGTTAAGTGAAGTAATGTTTGAGGTCATGCCCATTTACCGGGAGGACCTCGACTCTTCCCTCAAGAGTTTTCATTCTAAACATGTGGGAACCCAATTTCTCCTTAACCTGGAAGGGGCCTGTCCATAGTGCTTGGAACTTTGAATGTTTTCCCTTTTCTTCATGAGCTTTATCCCATTTAAGGACTAGGTCTCCTACTTCAAATTTTGTACTCCCTGTGGATTTTTTATCAAACCATCTCTTGATCCGGCTTTGGTGGATGGTGAACTTTTCTTGGGTTTTTTGTTGTTCTTCCTCCAAGTTAAGTAGAGCGTCGATCCAAGTCTGGAAGGTGGGGCATGGGGTACCATGGCATTCTTGGGACAACTGAAGGGCAGGGAGAGATAATTGGGGAGGAATAAATGCTTCTTTTCCATACACAAGAAAATATGGGGAGGTGCCTAGGAAGGATTTGGGTGTGACACGGTCGGCCTAGAGAGCATTGTGAAGGGCGTTGTGCCATTTGCGCTAGTGGGACAACAGAGTCTTCTTAATGATGCGGATAAGATTTTTATTAGTTGACTCAGCTAACCGATTACCTTGGGGATAATAATTTGCAAAATGTTTAAGCACAATATTGTTTTCCAAAGCAAAATCATACAATTTAAAAGATGAAAAGTAAGTTGCATTATCGAAAACCAAGGAAGTTGGAATGCCAAACCTGGTGATGATGAAATGAGTGACAAATTATATTACCTCTTGATCATTGATTTGGCATAAAGGTGCTTCTTTGACCCACCTGGTGAAATAATCAATAGCAATAAGAATATACCGATGTTTCTTGGAGGAGTGAGGTATGATTTCACCAATCACATCCAAACCCCACTGTTGAAAGGGCTCCTCCACTGCTACTGATAGTAGGGGGGCGGATGGCCGCGCTTCTCAGTTTGCGAATCTTTCACATTGAGTGCACTTCCGGACATATGCATGCGCATCTCTGAAAAGGATGGGTTAATAGTATCCTGCGTGCATTATCTTGTGGGCGGTGGTATCGACTGCAAAATGCCCTCCAGCTGGTCCGTCGTACAACTCGGTCAAGATTTTTTGTGCTTCATCATGTTCCAAGCAGCGTAACAAAAATCAATCGTAATGTTTCTTGAAAAGCTTACCCTGGATCAACTGGTAAGATGCAACTTTGACCCTTATTGCACGTTTCTGTTGTGCAGTTAGAGCAGGTTCCAAGACGCCATGGGCTAAATATCCCGAAATGTCAGAGTACCAAGAAGGGCTTCTCTGCTGAGGTGCGTGGTCACTCTGATACATGTCAATTTCTTGTTCCCAACACTCTTCTTCAACTCCATGTCAGCTTGCAGCCTTCGCAGCCATTTGGCATAGTCCTTGTCCTTTAACAGTCTGTGCTGGTTTAAAATCTAAGTCATACTCTTGCAGGCATGCCACCCAGTTGCCTTGCCTCTCACCTAGCTCCTGCTGCACGAACAGTGAGCAGATAGCTGGGTGGGGAATGAAAACCATGACATGGTTTTTCAAGATGTAAGGCCTGAAGTGCTTGACTGCTTTGTAGACTGCATAGGCTTGTTTTTCGATTTCAGCGTAGTTCAACTCAGCTCCTTGTAAACCAGTACTCATGACGGATATAGGTCGTTCATCATTGTTGTTGTCTTTCTACGTGAGGACAGTTGTAAGTGTTGAATCTGAAGCGAAAGTATATAGGATTAAGCTTCTACTAAAATCTAGACTTTGGAGGCATGGTGCTTCAGCTATAGCCTACTTGATTTTTTTGAAGGCCTCCTTCTCTGGCAGATTCCATTTGAAAATCACATCCTTCTTGATCATCCCTTGCAAAGGCCTGACTATCTGAGCAAAATCCGATATGAATTTACGTACGAAATTGATTTTCCCTAGGAAAGATTGCATAGCTTTTTTACTGCTAGGGGGGGAATTTGGGCAATGGCTTTCGCCTGCTCTAGATCTACAAAAATGCCCTGCTTAGTTATAATGTGGCCCAAAAAATTCCCTTCTGCCACCGCGAAAACATTGTTCTTCGGGTTGAGTGAAATCCCATACTTCCTGCACCTTTCGAAAATTTGCTTAAGGTGGCATAAATGATCGCCTCGGTGTTTCGAAAACATGCTGACATCGTCCAAATAGACCACCACACTTCACCCTATCAAACCATGGAAAGCTATATCCATGGCTCGTTGGAAAGTTGCCCCCACGTTTATTAATTCGAAGGGCATGCGTCTGAACACGAAAGTTCCCCATTTGGTTCAAAAAGTAGTTTTCAATCTGTCCAGCTCAGCTACCAGCACTTGGTTGTAGCCAAAGAATACATCCAATAAGGAGAAAATCTCGGATCTGGACACCACTTGCAATATTTGTTCCATAGGAGGCACTAGATAATTGTCTTTGTTTGAGGCCCGATTTAAATTCTGGAAATCCACGCACAAGCGGATCTCGCCAAACTTCTTCCATACCGGGACCAAATTTGACACCCATGTGGAGTGGCAGACTTTGAAGATGATACGTGCATCCAAAAGCTTCATAACTTCTTTCAGAATCATCGGTTCCAAGGTAGGATGCACTTTTCTGAGCTTCTGTTGGAAAGGCTTCACACCTTCCTTCATGGGTATCACATGCTGAATAATATGAGTATTGTACATACATAAATCATCGTATGTCCAAGCAAACATGTCTCAATACTTCCGAAATAGTTGGGTGAAAGCCTGCGTCTCCTGGTCGGTACAGTCTTTCCCAAGGTTGATGAACTTCAGGTTCTCATCTGATCCCAAGTTCACCTGCCGATGTGCCAAGGTGTAACTTCGTACTTTGGCATTTGGGGGCCCGCGAAATTGGATTTGCAGATAAAAGAGCTTTTCAAGTGACACTATCCCCTTGGGCATGGGGTTCTCCTTGCGTTTATCATGCTCTTCCTGCAAAGCTTGATCGTGATCCACCTCATCTATTGCCGCGTCTTTGAATACTTCAGTCTTGAGCATAAATTCCAATATCTGTTGATCATCATCAAAAACGCGTAAATTAGTAATATTATCTAGTACGAAGGGTCTATACATAACTTCAATAGAAAAGCAATCCCTCAAAGGAGTAAATCTAGCAGCAGCATTAGCCAGAGTATCAGCTGCTGCATTATGCATTCTAAGAACAAATTTGATTCCAAACAAATCGAAAGCATAAATAAGATGCCATACCTTTTTTTGATAAGATTTTAAGTGCGGAGAGAAACAATGAATGGTGTTGTGTACCCGCCGAGTGATAATATCGGAGTCTCCGATGACCCGTAAGCATCTTACCTTTAAATCTAGTGCCTTCTTGAGTCTGAGGATCAAAGCTTCATATTCAGCAGTATTGTTAGTGCATTGGAACTCTAGCCGACATGAAATCAAGAAATTGTTCTTCTGAGGGTCCAACAAGATGCAGCCTGCACCAGCTTCGTCATGGGTTTTGGAACTGTCATAATACAGGGTCCACACGTCATTTTCTGGCTCCTTTGGGGTTGTAGGTTGGGGAGAAATTTTGGTTTGGTGTGGAATGTGAATGGCTTGGTCTTCTACAATGAGTGTTAATTCAGACTGGATCTCGGGGTCTACTGGACACTGAGGAGGATGGTAACATCCGAAAATGGCTTCCAAGAAGCACATGCCAAGCTCCTCCTGGGAAAAACTGATGGGTTCGTTAGTAGCATCCAAATCAGTCACATTATATTTCATATATGGTTCGCTTTTTACCCTGATTTGGTTATTCCGACCCTTGTAAGGAAGCCACAGGTGGGACCAGTTAGTGGCAAAATACCCTTGTATCTTGCTGGACCAATCTATGCTAAGTAATAGGCCGTAGGCTTCAGGAATGTCAACAACCCCAATGTCAATACATTGGTGGACTCTAGAGTCGGAAGAAATGCGGATGATGACATTATTTAGTTCTCCTACAGTTGGTACCTATGATCTGTCAAGTTGGATGATCCTCGCGTCAGTTTTCTCCGGGTGTATGTTTATCTTCTTACAAATAGATAGGGGCATAATGTTTGTGGACGTGCCGGAGTCAACTAGACAGTTATGGACGCTGAAGTTAAAAATCTCAAAAGATAAGAGGAAGGGAGGAGTGGATCCCCTGGAATTCGCATTGATGGCATTTACAATAGACTGAACACTCGGACTGGGTTGCGCAGATGTATTTATCACAGTCTTAATAGTTGAGGTATTGATGAAGGCTTTAAGAATAAGTTCGCATTGACTGGTGATGCGGGCAAGCTCGTAGAGGGAGATGTTGGCTCTGGTTCTTTTCATATCCTCAAAAATTTTATAACAAGAATTAGGTTGAGGACTAGGCTCAGTAGTGGCTTTGGGGGACCCCACCGGGAGCTTGCTCTTTTGATTTTCTTGGGTGTTGTCATTGGTGGGCTTCTCAGGGGCAGCTTGTTGTTCATTCCCTGGGGGCAAAATTTTCCTTAAGAGAGCCCTTTTCTTCTCCTCAAAGGATAGTTCGGGGACCGGCCCTTTGCTCCTAAGGCTATAGTTTCATATGGGTTTGGCCTTAGAACCATCTGCCATATTGATATCAGTGATGGTAAAAAAAAATTCCCTGTGGATTATGTCAAACGCAAGAACAGAGGACCCCGGTTCTTCATCAGGGGGAAAATATTCATCATGGTCGGAAACATCATCTTCCCCTACATCACCTGGGGTTTGATTGTCCAGAAGCTGATTTACTACTGCATTCATGCTGCCAATCCACTGTGGGCATGTTTTTTCAGAGTGGGCAGCCTGGCGGAAAGAACAGAAATTGTCTTTTCCTATTTCTTCTATGTTGAGAATAGTGTTCGGGTTAGACGGAGGTCGGCTGGTGTTGGGGTTGCTCTTTCTGAAGAAGGGCTTGGGTGCCTTAGTGTTAGTCGTAGATTCTATACCCTTTCTCTTCAGGTCGGAGACTTCATTTGTTAATAGATTGAGGGTCTTTTCTATACTCTCGAGGTCAAAAGCATCCTTATCCTTATCCGTGGTTTTGGGTGTGGAGGACTGACCTTTCTTCGCCATTATTTTGTGGTCATATCTCCCTTTGTGATCGATTGCTCCTATAGAAAGCATGTCCTTTTCGACAGTGAGGGTGGCCACGTAATTTTACACAAGGGTGGCGCGGGCTTCGCGTTTCACGAAGAGGGGAATATCCCTAGGGAGAGCTTTCATATAGTAGTCTATGGTGATAGAGTCATCCAACGCCAGGTTGGGGGGAAACTTTTGTATTATGGTAGCAAAGCGCTGATTGAAGTCTCTAACATTCTCTTTCTTATGGCACTTAATGGTGCTTAACTCTGTGAGGAGCATGAAAGGCGTTTTTTCCTCTGAAAATTTCTGCAAGAACACGCGACGGAACTGGTCCCATGACGTAATGGAGGCACTTGGGAGAGAGCGGTACCAGGTGGTTGCTTTGTTTTCAAGAGTGTGCGGAAACAGGCGGCAAGCAATGTCATCTATTTGAACCCTCGTGATTTTCAGGGAAAGATAGAAGCTTCTTATATGATCCTCGGCCAAGGTGCCTTTCTCAAGATCAAACTTGGGGAGATGCTTCTCAGGGTGTCTAGGCATGTCGTGGAGGGGGGCCAAAAGATCTAATGGGGACTGGGCCATCCAGGCAAGTGGCTGCACCCTCCTAGCATGCTCGTGGTGCCTGATCTCAGACTCAGATTCACTCCCTGTACCTGACGCTGATGCTTCTCCCCCATGGCGAGAGTGTTCATCTTGATATCCCTCATGGTTTTCCATATTTCTGAGATATCCCCAATTTTAAACAGGTGGCTTATTTTGGTTTGGGCGGCGGTGGGTGGCACGGTGTCCTTGGCCACGACCTCTATCTCCTCTACCTCCATTCCCACGACCTATGTTCCACTCACCTTCATTTCTGTGGGCTCTATTTCCCTCACCTTCATTCATGCAGGCTCTATTTCCCTCGCCTTCATTCCCACGGGCTCTATTTCCCTCGCCTCTGTTCCCTCGGCCTCTATTTCCATCACCTTCCCCAGGTGGGGGTTGTACTTGGTTATTGTTCTGTTGGGTTTGGTTAGGCTGAGGGTCAGGGAAGGGTTCAGTCATGCCAATTTCCTCCTCTTCGCCCACTTGAATCTCAGGAATTGGTTCATTATTCTGGACAGCGGTGGTGAGGTCTTCAACCATGAGATTCACCAACTGGGGTATGGAACTCACCAGAGCACCATTACGAGTGCTTTTTTCAGTAGGGGTCCTAGTATGGGTCAAGAAATTCATGATTGGGAGATATCACAAATCGCTGATGAGATTGCAGGTAGCTGGGTGCAAGGCTCTCAACTGTTCTCTGGTAATTTCATAATATGGAACCTCCTCCCCTAGAATATCTTCCAAAGGGGGAGGGGTAGCATCATCATTTATGACCTCCCCATGGGGAGTTTGTGATGGAATTTTTCTTGTATGCTGGGAGGATGCCATTCAGGCCCTCCTTCTAGCGCAAAATCTATCGACGGGAAAATATGTCTGGCCAACAGTAGGGGATCTCCCCGGTAGAAAGTCCCAATTAGACCTTGAACCGTTTGGAATAGGGATCCCGTCCGGGTTGTGGGTCCGGATACCTCTTAAGTCACCTTTCCTTTGGTCTCAAAAGGACTCAATTGAACCTGCGTACACACACTCATTCAAATGATACAAGATACATGATTGATGCGTTAAACACGTATAAAACACTATGCGTAGTGAGACAAATAATGAAGCATAAACACCGAAGGAGGTGTTGCTAACAACAGATCATTGAGGTTATGCTTGTAGGCTGTTCTAAGCACAAAAGAAATAATTCTTTATGGCGATATGCCCCATTTACATTCCTAAAAGATAAAACAAATGCTAATAAGAAAAGTCATTGACATCCATTAAGAGAGAAAAATGAACTAAACATTATTAACACAAGTACAGAGGATCATAATGCGTAAATGATGTCATTAAAAGTGTAGCTTCATTAATCAAAAGATGTTCGAAACTGTATAAGAAATAGTCATAGTGTTCGCACAGCAAAACACATCAGGTCCAAAAAGAGTTTAAACAAGTATCTGTATTCATATGCAAAAGAGTGTTATCTTTCAATACAATGCTCTATAACTCTTGAGTCCTAGAAAAATATCATTTACATTTTCCATGGAGGGAGTTTTACAGATCAAAATTTTCCCTTTGGGCTTCCTGACTCTTTTCCTGCCTGACTGTTGAGTTGCCTTGCGACATGGAAGGGAACTGCGACCTGCGACCTAGCTGGGCAATGCGACCTGCGACATGGATGGGTGGCACGACCTGCAACTTGTTTCCAAATGCTACCATCGATATACTGCCACCGAATTATGAAGATGTGTCTGCAATTGTGAGATCAGGAGCATCAATCTGTTGTCCTTTGAGGAATTTTTTCCAAGTCTGATAATCTGCTGCTATGGGAGAAACCGAAGGGACCTCTTCTTCCAGCCGATGCATACACTCCGAGGCGTTTGGGATCAGGGTCTCCGTCTTCTGTGAGATCTGGTTGGATAGAGAGGCGAGCTTGGTGTAGACCCAGACTGGCGTGAAAAGAAACTTGCCCAGGTTCTCTTGTGATGTTGCAAGGTCAGAAGTGGCAACATCTTGCTTAATGGGCTGCAAAAATGACTGGATCTCTTGATTCACCTGCTCCCATGTCTTCCCCTCGTGAAATGCACCTAGCGATGGAATGTGATGTAGGATGTGCATCAAATAGATGCTGCTAATCAGATGTTCGTATGCAGCCATCACCTTGTCTAGGTCCTTGGATAGCTTACCCTTGGACTGCAATTTCATACGGATCTGAACTTTTGCATATTGCGTGTGAATCTAGTCCTTCTTTGGCAAATATTTGGGATCCTAGGGGTACCACGCTATCCAGTCCATCATTTTGTCCAAGGAAGCTGAGGCTTCCTTCAGCTGCTCGTGCCTTTGCTTCGTTTCTGTTTAGGCTTTCACCAAGGGGGCGACTGTTTGTTTTATGGTAAAAATTTCCCCATAAAATTGCCTCATGGTAGTCTCTAATATATCGACCTCCCTTTGAATGGTAAGCAGCACTTCATTGACAGGGGGAGTTTTCTTTCGGAGTTGCTGAACCTCCTCTCTCAATGCCGTCTTTTCCTGTTCTTCCCTTGCCTCCCGCTTCTCTGCTTCATGTAGGCTCTTTTGTAGAGAGAAGATCTCTCTACTCATTCTGGTTACATTCTCTTCTGTGGCCGTAGCGAAAGTTGTGCCAGCCGATGCTATCATCACAGGATTAGTCCTGGTATCGAGGACTATGTCTTTCTCTATCATGACTATGGAGGAGGCGGAAGGATTTCGCGCCAGGCATCTTCTTTTCTCATGTCGAATTTTGAAGTTTAACTGATCGTACGTGAGCCTGGTGAGATCGAATACCTCCTCCTCTTGCCCTTGGGAGGAATTGACATCAGAGAGGGTGGCTCGTGTACTAACTAGAGGTACCTCAAGGGGAGATACCTCGATGTTCTCTAGCATTGCATCCTCCTCTTCTTTATTTTTCTTCTCTTCCTTTTCTTTTCGTAGGCGTTCGGCTTCTGCCTTTTCATGTTCTCTCTTCTGCCTGAGCTCTGCTTCTGCTGTTGCTTCTAATTCGGCTTTTCCTTTATGCTCAGCTACTTCAGCATGCTCTTCTTTCTTCTGGTGGCCAGATTCCACTTTATCTAACTCTTTCTCGAGTTCATGTTCCATTGTAGCCTCTGCCTCTTGTTTCTCCTTTTCCTTCTTGGCCTCCTCGACCTGCTTTTTCTTGTTCTCTGACCTTAGGCTCTTCTTGCACTTATCTTCATCCTCTTTCATTTTCTTCTCTCTTTCTTGTTGGGCTTTGGCTTCTATTTCTTTCTGTTGAGTAGAATTACTGTGCCCTGTACTGGTTCGAGGCTTTTTAGCCAGAGAATAAGGAGCGCCTCCTAATTCATGGTTCCTGTCTTCCAAGGTTTGGTCATCTGGGTCTTCTTGGCCAGAGTCCGCTCCCGGAGCAATTTGTTGATCTGCATTGTACCAATTTCTTCTATCATCTTCCCCCGAGTGTTCTGTGTGCTGGTAGTTCCATTTGAACTTAGCCTGCTTGCAATGATCAGGAACTATCCTTTCCGGGTCATATGTCCGGTGTTCTAATGCCCCAAGGTGGCAAATTTTCATCTCTTCTGCTTCTGCCTCTACCTCTCTGAAGTCTTTGACTGTGTATGCGCCGATAGTGAGGGGTAGGGTAGGCCATGGCTTCTTCTTACCCTTGGACAGGACCCTGGAGAAACCGGAAGACATTTGGAAACAAACCTCTTGCATGAGAATTCTTTCTGTGACAAATTGAGGCATAGGATGTGGGGCCCTGAATGAGCCAAAGACTCAGATGAATGTGTACTCAGCGAATGGGAAATAATGCGCCACCTTGCCGAGCGTCTCCATGGCTCACCGAGACATGCAAGGAGTGTCTTGGCCGAAAAAATTTCTGTAAAGAGCAGGGATGAACACTTTTGAGATCGGCTATATGTCTTGTTTATACCTAGAATCCCAAAACACATTATTTGTAAGTGGATTGCACGAGTCTGTTTTGGATCCCAGTTATGCACCCATCCCTCAAAGTGCAACCTCGAACAAACAACATCCAACAAATAAGAGGCCATATAGAATTCAGAAGGCATTCCTTCATCTGGTACCAATGTCGAGGATAAGTTGGTTTGAATGGAGGTCACCAATATGCTGGCCCAGTTAAAACGGGTTTCGTGCACTGTGACATACTCCATGAGAGTTTCCCATGTGTTGCTGAAGGTGGTGGCATGAGGGCGCCTGTACAATCAAAAAATCATGGCATCCGGTAATTTATATACTTTCCTAAGGCCCACCACTAGATATTCCTAGTCCTTCTTGACCTTAAATTTCTCAGGCTCCTCCCACCACTGCTTTATAGTATCAACTATAGGAACTGCATGGGCAACAACCCATTCTTCTATGAAGTCTTGTTCTTGCTCAGGCAAAGAGTAGTAAACATGAGCATATGATCCTTTGAGTGTTGTGAAAGCCTTGCCTTCGCTGTCCCTGATTACGAACTTCTTGGGGTCAATTTTCTATATAATCCAATCTATCATCTCTAGGCATGGGAATATAGCCGGATGGGCACCTGCAAGATGTCGCTTAGACCTTTTGACCTGTAAGTATATCTCCCGATCAGGGAGGTCCTCTGGGAATTTTGTTCTAGCGAACTCTTGGTACACTTGGTACCAACGCCTGTTGTCCCCTTTGGCAAATGTGCATAGGGTATCTCTGTAGATTGGGGGTGGGGACATTGGCATGTCCATCTCTACGTCCTCCACTGCCAGGCTCTTGTCTTTTTTCTGAGATACTCGAGGTCTCATGTCGTTTGAATCTAAGGGGATAGGTATACACTCCAACTCTGCTTCGAATTCACTTGTCATATTCATGAAATAATCCCAGGATAAGAAAGATGCCATGATGATACAAGACCAGTTACAACTTATCAATTATTTCAACTGGGGACACAGGCAGAGCTGAAATAACCGGCCTACTAGGTCGCAGGGTTGCAAGGCCGCGATGTTGATATTTTTAATAATTTGTGACTTTGCGACCTTGCGACCAGGTCGTGGGTCGCTGGGTCGCAAGTTGTGAAAAAATGGGAAAAGTGCAACCTTGCGACTAAGTCGCGGAGTCGCGGGGTCACAAGTTGTGAGAAAATGGTGGAAATGCGACCTTGTGACCTTGCGACTAGGTCGCGAGGTTGCTGAGTCTCTAAGCTAAGAAAAAAAAAATGGAAGAGCAGTCTACATCCTGGCGACTTAGCGACTGGGTCGCAGGGTCGTAAGGTCGCAAGTCGCGCTAGGGCTCACCGGGGTTTTGGCGCGCACAGCGTGAAGTTGCTTTTCCCTTTAACTTGAAAAACACAGGGCTAAATGGGTTCAGATAGAGCCAGGGGATAGCTTTTGGAGTAGGATACAGGCCATGAGAGGCTGGATGAGGAACTGTGATAAGTTGGGCAAGAAGGGTGAATGTTGGAATCAAAAGGGAAACCCTAAGTGAAAAACGAAAACAATGGCTAAGGTAGGGGGAAATTTAAAGGCTGAGGAATAAGAGATTAGGCAAGAATGACCAAAAAAAAGGAAGCAATAGAAGGAAAACGACAACTTACCCGGGAAGATTGCACTCCAGTCGACCTGTCAGAGGCATTTTTTCTATCCGCTACATATGCAAAATGCGACCTAGTGACCTCCTATATATAAAAAGGTCACACGTGCAGGCCATTACTGGGGTCGTGGCGTCACATGGCATGGTGATGTGAGAGAGATGTGACCTTGCGAACTTAGGGTCGCGGGGTTGCGGTTTTCTACAAATTTGAGGTTTGCGACTCAGCGACTTAGCCCTCCTGACATTTACTTAACTTTTCTTTGTGTTTAAGGGGCTCCAAAAAAATTCAAAGTGGGGGTTTTTTTGGAGGGTGTTGTAGAGGCTACAACAGAGTCCAATTCTAATTCTGAAGGCATAATCCATGTGTCATCAAATGGTCACGATACGTTGGGTGGGGGTATATCGAAAGTTCCCATGAGAGCATAATCCTTCATTAATCCTACACAAACATCTTCGTATGGGATAACCAATTTTCCTACATGTTGAATGCTATATGTAGAAGAAGGGTCTGAAGAGAAGTATGACAACTAATCGATTTTAACAGTCTTTCCTTTGTGAGGAAACATGATTACCAGAAAGATTGATGAAACAACAATAGTCATTGCATATGACTAACTACGACCCAGAATAAGGTTGTAATCAAGAGGGGCATCAACAACTTCCACCTCTAGGTTAATTTTTTTTCCTTCTACTTCTCTAGAAAGATCCTGGAGTATTCCATATGGATGAAATCCTCTTCCTTCAAAGGCTTTAAGGATAGTTGGTGATTGGTTAAGTGTTGGAGAACCAAAGGTTTTCCAACAATTTAACGACACTATACATGTAGATGTTCCCTCATCAATTACAGTATGAAAAACACGTCTTGATTTGACTAATACTGGAATCTAAAAATCCATTTGATCAGGGAGTCTAGGTACAACATTTTCGAGATCAAAGACAATTAGGTTTGAGTCCCGAGGATCAATAGCTCTGATAGCTGATAATAGTAATTCCTTTGTTGTAGACATTATTGCAGCACTTCTATGGCCGACATTGCTGAAGGGGATATGAACAAATATTCAAGGATGTTGTAATTATGAGCAGCTCTTGCATGTGGATTGAAAGCCGATTTTCGAAGTGCACCTTTAGCAGGTGGTTTAATCACTAAATCAGGGTTATTTTTCTCGATTTAGAGTGGTTCAAAAACTAAAGGAGGTATGGTAGGTGTTTTACTAGAAGATTTAGTCTTTTTACCAATTACAAGACTCTTAGATCCATAGTCTTAAGATCGTGTCACAACCATGACCCGAGATATCATTAAAATATCTGCCGATGAATTGGAAGAATATTAAATCATTTTACTATCTTGAGAAGGAAAAGGATCCTTCAAGACAACAGGTGTGGGTGAACCTTTGACAAATTTGGACACCTCAGCCCGATGGGGACACTCTTAGGTATAGTTATCCTCATCACATATAAGACAAGGATAACGAGGTTTCCACTTTTCATCAGCCGGTTCAATTTTTTCTATTTTCTCTTTAGGAGATGTATTTTGTTTATTTTTATTCTTTCATTTCTTATTATTGTTGGTTTTAGATTTATTCGTGGATGAATCTACAACGTGAATGTCGGCAGAAGTTTCAAGGGAAGAATCTCCTTTAGGTGAATTTGGTAAAGTTATTATGAGATAAGTAGGTTTAGATGAATTCTTCTTACTCTTTATAGTACTAAGTTTACCAAATACACCATCTGCAGAATGAGAACCAGAAGGAGTTGGAGTAATTTTACCTGGGCATGGCAAGTCAGGAATTTTTTCATATAGAGTAACAGATTGTGTGTATGCAAGGTCAAAGTATTGTGCTTGAGATATGACCCATTCTTCTATAACAACACCTTCCTTGGCTACGTCTTCAATGATATTTGGAAGCAGTGATTTGATGAACCATTTTGCCAAAATTTGATCCGGAATAAAAAAATTCACTAAACGTCATCTACATCTCCATTAATGTATCTTATATGAAATTTATGTAGATGTACTCTGTTTTAATGAAGTTAGGAGTTCTGTGTCCTTGTCATAATGGACTAGAAATTGAAAGTGAGTTAGGAAATTTATTTCTAAGGCATTGAAATTATTGAAAGAGCCTCGTGGTAATTCAATATACCACTTTGCAACCAAGACTATCAATATTCTTTGAAAAAGCCTAAAGCTAATGGAATCATCCATTAAGGAGTTGGATGCGCACCAAAGATGATAAGTCATCACATTATTGGAGGGGTATTCTTTTGATTTTCCTTCAAACTTACGTATATCACTTGGCAACTTAGTTGGCCTCGCCGGAAAAAATGGAAGATAATAAATCAGATCATTCGTGAGGCGTGAAAAATTTGGCAAGTTTAAAGTTGCAATAAATGGTAACAAATGGTGAGGTTCTTATTGAGAAAACCGATAACCTTGAGGAAAAATACCAGAACCCCGAGGAGGATATCCAGGATAACCTAGAATAGCTTGTGCAGATGGGACTGGAATACCTCCAGGGTATCCAGGGTTAGCCATACGAAACTGAGGTTGATCTGGTATTTTATATGTATAACTAGGGTATGGTTTACTTTGGTAGATTGGATTTTGTCCTATTGGTCCATATGGAAACTTCCCTTGAAAAGGTTGATTCAAAGCTGACCTACAAAAGGTTGGCTTTTTGGAATTGTAGCTACACTAGGTTACCCAGCAGAGGTTTGAATAGTAGACTCAACAATAGTTCCAGTTTGATGAACAGTGACTTGAGGGATTTCCCGTGTTACAATTGATGCCATTTTTTGAAGGGTTGTAGAAACAGGGAGTTGGGAAAATCCAACGATAGGTGTACTTGGTTGTTGAACATAATTTTGCACAACAGATTGGAGAAGATTTTTTTAGGTACTCAAACTAGCTTGTTGAATACTAGGTACAGATACTTGAGGTGTAATTTGAAGTGCGGGCTCGGCAAGTTTCTAGACTTGGGTATAACCAAATTGACCAGCTAGCTGACCAAGTTCATTATAAGGTACTTATACATTAGGTTGCAAATGTTGTTGATTCAACAACAAGTTCCACACTGTATTAACGCCAGGATAAGGAGCTCCCATTAAAGGTTGTAGTGCATAAGGTTTACCATAACCGGTTTGAGGGATTGGAACATAAGTTTGATAATTTTCCAGATGATTTCCAGTAAAAGGTTGGCCTCCTTGAAAGGACGGTTGCTCTTGATAGAGTTGCTTCCCTTGAGGAGGCTACTGTCCTTGAATAGGCTATGGCCCTGGCATAGTGCACTGCCCTTGAATAGGTTGTTGCCCTGGCATATGGTACTGCCCTTGAAGAGATGGTCCTTGAGGAGTATACAGCCCCCAGGTGGAAAATTTCCACCTTGAGGGTTAGTTGAAGGAATATTTCCAGTCATCATATAGTCTTGTTCCATTGTCAAATTTTCGGTATTAGATTCATTAAGACCAGTTGACCATGTAATATTTTTAGAAGAGGGAGATGCTCCTAAGAAATTAATGTAGAGCGACTTGTATCCAATAGGAACTGATGGACCACCATACAAAATAGTTTATGGCAATGAATAAAACATGGATGACTCATCTGACATGCTTGATGAATACATGTAACTACCTCTGGGTATGGAGTAAAAAGAAATGCGTCATGGTGAATAATTGAGACCAGTACTATGTAGAGAGTCGGTAAATTTTCGATACCAAGGGTCTGGTTTAAAAGGACTGTAAGGGTAAAAGGAATTGTGGTCTCTTCTTCCGTGCTAGTAATCTCTTCAATACTAATCAGGCCAGGAGGAAGGTTCTCAATAATGTGAAGCTTCACTTGAGGTGAACGAGGACGACTAGGAGTTTGGGCTATAAACTCCTAAGTTGACTCAAATGAAGTAGATTCAGATTCAGGCTCATATATTTCGGGTTAAATAAGTCAAGTATCTGATAATTCATCGGTCATAGACTCAACTGTGATTACGTCTTAAATTTCTAGTTGTTCTTGATTTTTTCCTACTATCTGAGGTTGATTTACTTCATAATCAGGATGTATTAATAGATATGTTTCCCCTTGTTCAGTAGATCTGGTTCTTGATTGTTGACCTCTTTCAAATTTAATCTTTTCTAATTGACTCGGTGTATACTTAGGGGGTTTCCCATGCATTCTATGAGAGTGTCTCGGTAATTCAACCACGGTTAATGTTTAACACACAAAATCAAAAAATGCTTCAACAAATACACCTAAGGACGCTAAGAAAACAAGCAATTTGAACACACAGCTAAAAGATATAAGAGACGAACCATGCATAAACAGTATGTTTCCACACTAAAAATATTAGTTGGTGATGAAATCCAACGTCGTAGAAGTTAATGTGTAAAACTTGGCGGCTGCAACAGTTACCCCAACAACCTACTTAATGAAACAATCTGGTGCTAGTCCCTCCACTTATGCCATCTCGCAGTGAAGAGTACCCTCCGAAAAGTCCAAGTGAGTCTAGCCAACGTCTATTCCAGGTATAATGGGACCTTCCCTCCACCTTCACCTTGGGAAAGATCCTAAAGATTATGGCCACTAAGGTCACCAATGGAGAACAATGCACCTAAGGGAAAAATCTACGATCTGATATACATGCAAGGGCAAAGTATCAAGCTCAATCCCCTTCGAGGCTCCTTGAGATGGTAAATTCGAGGTTTGCAACAAGTGACCCCAGGCTCATCGACAATTGATAATATGAGGTTTACCATTTATATTACGTGCACATCTTCTATCTTTTCCAATGAGATAGGTATGATTACCTCATTGGGTCCTACATGATCTCTTGCTTCACTCTTTTAACAAGATATTCCCAAAATACAAATGCAACAATTGGATTTCCCTACCGCAACATTCTACTTGTTTGTTTAATTTTTTTTGGAACATTTATTGCAACCTATTCCAAAACACTAGCCTAAGCTATGTTGGTGGAATGAGCCCTATAAAATTCAAAAAATGTCTAGATTGATTATATTAGGCGCTGTATTGATTTGGTTATTATTTATCAATAAGGGTATGGAGTTGAAACTTTGATGATGTTGTGACCCGACACAAAATACTCTAAATGAATCTATATGAGAAATGCAACTCTTTATTTTCAATGAATTCTATTTAGGAGAAAGTTGAGAGATTTATTGATTTTCAAAACACAAACTTCCTCATTCATAAACAAAATGCATTTTGAAAAGAAGAAAATTTCATTAAAAACTAAATCTGCAAGAATGATCAATTTCAATTTTCGAATGAAATTCTCTAATAACCAAGACAAAAACTACAATTTCAAACAATCAATCAATTCCCAAAAGAAAAAAATTCCTAAAAAACCATAAAAAGTATAAATTTCAAAATCAAAACAAAATTATAATTCTGAATTATAACTAGGATACTTATGAGTTTTTTTGGATGATTTCTCTTAGTTGTGATAAGAATAAGAAGATTTCCACTTACCTCAGCAAGAATGAAATTATCAAAGAGTCCTTGGTGTTGAATTAGGCTTCAGTGAGCTAGAAGCTTTTTCGGGTTTGCAAATGAATAGGGAACAAATATTCATAAAAGTAAGGTTGGCTACAATCCTGATGGCTCAATAAGACACGATCATAAAACTAGTGAGCTACGGAAAACAAAGGTATCTTCCATGCAAAGCAATAATAAGCCAGGGAAAACCCTAACTTTGTAAAATGAAAAGAGGGTGAACAATCATACAAGACTCAAAATTACTGAAAGAGGGTTCTCACACAAGATATGACAATTGAGATGGATGAGGGAAAACATGAATAATTTGGTTATCTACCTATCAAAGAGAGAAAATTTAAATTTTCAAAATTTTCCACGGGGTGCACATCTTATCAGTTGAAAATAGTGTGCATGCGAATTGGATTGAACTAAAAAGTTGCGAAGTTTTTCGCTATGTATTCCAAAGAGAACCACGCAGGCAAGGAAAAATTGGAAAAAAAAAATATTCAAAGATTCTAAAAAGTTATCTACCTAACCACACTCAGAGAAGTCAAAATCAGAAAACTAAATTTTCAAACTGAATACAAACAAAGAAAACTAATCTCTAGATCCCTTGTATGGTCACCAATTTGTTACGAGGATTAATCCCTCTTGCAAACAAGAGCGATCTCCCTAGTAATCCAGCGAGTAACTAGAAACAAAGATCCATTTGAATACCTCTTTCTCTAGATTAATTTTATTTTAAGATAATTATAATAGTAAAGTAGAGAGGACATGGTGCTACCTTCAAATCCAAACGTCTGATGTAACCCTCTATCCCATCGCTCCAAAGTAGTTCTCCAATGAGTAGAATCTGCAATCAAAGACAAGACAAATAATAAAAGCATATGCAATACATATAATAATAATAAATTACTAATCCAACTTAGTGATCAAGGAGTCTAAGTATTGACATTATTCCGATAAATAAAGAAACAAAATAATGAGAAAAAGAGATCCATATGTATTATCATTAATAGAAAGAGAAATGTTACAACCGGATGCCTTGATTTTGTATAGATTTCTCTCGGGATCTTTAGCAATCGTTCTCCATCAATCTGATAAGAATTCCTCTATAGAATAACCAACGTGAAGTTATGGACATAAAGGTTTGATCTTCAGTGTGTCAGTAACAACTCACTAGTATAGAAAGTATGCTCTCTATGAACTCTCTTCAGCTTAGAAACTATATATATCAGTCTCTAATCACATTGGTATCTACCCTTCAACCTGAAACTTGAGCTCAATTTATATGGAAATGGAGGTAGTTTCAGTTCCATGAAGAGGGGGATGGATTCCTCTCATGAAGGGATTTGATTTCCTTGGACCAAGGGATAAGCTCCATGAGTATAGGGATAAAGCTCGAACTGGCACGACTCTAGAGGCTTCTAGTTGGGAGAATATTCAACCAAATAGGCTTCTAGAAGTTACTTTTTGCGTTTACTTGCTTTTCACAGGGGTGTGCAGGTTTTAGTGGAAAACATTTTGGTAGTCGCCACATCTAATGGAAGGATCATCAGTGCATGCGCAGAGAAAGGCTAGTAAAACTGCGCAGGAAGACTTTTAAGGGTTTTACAAAGCTTTTCACCAATTTCCAAGCCTTGATTCAGGAACATCATTGTTTTTGACCTCTAAGGGAACATGATATGGATGGTGATATACCCATATGAACAGTCAAATGTCATGGTTACAAAATGGCGTGTAACAGTTATCCTTTTTTTGGACTCTAGAATTTTATCCTTAAGGAGAGGAGGCTAACAATTAGGAATGTTATCCACTGGATATTGAACTTTGTCAGATTCCTCAAGGAGAGACACTTCAAAGAGTTTGAGATTATTAACATTAAATATATCGCGGATGCTGAGCTATGAATGAAAATCCAAGTTATATGCATTTTCTCCAATGCATTCTAGAATTGTATATGGACCATATTGCAGAGGGTGCAACTTATGGTGTTGTCCCTTGAATCATTTCATGTCCAACAAGCACCACAAATGATCTCTTTGACGAAAGTACAAGCGAATTTTCTGCTTTCCATCCCTCTATTTGGCATGATATTTGGCTACCTGTAAGGAAACATTTACTTGAGTCTGTTATTAAGATATGGAGTGGATAAAATGTTGATCTTATTTTTTTTCCTATTATTGATGGGAAAACCAAGAAGGGGTGATATAGTTAGTGGCATCTTAGAGGGTGGACTTGGTTGAAACCAAAAAGAAACCTTGAAAGGTGAGAAACTCATAGAGGAGTGTGTGGACCAATTTTAACTATGTTTCATAATGTGCAAATAGGAATATCTCTTCTTCTTCTTCTTCTTCTTCTTTTTTTCTTTCTGGAAACATAGTTGAGAAGGGATTGAACCAAAGTACAATTGAAAACTTCAATTTTTCCATCCATTTTTAAGTGAAATTCAGTGAAGAAACACAATTTGAAACCTATAAAAGCCTCTAGAGAGTATGCCGAAAAGTACTAAGAAAATGAGAGGTTTGATTAGAAATAATGCTACTCGGAAAAATTAAATGTGGCCAAATATGCTAAAGGAATAGATCTGTAGTTTGAGAAATAGAGGTAATCTTATGATAGGGAATAAATATAGCCATCTTGTAGAAATGACAAAACACAACCCAAATAACCTCATGTTTGTGAATATTGGTAGGAAGACCACTCAAAAAGTCGATGGAAATGGATTTCCAAGGACAATATTGTACTGGTGAAGGTTGATACAAACCATTCTTATAGTTTTATGGCTTTATTTAGAAACATAACATACATGCTCGATTGAATTTTTCCACTAGCTTGGGTAAGGAAAGCCAGTAGAAGTTGCGTTGGAGATTGAGAATGGTCTTGGCTATGAAAAAATGCCTGACATAGGAAGATGCATGTGCTTCATGGATGATAAGGAGATAATCTTTATATTATGGCACATAAATCTGACTAATTTTATATAACCAATCATCATGAATGGTATAATCAAGAAAGGGAGGTTCAATTTATCACTATGGGATATTGCAGAGCTTCTCATATCTCATAAAATACTAGATCTATTGCATACATATCTTTCAAGTCATCATCCTCTAGAATGTGTAGGACTTGAGTAAGTGGTTGTCTTAACAAATAATCCATTTTATTAGTTTTCCCCTTCTTATATTTAATCACAATATGGAATTACTATGTAAGCAACACACTTTAGATGGTGTTGCACTTGAATCTTGCATTGTGAGTTGATGAACATAAGTGAGTGATTCTTTGTATGGAGGATAGTATCTTTTCCAAGAATGATATATCAACATTTCTTCAATTATTGCATTAAGTTTTAGAATTCCTTATCATATGTCCTATACATAAGCTTAGCTTCCACAGCCATCTCATAATGGTACTCCATAGGCTAGCCCCCTTGTTTAAGAACAAGCCCAATGGTGAATTAAGAGGCATTAATTTCCATCTCAAATGGTTGATTCATATATGGAAAATGGAGAAAAAAGCAAGAGAATAAGGCATGCTTGAGTTCAGAAAATTGTCACTCAAAATTAGCATCCCAAATAAACTTTTATTGATTATAGAACTAGTGTAAAGAGTGGGCCAATTAAGATAAAAGAAGGAGAAATTTTATGTAAAAATATACCTCCCATGAAACTCTTTAGGTCAATTGTATTGGAAGGTGGTAGCCATTGTGTGAAAGCCTATACTTGAGAGAGATATGGACAAACCCCTATTGAATCAATAATAAAGCCCAATATTAAATAATGTTCAGCCAAAATATGATTTTGTCTCCTTTACCTAAAATTTATGTGGTCACATTAACTCAAGTATACTACACACATGCTAAAGATGGTATTCCCAATATTTACTCCATACCAAGATATCATCAAGTCAAATTACCACAAAATTACACAAGTGTGGCCTACAAGCATCATTAATGAATCACATAAACATGGTCGGCACATTGGTCAACCAAAATGCATGAACATCCATTCAAATAGCCCAAACCTTGTTTAGAAAGTGGTGTTCCATGATTCGACTACATGCATGAAAACTTGATGGTAGCCTGTGGTCAAATCCATGTTTGTGACGAAACATGGCCCTTGTATGTGGTCCATCAAATCTTCAATCTTGGGTAGGGGGTAGCGGTTTTTAATAATGGCTTTATTAATGACATGATAGTCTATCACTAGGCACCATTCATAATAATCCTTTTTGTAACAATGAAAGTTGGAGATGCACATTGCAAGGATGAAGGTTGAATATGGCCAGATGTCAACAATTGTCTAATTTAGCATTCAATCTTGGATGCCTCACGAATAGTGAGGCGATAAGATTGGGAATTGTGTAAGTAAACACCTAGAATAAGATATATTTTGTGTTAAATATAGTGTGTTGGAGGAATCCTTGTGGGTTTAGTGAAGAAATATTCAAATTCTCCGAGTAGAGGAGCCATGGAAAGAGTTACCAGGTTGGTAAGGTTGTTTAGATTGAAACTGTCAACCAAAAATAGAGAAAAAAATTGGTTTATTTTAAATTCTTAATGGGAGTTTTGTTAGTAGGAGGTTGGGTTGATGTGAGAGATAATAATGTGAGAACATGTGTGCAACCCTCATGCTTCAAGTGGTATTGGTGATATTTATCATGATAAATAGCATGTTGGGCCTGGTGGTATGGAACTCCTAGTAACAAATCAACATAATCGAGAGCATAAACATAAAATACCATGGTATATCGGGAAGGGACAATACAAAATGTCATGATATAACGTTGGGAGATAGTAAGGTGATGAACTTCATTTTGGACCCTACTAAGCTCATACGGTTTTGGTTGTGGAGTGATAGAAAAAATAAGGCATTGAACTAGGTCATGTGCTATAAGATACTTTTGATTCTCATTATCAAGACAAGAGCCACCACCTCATGTTTGGTCTGACAATTATGGGTAAACATAGGTGCAACTAAGGTGTCATATTTATTAACATTCATGAATATGAGAGAGGAGTCTTCTTCGGTAGGATTTTCAAGAGAAACAAATGAAAGTGGAGTAGGGGAATATGTTTTCTTGACCTCTGTAAAAGGTGTCTTTTTGGGGCACATATTTTTAAGTGCTCGACAGCATCTGAAAGCATATGAGTTGGTATTATGAAATGTACACCAGTGGATATTTTGCGGTGTGGGGGATAAGACAGGGATGCCATTAGAAGGACCAATAGGAGACAAACCATTTTTTTCTTGAGGAAATCATATTTTAGGAGCCACTTTACATTCCTAAACTAAGGCTTGAATAATGGCCCTATCTAAAGAAGTATTATAAAAAAAATCAACTTCTAGAAAAACTATTAGTGGATTGGAATTAAATTTTATAATTAACACCTTGTTTGGATAAAAGATACTTAGTTGAATGTGAAATTTGCAGAACACATAGATGTATGCTTGCATTGATTGGTTTGGTAGTTTCTAGAGATACAACCATTTTGGAAGGAGATTCTTGAGATATCACGGGGAATAAAAGAATTCTCTTAGGGTGTCACAGAAGTCATTTTAAGATGTGATACATGTGGATCTAATATATTCTAGTTCTATGAGCCTAGCGACCAAGGTTATATTCTTGAGCTGAGTATCCCACCATGTTTACATCACGCCCTCCAACCATAGACTTTCTATTTGAAGCCTCATGTCCTCTTCCCTCACGAGACATGTTTTCAAATTAGTGGAGAGACTTTGGAGCCAGGAATTGATATCCTCTCCATTCATTTGGCTCACGAATTTGGGAAATTGAAAGCGTGTATCTAACATCATTTTCCTTGGAAAGTGGCTTTGTTGTTGTAGTGTAATTAGATCTTGAAGATCCATGGCTAAATCATGTAACAATGAGCCCTTGGTTGAGAGTTCTTGATGGGGAAACCTGATTTTCATCCATGAAATGGATTGAGATATATGACCCCAAACAATAATGTGTAGTGGGGATTTGTAGCAAGGAGGGTGCAATGAGAAGGAAGTTGAATTATTAAGCTTCAAATCCCAAAAACAAAATATTCAAAGAGGTGGATGGCTTCCAAGATATTATGCTCTGAAACCGATTGATCTACGTGCATATTAGAAGAGATCCAGAATGAAGAAAATAATGCATAAGTTCTGAAAAAAAATACCACGGTCTTATTATGAGGGATTTACGAAAATTTCATAAATAATGAAAACATTTTCCTTATTAATTTAATTACATAATATATTGCATAAAAATAAAATATTTTATTAGATAAAGAAAAATACATTGAGATGTTTTCTTCTTTAATATGTTTAGATGTTTCCTTCATTTTTAGCTTTAGATGTTGCCAAAAAAAAGAGTGTGTTTTTTCTTGGTTTTCCAATCAATTAAATGTTATTGGTGTGTATTTATTGATTTGCCAAATAAACCCATGTCTCATTGTTTTTATTTTTTATTTTTATTTTTATTTTCATTTTTTTACTTTTGGGAAAATATATATTAAATTAAATATCTTGTAGATTATAAAGTATATTTCCTTTATTAGGAATTTGGCTTCTGTGATCCATAAAATGTGTATAAAAATTTTCGGTGAAAATCACATGTAGGAAAATTTTGTCAACGCGTTTCGAACTAGCTAGTGTGGTTCATCATCAGGACAAGATGAGATTCATCATTAGGACAAGATGAGAAATCTGATCAAAGAACCCATTTAAATAGATAGGAAAATCTCCAACTAACCGTTGTAAAATAATGACTAGTTTGACTAGAATAAGAAATTAAATTAAATTAAATTTTGTCTTATTTTATTATATTTTGATTTTTTTAATGCTATCTAATTTGAATATAATTTAATATTAATACTTTTTTTAATATAATTTAAAATTTGTAGTATTTTAATACTTTTAATTATATGTTATATAGTTAAAATTCATTAATAGTTATATGTTATATAATATAATCTAATAAAAATTCTTATTTAATTTAATTAAAAGGTAATTTAACTAATTTAAATCATAATCTAATCATAATAATAATAATAATAATAATAATAGTGAAAATTAAAATTAAAAAGGAACAGACAAGGAGAAAGAAATCGGGAGCCCGAGTTGAGGGAACGACAAGAGGGAGCACAGGGGAAGAGAACAAGCAACTAACAGTGAAGGGCAAGAATTCAGCGTCTGCTAACACTCCACGCATCATTCATGTTAAGGTTAACCAGCCTCTTTTCGATTTCCAAGGCTTCCCTCAACTTGCGGTGGTGGAAATGGTCAATCCTCGTAATAACCTCAGCATCTTCAATACAAATGTGATGATTTGTCCTTTCAGCATGCTCTGCTAAGGCATAGGACGGTGATATACTATGTCTAAGGTTAGCGACATGTTAATGAATCCTTTGATTAATTGATTGACCAGTTTCGTTGATGTAAGGCATCCCACAAGAGCACGGAATCAAGTAAACACCCTTACCATCCTCAGGGAAAATCGGGTCCTTCACCATTCAGAGTTAGAGCTTAGATTGGTTAAGGACCCGATTTTCCCTAAGGATGGTCAGGGTGTTTACTTGATTCCGTGCTCCTGTGGGACGCCTTACATCGGTGAAACTGGTCAATCAATTAATCAAAGAATTCGTGAACATGTTGCTGACCTTAGACATAGTAGATCACAATCATCTGCCTTAGCAGAGCATGCTGAAAAGACAAATCATCAAATTTGTATTGAAGATGTTGAGGTTATTGCGAGGATTGACCATTTCCACCACCACAAGTTGAGGGAAGCTTTGGAAATCGAAAAGAGGTCGGTTAACCTTAACAGGGTGATGGGTGGAGTGTTAGCAAATGTTGGATTCCTTCCCTTCACTCTTAGTTTCTTTTTCTGTTCCCTTGTGCTCCTTCTTATCATTCCCTCAACTCAGGCTCCTAATTTCTTTCTCATTGTCTGTTCATTTTGAATTTTCATTATTATTATTATTATTATTATTATTATTTAAATGAGTAAAATTACCTTTTAAATAAATTAAATAAGAATTTTTATTAGATTCTATTATATAACATATAACTATTAATGAATTTTAATTATATAACATATAATTAAAAGCATTAAAATAATAAAAATAAAAATATTAAATTATATTTAAATTAAACAGTATTAAAAAAAATAAAGATAAAATTTAATTTAATTTTTTATTCTAGTTAAATTAGTAGTTATTTACAACAGCTAGTTGGAGATCTCCCTATCTATTTAAACAAGTTCCTTAATCAGATTTCTCAACTTGTCCATATGATTTTCACCGAAAGTTTTTATACACATATATTTCCTTTAATTAACTAGATTAATTTATTTTTTGTAATATTTCATGTTGATAAAATATTTAATAAATTATAAATATTTAATATTTTAATATTTTGTTTATAATATGGTTTATTAAAAAATTAATATAATTTAATTAATTAATTAATTAAAGTGAGAATTTTAATTAAAATGACAACACATAGATAGATACCCTCTCCAAGTGTGGGAGCTCTTCTTCGGGGGGTGATGCATTTTGAATACCTAGTCAATGACGTTGGGCCTCTCTTTTTGCTCTGTTTTTATTTTGTCCTATATTATATGTGGAGCATTTTGTTTTATGGTGGTATTATCTCTTTACCCTCTCCAAGTGTGGGATATCTCTTCTTCTGGGGGTGATGCATTTTGAATACCTACTCAATGACGTTGGTCCTCTCTTTTTGCTCTGTTTTTATTTTGTCCTATATTATATGTGGAACATTTTGTTTTATGGTGGTATTATCTCTTTAGGCCTTTCTAGCCCGTCTCTGTTTGCAGTCATTTTTGCTAGTTTTTTTGGCGTTGCAATGAAAGCTCCTCGGCAAAATGCCCGTTCCATACGTTCTATTAAGTTTGCTATCATTGAGAGTATTTGGACGTTTTTATGTTTTTTTTTTTTAATTTGGAACTATATCTTTTTGCTATTGGATACGTATTATAGGGTTTATTGCTTGCAAATGATTAGGTAAACTTGTCTTTTATTTAATGAATTATGTAAACATTTTTAATATATATATATATATATATATAAAAGTTGTTTATAAAGGTGCAGGAATCGCCATTAAAAGTGATCAAAATCTAGGAAAAAGAAATTAAGAAGTGTTTGATTCATGTATTTTATGGTAAAAATGAATTTAGGATCATCAAAAACATTGAAGTTTGATAGCTATAATTTGGATTTACAAAAATTTCTGTTAGATTTTTTTAAAATCTTACTAGAATTTCTATGATTTCCAATGAAAAAAAATAGTCTAGTTAGACTACAACTTTTAGAACCATTAAGTTGAAATTTAAGTACATATTTTTGTTAAATTTAATAGATAAAAAATTAGAAAGTGCAAGCTTCTGTGATCCATATATTATTAAAATAAATCTTCAAGGAAATCACATAAGAAATTTTGGAACGCATGCATTTCGAACTACTGACTCTAGCTCGTCATCAAGATACTAAAGATTGGCTGATCCAACTATCCAATTTTATAACAGGAAAAGAGAAGCCACAGTCATAACCCAAGAAAAAAATAAAAATATTACAAATAGTTGAAAATAAATAAATAAATAAATAAAAATAAAAACACAAAAATCCCAACCTAAAATAATAAAATAAAAAACAAGTCAAATAAAAATATATAAAATAATCAAATTTAAACTTTCAAAATCGCCAGAATCAAACAGATACGAACCAGTCAATGTATATCCACAGCTCATGAGCACCAAGTCGTCGTATTTAAACAATAAAGACAATGGTAACGATCTAAACGATAGTTAAGCTAAAGATTTAATCCAAAGTCCCTTTTGGGAAAACTATGTTTATTGTTAGGCTAATATTTTCAATGTGTTAATTCTTAAGGGAAGAGTTCGAATAATATAGTTATTGTTTATTGGTTTAATTTTCACATAAATGATACCTTTTGTTTTTTCGTAATTATTTCTTTAATTATGGTGTAAATGTATGTGATTAAGAAGGTAGTTGTTACAACTAATTTGACTTAGAGAAAGAAAATATATAAAAGAAATAATATATTAAATTATTTTATTATTATATTATATTTAACTTAGTTTAATTAGTTAATAATTATAATATATTTTATTATTTATAAGAAAATATATAAAAGAAATAATATATTAAATTATTTTATTATTATATTATATTTAACTTAGTTTAATTAGTTAATAATTATAATATATTTTATTATTTATTTCTTTAATTTTAAAGTATATTAAAGAAATTAAATAATAAAATATATTATAATTATTAACTAATTAAACTAAATTAAATATCATATAATAATAAAATATTTTAATATATTATTTCATTTATATATTTTTTCTTTTTTAGTCAAACTAGTTGTTATATTTTAACGGCTAGTTGGATCTTCTTTTTATCTTTTTAACTCTGTCTCCTTGAGTCGATTTCTCATCTTGTCATGAATAAGAATCACATTGGTTGGCTTCTCATCTTGTCATGAATAAGAACCATATTGGTTGGCTCGAAAAACGTACACAATTCATGATCATATATGATTATCATTGAAAAATGTATTTTACAAATTATGGATTACAGAAGCCAAATTCCATAAATAGTTATTTTTCATTTTTATAAAAATATGTTAGTATTAGTCCAATTATATCAATTAAAAAGCTAATAACTATTCAAAGACGTCAACTCATAATATACATCAAAACACTTACTTCATTATAAACATAGCTTTGCTAAAATTAAAAACTTATAAAAACTAATTAATTTGTAATTTTATTTTATATTATTATTAATAATTGTAAAAAAATAAATATATAAGTTAAACTTTTATACATTAAAAAAGCCACAAATCAAGATTCTTAACCATGAATCTTTACCGCATTTTATTATTGATATTTTTAACTTGTAAATAATGGTTGTTATAATATTATGGATTAATACAACGATCATTAGCCTTATATGTCAAAAAAACTAAAGTCGCCTCATATTTTTTTTAAATTAATCAATTTAATTAAAAGAACAACAATCATAATTATTTTGATGAAAATTTCCAACTTTTTAATTAATGTATAATGTTATAAACATGCTAGAATATTTAGTGAAAGCTAAATCTTCATAATTTACCTAATAATTAAATTAATATTTTTAAAACTCTATTTATAAATAAACACAAGAAAGAATAACAATTTTAACCATTATTTTTTTTTCATTGTAAAGCTAATTCTATTTATATGGTACAAAAAATTACATGTCAAGCTTGTCCCACCGAAGCTGCAAAACTAGCCAATTCCGGTGGGAAGAATGTTCAAAATAGCAGAAATGGGACTGCCCCTGTTGGGGAAACCAACCCTGAGGTTAAGCCAGTTCCTAGTAGCAATGCTTCCCCAAGTGGGGAAACCAGCATATAACTTAGTTAACCAAAAATTAAGCATATCGTACATATAAAAGTAAAGAAAAAAAACAGTATTGAAAGTGTCACTAGCTAAGAAGGGAGGTCTCCTGGTGCTATTCCTGTCTTGGCTTGTCATTTTTCAGATATTTTGGAAGTGGCTCTTCCACAATGAAGTAGTCGTAGTGATCGGAGGAGTCACCATCCTGCTTTGACATCTGGGTAGTCAGTTCAAGCGTGGCAAAAGAGTGCGTTCCCTGAGCTGTGGCAATATCATATTTGGAGGAGCTGTCACCATCATCATTGTCCGAGGAGTGCTCAGCAGAATCGGTGAGGAGAGCCTCCATATTTCTGTAGAGCTGAGAGTGGGCTGGCGTCAAATTGGACTAACGCTGACGCTTTTGAGAGCTCGAGGTGGAAGGCACGTCAAGGAGTCGTAGCGAGAGGAGGGTCGAGACCTGGTGCAGCTCTAAGGCATCCATATAATTCATATTGATAGTGAATTCCATCAGTCCAGAGCCATCATTGCACAAGGAAGTCGAGCTTCTATCACCTAGGGAGGCGAATTCATCTTCGCGGAGAGAATGAGGCAGGTGAGACGGCTGACCACGTCCTCAAGCGCTGCGGCACCACATCCTTTTTCTGCACATCATGGAAATTTTGAAGGCACTTGCGTGGAAGGGACTGGCTTATAGAGGGAGAGGAGGCAGGAGGCGTCCAACTGAAGAGCGGAGCGAGTGGAAGACAAAGGGGCCGAAATCTCAGAGCGATTACAGACAGAGGGATGAAGGCCATAGGTCTCAATACAGAGGGGGATGGAGGGCTGGAGAAAAAATTCAAATGGATAGACAATTGATATGGAGCAGCAGCGAAGGAGGAATCGTGTGAGGCCATGAAGAATGGCAATTTGCAGTGATGAGGGCAGTTAATAAGGCCAACATTAAAGCTCTACAAGGACAAAGTAATGGCATCGGTCTTCCGCCTGCGGGCATTAAAAGCCCAACTGTGTGAGCCATGCGAGGCCATGTGGCCCTACCGGCTGCCACGCGGTGGATCTGTGCAATAAATCTTGGAGATCACCCACATCCGGGATTAACCAAAATTTTATTATAAATGAAAAAATCAAACTTTTTTTTAACAGCATAGAGAACATAGATGGGAAACTTTTAAACAAAAATATTTTATCAATAAAATAGACATGAATGGTAATTCTAGCATCCTTCAGATTTAATGTACATGTTAAATAATGTAATCCCAACCACCTGCTAGGTGTCGAAACCGTTAGTCCAAGTGTCCAGTTCAGTTTCTAATTAGTCCAGTTTAGTCGAGTTTAACTCCAGTCATTTATTGCTGATGTTTCCAATGTAACCTTATTTAACTAATTCGTAATATTGAGATGAGCAATCCTCTACTCAACTTCTTATAAGTTTTCAATTCTTTTCATGCCAATAATTGAAAACTGAAAATAAGTGGAGCAGAGGATTGCTCATCTCAATATTACGAATTAGTTAAATAAGGTTACATTGGAAACATCAACAATAAATGACTGGAGTTAAACTCGACTAAACTGGACTAATTAAAAACCGAACTGGACACTTCGACTGATGGTTTCGACACCTAATAGCTGGTTGGGATTACATTCTTTAACACTCTTCTTTAATTACAACCACATAAAAATTTAATTCAGATACCTGCTGGTCTATTTCTCAGTGAGGCTTACAATTTAAAAAAAAATCAACTAGATTTGGTTTTCTTCTTCTCTTCTTCCAAATCCTGTAGCCTCTAAATTGTTTCAGATTTTTCGCTTTGCTATATCCTTCAAACCTCAGTTTCTTGATTTGTTGGTGCGGGTCTTTTACTGTTCCAGGCTGTCTAAGCATGTCCTAGACTTCTTCAAAAATTGAATTATATGTAGGCCGCTACCACATATTGTCTTCCGTAGTGCACTTTTCATCATCAATCTGCTGCAACATAAGATTAGAATATATCTTATTTCTTCAAAATTCCGATGCATGAAAATTTCATTGACATGTTCATCATGCATGTCATCTTCAACATTCATATCTACATCTTCTGTGTAGATCTCATCCAGACATGGTGTTGCAAGCCATGTTTCAATAAACTTTAACTCTTCTCCATAATCAATCTGTGTACCTACACACTGGAAATCAATGTTAGAATTAAAAATATTTTCAGAATGACATCCGTTCTGGTCTTTTTTATCTCTAGTGAGAGCTTTCTCCTGTTGTGTTTCATTTTCTGCTTCTACCTCTATCTCTGTTTCTGGTTTCCCTTTGCAAACTTTTTTCTTTGTTTTTGCTTTCCCTTTGCAGACTGTCTTTATCTCTGTTTCTGTCTCTGCCTTTGTCTCTTCTCCACTAACCTGTAATGTTGAAAATAGGTTGTCTTCCACTGTTTGAAGTGGGGTTATCTCACCAAATAACATCATGTCAATATCATGTTTTTGTTGCATCATCTGCAACCAATCATCATTAGCCAAAAATTCATTATCAAAGTTTACATCAACCATATTAGTCACTAGATTTACCATATCATCAGCAAAATCTGTTGTTGGATTCATCATGTCCTCATCAGCAAGCTCTGTTGCTGGAATCACCATATCATCATCAAGCTCTGTTGCTGGATTCATCAAAACATCATCAACAAGCTGTGTTACTGGAATCATCAAAACATCATCAGCAAGCTCTGTTGCTGGAATCAACAAATTTTTGTCAGCAATCTCTGTTGCTGGATTCATCATATCTTCGTCAAAAAGCCATGTTGCTGGTATCATCAAACCTTCATCCACCTGTAGCTATGTACAATGGGGTTCACAATCATCTTCGTGCTCTCTCTTTGCCGCTTTTGCAACTTCTTCAGAGATATCATCCACTTGTGGTTGAGCACAGTGGAATTCAACAAAATATTTATCTCGTTTTAGATTTGGTGCTATAGATCCACCTTGGTTTTCAACTTCAGTGCTCCCCTTTGTACCAAAACATCTCTCAATGGTATCCCATGCCTCCTTGGCTATCTTAGCATCTGAAATTAGAGGAAGAATGTTGTCATTGACAGATTCTTTTATGCATTTTAATGCATAGGCGTCTTTTTGCCTCTTTATTTATAGATCTAAAAAGATCTCGAACATCTTTTGTTTTTGCTTTAGCCCCTTAGCTTTTCCCATGACCTCGTTGCTTGACTTCAACAAACAAACGAGTCTCTTTCTATAGATTCACTTTCACTTTCTCACATTACAACTTTAATTTTTATTTTTTTTATTTGTAAACTCCAAAAAAAATATTTATGCCATAAACCATTAAAATTCCTTTCCTTTACGAGCCCCTTTTTCCTTTCATAAAACCTCTGCAAATTTTGAAGTTTTGTTTTAAAAAAAACTTTTAAAAAATTCCTTCATATAAAAGGGCTAACTCATTTTGCAAATCAAGTGGAAAAACTTACATAAGCATATATAAATCATATGAAGCATTAAAGAAATCGAAGTAGCTCATACAGATTGAGTTTCTTTGTGTGAATGACATTAACGCAATTGCTCCACAGCTGACCCCAATTTCTGAAAAAAATACCTTCGTATGAATTTTCTTTGGTAAATGACATTAACGCGGCGCTCCAGCTCTAGCCCGCATTTACCTTAATGCAGCGAATTTCAGTCTGGTCCCGCGTCACTTCAAAATCCGTGCAAGTAATTGGAACTAACGCGACCCTATGCTCTTGGCTCTTGTGTTAGTAACGTTGGGAGTCTTCTCAAGCAGTGCGTTGCAACAGAAATGCTGACACGATTCTTTGCTCTTCTGGGGTGAATTAATAACGCTCAACATTTTTTAAAACAATGCGTTACTCTGGATGCACATCAAATTAATAAAAAATCAATCTCAGCCTTTTTCTCAAATTGGATTTCTTCATGGGCTTTGCGTGGCTTTTTCTTTATCTTTTTTTTTTCTTACTCGCAGGAGGCGTCTTCAACTTTCCTCAAACTTCTGCTACTCTGTCAAAGAGTCTTATGCAGGCTCACCTCTCCTCTCTACTGCTCTAACTTGGCTCTGTTGCTGCTCTGTAGAGAGGCTTATGCAAGCTAGCTCTGATACCATGACAAGAATTGAAAACTGAAAAGAAGCCGAGCAGAGGATTGCTCATCTCAATATTACGAATTAGTTAAATAAGATTATATTGGAAACATCAGCAATACATGACTGAAGTTAAACTCGACTGAACTGGACAAATTAGAAGCTGAACTAGACACTTGAACTGATAGTTTCGACACCTAACAAGTGGTTGGGATTACAATCTTTAACAATACCTAAGAAACTCTAGGAATAAAACAAACATGAATGGTAAGTCTAACCTCCATCAGATTCAATGAACCTAAGAGACTAGAGGAAAATAAAGGGCTTTATATAAACAATTCGAAGTTGACTGATGTTAAATATATCATGTATTCAAATTATGGCTTGCATCTATTTTTAACCCATCTATCTCAGAAAACTCTCGGAAAATATAAACGATTTGAATAGCTAATTCAATGTCATATCCAGTTTTTCGATGAAGTTGGAAACTTCCACATGACATGCACGAGACATCCTTACGTTCTTTTATGAATTGGGTGCAGCACATTGTAGTAATGAGATATCCATGAAACTGGCACAGGAAGCTATATAAATTACGACCTCTCAGAGAATCGTACAGTGGCATTAGTTTAAACAGAATGAATTTGTTTTAGAATGGATGACACAACTGTCATTGTTACGAACAGAAGCCACATAATACTCTAAGAATATAATGGTCATAATTATCTTAAATGTTCGATCAACCTAGGAAAATATTGTCAGTTCTCACGAAAACTTGGCAGCAGCCCTGCCTTTCTGTGTACGAGGTTTTCTGTAAACTTCCTCTAAAAATTTCGAAGTTCCTGTCATAATCGGCTTATTTCCTAGTTTCCCATTTTGAGTATTTTATTTATGGCGGAGCAGCTAACCATCATTCTGTTCAAAGATGTTATTACAAAAGTCTCAGAAGTATAAAAAGTAATAAACATCGGGAGTATGTACCTACAGGAAAGATGTTCGGCAAAGGAGCTTGAAAAGGTTGGCTTAAAATGTGGTATATATTTGTTCACATTTAGCAAATCACTCTACGATCATGGTGGAATTTTCTTTATTATATATCTTATTTTCTTCTTAATGGTTTAATCTGTAATTATTGATATGTGTTTAATGATAAAATGTTTTTTGATGGGTGAAATTAACTAGATTATGGTTCATATTATATTGAGTATATGATCTGTAATGATCTGATTTCAGTTAAAAAAAGTAGACTCTATTTTTCCGTGAGTGTCGACTCTGGTTAGATCATAAAATTTTGTATATCTGACTTACAAAGAATCACTAATTCATCATGGTTTAGAAAAAATAAATTAGTCTGTAATGGAATGGATTAATCTGTAATTGGAATCGGCATTCGTTGATATCGTATTTTGGTAAATGTTGAATATAGACTCTGTGAAAAACTTATATTTGAAAATGTAGAACCTAATTTCTTCCATTCGGAAAGTGTGGAAATAACCGAAAATATTATATATGTGAATACTTTTATTTTTAAGATTAGCTTGGAATGGTTTAAAAATTGTAATTAGAATTATTATAAAATTGCTTTATTTATTTGGAGTTCACTTTTTATTTATTCAAGTCAATAGCCTGAACTTTTAAGATAACGGATATATTTTTAAAGAAGGAGAGCTTTTCTTTGATAGAATTTTTAAGTGGTTTTTTTTTTTTAATAATGGTGATGAGTTAGTGTATATATGTTAATGATGATAATATGTCATTAATCTCATATATATATATATATATATATATATATATATATATATATATATATATATATATATATATAATTTTTTTTTTTTAATATATAATGGTTCATTATTATTTAAAATAAATTTTTAAATGAAAAATGATTTCAATATTCTACAAAATTTTTTGAATATCTAAATTATGTGAACTTTACAATTTAAACTTGAGTCCAACCAATTCTCTCCCAATTTTAAATAAAATTGATTTAAAAAATATTAAAGTAATGCTTTAAAAAAATAAAATAATATTCTTAAAAAATATCTATAAGATTACTTTCGATATTATGCACTTAATTAAGTAGAGGTAAAAGTGGGGTTTTTTTTTTTTTAAATGAGTATTATGTAAGGAAAGGATACCTTCCACCATCTATGTATCCATCCAACGAACTTGGTTTGTCATAAAATTTTCTTTGTATTTTTAATTATGTAACACGAAAGTAATTATGAAAAAATGAGTTGTAATTATGAAAAAGTGATTTATTATTATTATTATTATTATTATTATTTATTTAAAAGAAACTATAGTTTTCACTTTTCATATTTCTTTTCTAGAAATTTGGATTATGATTCAAAAAGAATTGCATTTTTAAATATATTTATGTTGTCACAGAAGGAATTTGGATTATCATAAAATATATTTTTTTCATTTTTAAACACATAGTAAGGAAAAAGGCTTACTAGAATATTGTTTAACTTACTTTTTTAACATAAGTAAGTTTTATTATTTGTTTTGAATAACTAAAAAATAATAATTTGTTTTTATATGTTGGTGTTTTATATAATATATTAATAGTTAATAGGTGTGAGCATGTCATAAATATTACTCTTTATTTTATTATAATTAAAGAAAATGTATATAGTCAATATAATCATGATAAACGTAAATAACTTTCAATGAAACAATACAAAGACGGCTCACCAAAAAAAATCATATGAATGAAATTTAAGCTATCATTAAACCCACAAAACCACTTAAATTACGTTTAAGTCATTCATATATATATATATATATCATTTATATATAATTTAGAATTAAATATACACCGTACACATTTACATGATGTAAGTGGAACAGATTTTATTGACAACTCCAAAGAGAGCCCAAATACTTACTGGAGGACCTTTTTTTTTATCTCAAAGTCTCAACACTATAAACACATTTTATTATTTTGAAGTTTAAGCTAGCTGTTGGAAAGGAAGAGGATATTAAACACAAAATAACACAAGTATTTCACACACAAACATACTAGCTGCTTCTCTTCTATTAAACATATGAACTTCAATATCATTCGCTGAATACAATGAACCCGGTGAAGGGTCTTTATCACTCACTTGACATGCACACACTTACATAACTCGACTTGAACATTACTCATTTAAATGACTCTCTAACTGACTTACCAAATTCATGTATCACACAACTCAACTAAATCAATGCTTACTTAATTGATTGTATAACTTTGCATGCGGGAGTTAATTAACTATTTTAACACCCTCCCTTAATTACGACTCCTAAACTAAAACATTAACTCATGACAACTCAAACATGTTTGTTGGTCTATGTCTCAACTAGGCTTACAACACCCAAGTTTCTTTGTGAAACTCAAACACATCTATTGCTAATGGCTTTGTTAATATATCAGCCAATTGATCACTATATTTACAAGGTTTCAAGTGAACTTCTTCATTGCTCACAAGTTCTCTAATAAAGGGATATCTAGTATCAATATGCTTTCTCTTTTGATGAAACAAATTATATGAAACAATACAAAGACAACTCACAAAAAAAATCATATCTATGAAATTTAAACTATCATTACACCCTCAAAACCACTTAAATTACATTTAATCATATAAATAATATATATATTATGTATATACTTTAGAATTAAATATACACCGTACACGTTTACATGATGTAAGTGAAACGGATTTTTTTGAGAACTCCAAAGAGAGCCCAAAAACCTAGTGGAGGAATATTTTTTTATCTCATTCTCAACACTATAAACACATTTTATTATCTTGAAGTTTAAGCTAGTTGTTGCCAAGGCAGAGGATATTAAACACAAAATAACACAAGTATTTCACACACGAACATACATATGCTGCTCTTCTATTAATCATACGAACTTCATTCTCACTCACTGAATATAATGAACCCGTTGAAGGGTATTTATCACTCACTTGACATGCACACAGTTACATAACTCAACTTGAACATCACTCACTTAAATGATTCTATAACTCACTTACCAAATTCATATATCACACAACTCAACTAAATCAATGCTTACTTAATTGATTGTCTAACTCTGCATGTGGGTGTCAATTAACTATTTTAACACTCCTCCTTAACTATGTCTGCTAAACCAAAACATTAACTTATGAAAACTCAAACATGTTTTCTGGTCTATGTCTCAACTAGGCTTACAACACCCAAGTTTCTTTTGTGAAAGTCAAACACATCTATTGCTAATGGATTTGTCAATATATCAGCCAATTTCTCACTAGATTTACAAGGTTTCAAGTGAACTTCTCCATTTCTCACAAGTTCTCTAATAAAGTGATTTCTAGTATCAATATGCTTACTCTTTTGATGAAACAAAATATTCTTGAATAGTGAAATCGCTAATGTGTTTTCCAAGTATATCGTTGTTGATCCTTGTTGTTTCTACTTGAGTCCATCCAATACTCTTCTTAACCATACTGCTTGACATGATGTTGAAGTTGCTGCTACCTATTCTAATTCTGCTGATGATAGTGTCATAATAGGATGCTTCTTAGATTCCCATGAAATCACACCTTAACCAAATGGAACACATAACCGGATGTGTTCTTCCTATCATCCAAATTACCTACAAAATCACTATCTATAAATCCAATCAAATATTTATTTTATGTACTTTCATACATTATGCCACAATCTATGGTTCTTGTTATGTATCTCAGAATTCTTTTTTTTACACTCCAATGTGTCTTTTGGAGTCTCCATAAATCTGGAAATCAAACTCACTCCTTGCATAATATCTAGTATTGTAGTTGTGAGATACATGATGCTGCCAACCAATCCTTTGAATAGAGTTGGATTAACATCCGATCCTCCATTATCCTTACTTAATTTTGTACCTATTGCAACTGGTGTAGGTACAGGTTTTCAATTATCCATCTTGAATATTTTTCAGGAAATCTCTTGCATATTTATTTTGACAAATAAAAAATCCTTTTTGAGATTGCTCAAATTAAATGCTAAGAAAATATTTCATGAGACGAAGATCTGTCATCTCAAATTCTTTCATCATGGCTACTTTAAATTCATCTAACTCAAGGTCACCTGTAAAAATCATATCATCAACACATAAGCAAACAATCATAATCTATCCATGCTCATTTACCTTTTTGTACAAGGTAGCTCAATGCTGCTTCTGCAAAATCCATTCTTAATCATGTAATTGTCGATTCTGCTATACCATGCTCTAGGTGTTTGCTTCAGTCCATAGAGCGCATTCTTTAGCCTATAAAGTTTATCTTCTTTGCCTTCAAATTTATATCCGGGAGGCTGCTGCACATAAATTTCTTCTTCTAGAATTCCATTCAAGAAGGTTGTTTTGACATCCATCTGATATACTTTGCACTTTTTCTAAGCTGTTGTTGCTAGAAATTCTCTTACAGTATCGAATCTGGCTACTGGAGAAAACATTTCTCAAAAGTATATTCATGGTTGTTGCGAGAATCCTTTTGCTACAAGTATTGCTTTAAATATGTCAATTTCACCTTTCTCATTCAGCTTTGTCTTGTACACCCACTTCACACCAATGAGTTTTTTATCATTTGGAAAATTAACCAAATCCCATTTATCATTCTTTTCAATAGAGTCAATATTTTCATCCATGGCTTGCACCCAATTTTTATCTCTGATTGCTTCTTCAAATGAAGAAGGTTTGAATGCCAACAATGCAAAATTTGAACTAACATCCAAATCATCATAAATATCTTTTAAAATTATCATATTTTTCTTACCATTTCTCGATTCATTACTTGATTGGATGCTTGGAGAATTATGGTCTCTTGATTTGATTGAAGATCCATGATGCTCTGAAAATCTTGGAGTCCTTGCTGGTGTGACTCTGTTTGGTGTTCACTCTATTGATTCTTAATCCTCATTTTCTGCTACATCACCCTCTTCCATTAATGTTGCTTGTGCATCGATTGTTTTGTTTACAGTTCCATTCCATGACTCTTAACCTTTGAACACAACATCTCTGTTAATTATTGTCATGTTGGTGACAGGGTTATACAATTTGTAAGATTTTGTCTGATCACTATAACCAGTAAATATGAATTTTTCACTTTGACCATTGAATTTTCCTCTTATCTTCTTAGGCACATGTACATAGGTTACACATCCAAAAACTCTGAAATGAGATGCACTGCATGACATATCTGACTATGCTTTTTCTGGTACCCTATTCATCACACTCTTTGTAGGAGATCTGTTTATCACATGAAAAACACATGCAACTTCTTCTACCCAATACTCATTAAACAAGTTTCTTGCTTTCAACATGGTCCTTGTCATGTTCATGATTGTTCTGTTCTTTCTCTCTACTACACCATTCTGATGTGGTGTATATCTGGTTATAAATTATCTTCTGATGCCATGTTGTTTGCAGTACACATGGAATGATTTCGAATCATAATCTCCACAATGATATGATATCATTACCTTGATCTGCCGATCACTTTGGTTCTCTGCTAAGGCTTTGAACTCTTTGAACTTTGCAAAAGTTTCAGACTTCTACTTGAAGAAGTAAACCCAAGTCTTTCTGTTATAGTCATTAATAAAAGTGAGGAAGTAACAACTTCCACCAATCGACTGTGTCCTCATAGTTCCACACAAGTCTGTATCTACCAACTCAAGTGGTTTCTTTGCTATGTATGAGACTCCCTTCAGGAAACTTTCACAGTGTTTCTTTGCCAAGATGTAACACTCACCAGTGCTAGTAGGTTATTTGATGGGAGGTAATCCTCTAACCATCTGTTTCCGCTGCAACAATCTTAAACTCGAAAAATGCAAGTCTTCAAACTGAAAGTTCCATAACCAGTAATCATTAGAACATGCAACTGTAAAAGAACTAACCTAATCTCTGTAGTTCAAACTGAGAGGAAAGAATTTGTTTGTCGGCATCTGCACCTTTTCTATCAGCTACTTTGCTTGGGGGGTTTTCATAAATTACACACTCTTGTCCCTGAAAAATAACTCTGGATCATTTCTGTGTTAATTGACCAACACTTATCAAATTGTATTTGAGACCAGGAACATAATATACGTTTGAGATTGTCTTTGGCTCCCCCTGCTTGGTCAGTATATTGACCACTCTTTTGCCATCTACATCCACAATCTTATCAGTCCCGAACGTTACTTCTTTATTCACCGATTGAAACAAATTTGCAACCAAATTATTGTTTCCTGTCATGTGGTTACTATAACCACTCTAGAATAGCCACACTTTATTAGATGGTTCATGCATGGTGTTGCATGCTAGGAACATGGAGTTAGTATTCTCTGTACTAACATTAGCTCTCTGATTTCCTTGATCAACTATCTTCTTCCTGCAATCACGAGCATAGTAACCAAATTTATTGCAATAATAACATTTCACCTTTTATTTTTCAAACCTTTCATTATTGTGAAAGCTTGTGCTGTTGCTACTTCCACTTTGATGTTAATTCTCTTCTCAGCCATCTCTTTGACCACCATAGCTTCCGCCCCATCCTCTCCTTCTCCATCGACCTCTGCCTTGAGCTCTTAAAATATAAACTTGACTTTTGAAAGCTATTTATAAAGTGGAATCCTTATTTCTAACTATCCCTACCTCATGTGATAGAAGTGATCCCATCAACACATCAATTGTCAGTTTATCCAAATCCTTGGCTTCTTCTATGGCTTCTTCTATGGCTTCTACCACAACATCAAACTTGGTAGACAAAGATATAAAGACCTTCTCAATCACTATTTGATTTTTAATGTCTTCACCATAAATTTTTAACTGATTTACTACAAACATGGCCTGATTAAGAAAAGAATCGATGTCCTCTGTCTCCTTCATCTGCAGACTTTCAAAATCTCTCCGAGTATTCTGCAATTTAACAATATTGACTTTTGTCATACCTTCATAGCTTGTTGCCAAAGTTTCCCATGCTTCCTTTGTTGAAGACGTGATCATTATATTCTTGAACACTGCTAGGTCCACTCCCTACTAGATAAGAAGCAATGCGTGTGTATTCTTCCTTTTGTATTTCTTCCATTGTTCTCTCTCTGTATTACTAAGGGCTCATTCTTCTGCATCATTCTCAGGTTCTGCAAACCCCAACTTGACATAATCCCAAACATCATGTGCTTTAACATGATCTCTATTTTAATGGCCCACACATCATAATATTTCTCTGTGAAGAAAAGAAATTGTGGCTAAAAACGATGTGGCCATATTACTTAAAAAAAATCTTTTATAACAAAACCTTAAATTTTTCTTTTTTTAATTTTGTTAGACCACTTAAAAAAAACCCTTTAATTAAAACACTATTTTTTATTTTTTTTTATAAATAAAACATCTTCTTACCATAACACTCTCTTAAACACTTGTATTTTAAAAAAATCCCATTTAAAATAAAAATAAATATTATAAAATACCTTTTAAAATTAATTATTTATATAAACTTCCTTTACACTTTTCAAATCTTTAAAAAGAAAACATACGTATATCAAATCCCTTTTTTTTTAAAAGTTGGTACTATTTCGTAAAAGAAACCGTCCACGTGACCTTATAATATTAAAAAAATAAACATTTCAAAAAAAACTCACGTATCAGTTTCATTTTTTATTTGATTTTTTTTTTTTCATTTTTTTTTTCTTCTTTTTCATCTTTTTTTGGGCTGCTGGTTTTGTTAAAAGGCTTACCTCGATTGCGCACCCTTGTCAAATAGAAAATTGGGGAATAAACCAGATTATCACAAACTTTTAAGTTTCACTATTTCTACGTAGTTTCTCAACAAGAAAGGTGTGGACCTGGGAATTTTTTGCACTAAAAATGTGTGGACTTACGCATTTACGTATTTTTTAATCTGTTCAACGATTTTGCAATTTTTTCAAAAAGAGTTGCCAACTTCTTGGCTTTTTGCTTTTTTTTCTTTAGCTTTGCTTTCCTACAAATCTTCTAATCTTTCTTTGGAGTTGATATCAATTTGTTGGAAAAACAGAAGATATTAAACACAAAATAACACAGGTATTTCACATACAAATATACGAGCTGCTGCTCTTTTATTAATTGTATGATCTTCAATCTCACTCATTGAATACAATGAACTTAGTGAATGGTATTTTATCAGTCACTTGACATGTACACACTTACATATTTAGACTTATCAAACTCACTCACCAAATTTATCTATCACACCGCTAAACTAACTCAATGCTTTTTTAATTAATTATCTAACTCTACATGGTGAAATTAATTAACTATTTTAACACTAGCTTCATTTATTTTATGCTATTTTATTTGAAATATTCTAATTATATATTTATAGGTGGGTGATAAGATTTTAGGTCACTCACTAAAATGGACGGATCACTGACTCTACTGCGACAAGGAACTCCTGGAAAAACAGGTTCTGACACGTCCTTTCCAGACTTGAGATACAAACTTGATTTTGATCCGTTCTGCTCCCATCGCAAGTCCTTAAATTACTCCTGAGGTTAACTACCACACTAAACCCCATCACTGGTGTCCAACATTATGATATAGATTGATAGCAATCGCACACTGCCAATTGTACGCCTCCATTCAAATTGTGTGTCGTCAACCTCATTCGGTGATATATTCTCGCAGCTTCCGTTGACAATCACACATAAAAATAGAAAGTCAGAATAGACCCTTAGACTCAGTACTGCCCTAAGGGCTTACCCGTCCTTGGATTTTCAGCACTTCCAAATGATCTTTCAACACTTAGTTTTAATCTTGAAAGTGGCATGATGGCAACAATCAATACCATCGGGAAATATTTTTTCAACGTGTTTCTTATCTGCCCTAAATGGCAGCATTAGTCTTACTTCTATTGTATCCCATAGTCTCTTGTAATTTATTATGAGAGAATACTTAATCCCACTCTATCACAGTAAGAGAAGGTAAAGATTCATGACTACTGAATGACCTAGAAATTACATTAATAAATATATTCTATAATGAGAAACGCTAAATATGAAGCACAAAACAACCAAGAATTAATATGTCCAACAGGCTCTTCAATAATAAATACGTTTCCATCTCTACTCCATTGTTATTTTAAATAAAATAATTTAAATATATTAAAAGTATTTAAATATAGTAATATGGACTATGAATATGAAGATGAATTCTAATAATATATTTAATGTTAAGTTTATATTCTGGAAAATTTATTAATTTTTTCAGAAAAATTACAATTTTTTGGAATTACATATAATGTAAATTAGTACAATCACATTAAAAATATTAATATAATTGATATGGCTGAAGATTTCATAAATATAACAAAAGAACTATTGCAACAAGAACAATGCTTTACCAATGCACATATTTACTCATTTAATCATGTATAAAAAAGTTATGGGTCAATTTTAACTTAGAAAAAAAAAAAGGAATTACACATTTTATTGTAAAATAGATCATTTTACTAAATAAAATTTGCTTATGTGTAAATTAATGTTATAAATAATAATGAGAAACCTATCAAGGAGGAACTTATTAGAATTGGAATAATTTTACTTAAGATTATTATTAATAATTGTAAAATAATAAATATACAAGTTAAACGTTTATACATTAAAAAAATCACAAATCAAGATTCTTAAGCATGGATATGTACCCCATTTTATTATTGATATTTTTAACTTGTAAATAACAGTGGTTATACTATCATGGATTAATACAATGATTATCAACCTTATATGTCAAAAAAACCAAAGTCTCCTTATATTTTTTTTAAATTAATCAATTTAATTAAAAGAACAAAAATCATAATTATTTTGATGAAAAATTTCAACTTTTTAATTTATGTATAATGTTATAAACATGCTAAAATATTTAGTGAAAGCTAAATACTAATAATTTATCTATGTAAAGCTAATTCTATTTATATGGTACAAAAAATTACATGTCAAGATTTTCTAGCCGAAACTGCAAAACTAGCCAATTCTGGCGAGAAGAATGTTCAAAATAGCAGAATTGGGACTGCCCATTCCGAGGTTAAACTAGTTCTGAGTAGAAATGTTGCCCCAAGTGGGAAAACTAGCATATAACTTAGTTAACGAAAAATTAAACATATTTTCCGTACAAAAGTAAAGCAAAAAAACAGTATTGAAAGTGTTACTAGCTGAGAAGCGAGGTCTCTTGGCGCTAGTCCTATCCCGGATTGTCATTTTTCAGATCTTCTGCAAGTGGCTCTTCCACAATGAAGTAGTCACAGTCATCTGAGGAGTCACCATCCTGCTTTGACATCTGTGTAGTTGGTTTAGGCATGGAAGCAGAGCACGTTAATTGAGTTGCAGCACTATCTTCTTTGGCGGTGCTGTCACCACATTCGCTGTCTGAGGAGTGCTCAATAGACTTAGTGGGGAGAGACTCCATCTTTCTGTAGAGCTGAGAGTGGGCTGACGTCAAAGTGGACTTCCGCAGACGGTTCCGAGAGCCTGAGGTGGAAGGCACATCAGTGAGTCACAACGAGAAGAGGGGCGCAGCCTGGTGTATCTATGGGGCCTCCATATATTTCTTATTGATAATGAATTCCACCGGTACAGAGCCATCATTGTGCAAGGAAGTCGCGCTGCTGTCACCTCTGTAGGCCAATTCATCTTCGCGGAGAGAATGAGGTGGGCGAGAGGTCTGACCACGTCCTCGGCCCCCATGGCACCTAATCCTTTGTCTGAACGGCATGAAAGCGTCTTAAGGCACTAGCGTGGAGGGGGCTGTGTTGCGGAGGGAGAGGAGGCAGGAGGCATCCAACTGAAGAGCAGGGCGAATGGAAGACTGAGGGGTCGAAAGCTTAGAGCGATTTTGGACGGAGGGATGAAGGCCAGAGGTCTCGATGCAGAGGTGGATGGAGGACTGGAGCAGCAAATGCAAATGGATAGACAACCGATAGGGAGCGACAGTGAAGGAGGAATTGTCTGAAGCCATGAAGAATGGAAATTGGCAACGATGAGGATAGTTAAGGAGGCCAGCATTCAAGCTCTGCAAGGACAGAGTAATGGTGCCAATCCTCTGCCTGCGGGCATTAAAAGCCGAGCTGTGTGAGCCATGTGAGGCCATGTGGCCCTGCTGGTTGCCACGAAGTGGATCTGTGCAATTAATCTGGGAGATCACCCACATCCGGGATTTACCAAAATTTTATTATAAATGAAAAAATCAAACTTTTTTTCTATAGTATAGAAAACATAAATGGGTAACATTTAAAAAAACACATTTTATCATTAAAATAGACATGAATGGTAATTCTAACCTCCTTGAGATTCAATGTACCTCAGAGACACGAGGAATAAAATAAACATGAATGGTAATTCTAACCTCCCTCAGATTCAATGTACCTAAGAGACTAGAGGAAAATAAAGGGCTTTATATAAACAATTCAAAGTAGACTGATGTTAAATATATCATGTATTCAAAATTTGGCCTGCATCTATTTTTAACCGATCTATCTCAGAAAACTCGGGGAAAATATAGACGATTTGAATAGCTAATTCAATGTCATATCCAGTTTTTCAATGAAATTGGAAACTTTCACATGACATGCACGGCAAAACTGGGTGTTTTTCTGACACATCCGCGTTTTTCTGAGACATCCTTACGTTCTTTTATGAATTGGGTGCAGCACATTTCAGAAATTAGATATCCAAGAAACTGGCACAGTAAGCTGTATAAATTACGATCTCTCAGAGAATCGTACAGTGGCATTAGTTTAAAAAGAATGAATTTGTTGTGGAATGGATGACACAACTGCCATTGCTACGAACAGAAGCCATATAATACACTAAGAATATAATGGTCATAATTATCTTAAATGTTCGATACACTAGGAAAATTTTGTCAGTTCTCATGAAAACTTGTCTGCAGCCCTGCCTTTCTGTGTACGAGGTTTTCTGTAATCTTTCTCTAAAAATTTCGAAGTTCCTGTTATAATCAGCTCGTTTCCTAGTATCCCATTTTGAGAATTTCGAAGTTCCTGTCATAATCAGCTCGTTTCCTAGTATCCAATTTTGAGTATTTTATTTATGGCGGGGCAGCGAACCATCATTCTGTTCAAAGATGTTATTACAAAATTCTCAGAAGTATAAAAGTAATAAACATTGGGAGTATGTACCTACAGGAAAGATGTTCGGCAAAGGAGCTTGAAAAGGTTCGCTTAAAACGTGGTATATATTTGTTCACATTTAGCAAATCACTTTACGATCATAGTGGAATTTGCTTTATTATATGTCTTATTTTCTTCTTAATGGTTTAATGTGTAATTATTGATATGTGTTTAATGATATTTTTTTTGTTTGGCGAAATTAACTAGATTATGATTCATATTATATTGAGTATATGATTTGTAATGATTTGATCTCAGTTGAAAAAGTACTCTTTTTTTGTGAGTCTCGATTCTAGCTAAATTAGAAAATTTGGTATATTCGAATTATAAAAAACTACTAATTCGTCATAGATTAGAATAAATGAATTAATCTGTAATTGGAATCGGCATTCGTTAATATCATATTTTGGTAAATGTTGAATATAGATTCTGGAAAAACTTATATTTGAAAATGTTGAACCTAATTTCTTCCATTAGCAAAAACGTTTACATTGTGGAAATAACCGAAAATATTATATATGTGAATACTTTTATTTTTAAGATTAGCTTGGAATGGTTTAAAAATTGTAATTAGAATTATTATAAAATTGCTTTCATTTGGAGTTTTATTTTTATTTATTTAAGGAAGATCAACAAATATTTTTTTAAATGAGAGCTTTTCTCATAGATATTTTTATGTGATTTTGTTTTTTTTTTAATAATGGTGATGAGTTAATGTATATCTGTTAGTGATGATAATATGTTATTAATCACTTTTGAATATATATATATATATATATTATTTAATTTTTTTTTAATGTTTTGACATTGATAATATATAATGACTCATTATTATTTAAAAAAAAATTTTAAATAAAAATGATTTCAATACTCTAAAAAATTCCTTGAATATCTAAATTATCTGGAATTCACAATTTAAACCTGAGTCCAACCCATCCTTTCCAAATTTTAAATAAATTTGTTTTAAAATAATATTAGATTAATGCTTAAAAAATAGAATAATATTTAAAAAAAATCTATAAAATTACTTTGAATATTATTTACTTAATTAGGTAAAAGTGAGTTTTTTTTTTAAATGAGAATTATATAAGGAAACGATACCTTCCACCATCGATGTATCCATCCAACGAAATTGGATTGTGATAAAATTTTCTTTGTATTTTTAAATATGTAACAAGAAAGTAATTATGAAAAAATGAGTTCTAATTATGAAAAAGTGAGTTTTTTTATTATTATTATTATTATAAAGAAACCATACTTTCCACCATCGATGTTTCTATTCTAGGAACTTGGATTATGATTAAAAAAGAATTGTGTTTTTAAATATATTTATGTTCTCACATAAAGAACTTGGATTATGATAAAATATTTTTTTTCATTTTTAAACACATTATAAGAAAAAGGGCTTACTAGAATATTTTTTAACTTACCTTTTAAACATAAGCAAGTTTTATTATTTTTATTGAATAATTAAAAAGGAATTTTAATTTGTTTATCTATGTTGGTGTTTTATATAACAAATTAATAGTTAATAGGTGTGAGCTTGTTATAAGTTTTACTCTTTATTTTATTAGACGTATATAGTCAATATAATCATGATAAAGGTAGATAAATTTCAATGAAATAATACAAAGACAACTAAAAAAACATCATATCAATGAAATTTAAACTACCATTAAACCCTCAAAACTATTTAAAAAATTATATTTGAGTCATATAAATAATATATATATTACACCATACACGTTTACATGATGTAAGTGGAACATATTTTTTTGACAACTCCAAAGAGAGCCCAAAAACATAGTGGAGGACAGGCAGATGATATTAAACAAAAAATAACACAAGTATTTCACACACGAATATACGAGCTACTGCTCTTCTATTAATCATATTAACTTCAATCTCACTCACTGAATACAATGAACTCGATGAAGGGTATTGATCACTCACTTGACATGCACACACTTACATAACTCGATTTCACCATCACTCATTTAAATGACTCTCTAACTCACTTACCAAATTCATTTATCACACAACTCAACTAACTCAATGCTTGCTTAATTGATTGTCTAACTCTGCACGTGGGAGTTAATTAATTATTTTAACACTCCTCCTTAATTACGACTGCTAAACTAAAACATTAACTCATGAAAACTCAAACATGTTTGTTAGTCCATGTCTCAACTAGGCATACAATGCCCAAGTTTCTTTTGTAAAACTCAAACTCATCTATTGCTAATGGCTTTGTAAATATATCGGCCAATTGATCACTAGATTTACAAGGTTTCAAGTGAAATCTGCATTGCTCACTGGTTCTCTAATAAAGTGATATCTAGTATTAATATGCTTGCTCTTTTGATGAAACAAACTATTTTTGGATAGTTCAATCGCTGATGTGTTGTCACAATATATCAGTGTTGATCCTTGTTATTTCTGCTTGAGTCCATCCAATGCTCTTCTTAACCATACTGCTTGACATGTTGTTGAAGTTGCTGCTACCTATTATGCTTCTGCTGATGATAGAGTCACAATAGGATGCTTCTTAGATGCTCATGAAATCACACCTGAACCAAGATGGAACACATAACTAGATGTGATCTTCCAATCATCCAAACTACCTGCAAAATCACTATATGTAAATCCAATCAAATCTTTCTTTTCTATACTTGCATACATTATGCCACAATCTATGGTTTCTGCTATGTATATTAGAATTATTTTTCCTACACTCCAATGTATCTTTTGGAGTCTCCATAAATCTAGAAATAAACTTGCTCCTTACATAATATTTGGTCTTGTAGTTGTGAGATACATGAGACTGCCAACAAATATTTTGAATAGAGTAGGATTGCCATCTGATCCTTCATCATCCTTACTTATATTTGTACCTGTTGCAATGGGTGTAAGTACAAGTTTGCAATTATCCATCCTAAATCTTTTCAGCAAATCTCTTGCATATTTATTTTGACAAATAAAAATTCATTTTTTAGATTGCTCAAATTCAATGCCAGGAAAATATTTCATGAGACGAAGATCTTTCATCTCAAATTATTTCATCATGGCTACTACAAATTCATCTAACTCAAGATCACCTGTAAAAATCATATCATCAACATATGAGCAAACAATCAGAATTTATCCATGTGCATTTACCTTTGTGTACAAGGTAGGCTCAATGGTTCTTTTGCAAAGTCCATTCTTAATCATGTAACTGTCGATTCTGATATACCATGATCTAGTTGCTTGCTTCAGTCCATAGAGAGCTTTCTTCAACCTGAAAACTTTATCTTCTTTACCTTCAACTTCCTATCCTGGAGGTTGCTACACATACATTTATTCTTCTAGAATTCCATTAAACAAGGCTGATTTGACATTCATATGATATAAATTCCACTTGTCCTGAGCTGTTGTCACTAGAACTACTCTTACAGTATCCAATCTAGCTACTGGAGAAAACATTTCTCAAAATTCTATTCCTGGTTGCTACGAGAATCCTTTTACTACAATTATTTCTTTAAATCTATCGATTTCACCTTTCTCATTCAGCTTTGTCTTGTACACTCACTTCATACCAATGAACAATATTTTCATCCATGGCTTGCAGCCAATTTTCATCTCTGATTGCTTCTTCAAACAAAGAAGGCTGGAATGCCAAAAATGAAAATTTTGAACTAACATCCAAATCATCATAAGTATCTTTTAAAATTCTCATATTTTTCTTACCATTTCTTGATTCATTACCTGATTGGCTTCTTGGAGAATTCTGGTTGTGTTGATTTGCTTGAAAATCCATGTTGCTCTGAAAATCTTGGAGTCCTTGCTGGTGTGACTTTATTTAGTGTCCACTCTATTGATTCTTGATGCTCCTTTTCTACTACATCATCCTCTTCCATCAATGGTGCTTGTGCATCGATCGTTTTTTCTACAATTCCATTCCATGACTCTTAATCTTTGAACACAACATCTATGCTAATTATTGTCTTGTTGGTGACAGGATTATATAATTTGTAAGCTTTTGACTGAACACTATAGCCAGTAAATATGAATTTTTCACTTTTATCATCCAATTTTCCTCTTATCTGCCTAGGCACTTGTGCATAGGCTATACATCCAAAAAATCTGAAATGAGATACACTACATGACATACATGGCCATGCTTCTTTTGGTACCCTGTTCATCACACTCTTTGTAGGAAATCTGATTATCACATCAACAACACATGAAAATTATTTTGCCCAATACTCATTAGACAAGTTTCTTTCTTTCAACATGATCCTTGTCATGTTTATGATTGTTCTGTTCTTTCTCTCTGCTACACCATTCGGATATGGTGTATATCACGTTGTAAATTGTCTTCTGATTCCATGTTGTTTGCGGTACTCATGGAATTATTTCGAATCATATTCTCCACCATGATATGATCTCAGTACCTTGATCTAGCGACCACTTTGGTTCTCTGCTAAGGCTTTGAACTCTTTGAACTTTACAAAAGTTTCAGAATTCTGCTTCAAAAAGTAAACCCAAGTCTTTCTGCTATAGTCATCAATAAAAGTGAGGAAGTAACAACTTCCACCAATCAACTATGTCCTCATAGATCCACACAAGTCTGTATGTACCAACTCAAGTGGTTTTCTTGCTGTGTATGAAACTCCCTTCGGAAAACTTTCACGATGTTGCTTTGCCAAGTTGCAACACTCACAAGTGCTAGCAGGTTCTTTGATGGGAGGTAATCCTCTAACATAACTTTAATAACATAACTTTGATCACAAATAACATAATAATAATAACATAATAACTAAAAAAAGTTTTTTTTGATGATTAATTGTTTTCATTAAAAAATTACTAAATTTTTCTTACATTCAAATATAATCTAAAGTTTGAACACTATTTTCAAATTTCATACGGTTAATAAAATATTAACATTTTGTCAGAGCACTTATCACTCAAAGCAATTTTGGATTTACATTCATCAAGTATGAATTTTTTTAGTCCAACAATTCTCAACAAAATAAAATTATATATCTCAAAGGTTTTTCAATGCCATCCGAGATTATTGAGTCGCAGAAGTAGCTGCTATCAGAAATTATGGATCAAAAGGAAGGAGGTGCTTGTGATTAAAGCTCGGTGGTTAAAGGAAGAATACTTCCTCTAATAAGAAGATGCAGATAAGAGATTTGCGAATCAATCAAGTAATCAATCTAAATATATTGACTAGATAAACCATAAAAGAAAATTGCTATCTTTCCGCTTTTGAAGTGGCCTATGTTTAGAGAATTTTCTATCATTCTAAAACCCCATTCTATATTGGAAATGGCATAAGATTTGGAAAATGTTTTACGGTTTCACACACTATTTTTTCCAACTTGAAGATCTTCAATATCAAAATGATTCCTAGAATTTTCGAAGAAAGACTCATTATATTGCTACCACAAAATGTACTAATAATCTCAAAGCTTCTGAAATCATAAATTAATTACTGTCACAAAATCCAGGAATTATTTCAAATCTTGTGAAATCCTAACTATGTAGGTATTCCAAAATGTAAATTATTTTAGAACTTGAGAATCATCTAGCGCGAGTTTCTATCAGAAAATGTCGGAATGATTTCAAAATTTGTGAAATCATAGTCTCTATGAACTGAATCCCTACCCGTAAAGCTTATTATCGGCTTTCCAAAAATTACGTTTCTATAATCCGTTAAATATTCATGGGATTTGGAAGAGGGGTGCAAGAAACCATAAAGCTATTAAAATTCTTAGAGTTCTCATTAAAATAATTTTATGAGAGAATATTTATAGGGAAAGGTAGGGTAGGTGATAATATGAAAATCATATTTATGAATTTTATATTATTCCTCTCCACTATTGACCCTCCGCTCTTGGTAGGTTATTTTGCTTGTTATAATATTTCTCAATGAGTTTTTTTAAGAGCAGATGAAGATAATATACCAATCATATTTAATTTGGTGATATATGCAAATCTTATTTAATATATCACCCTTAACTTTTTTCAAACATTTTGTTTTTCATGAAATACCTCCGGCCATTTATGTAGATTATGTCAAATACTTTAGACAGTTGGGGCGAGTTTCCATTTTCAGGTCTCTAGATAGAGGAAATATAAGGTGATGCTAACCTTGACTTTGGGTGGGTTTCCGTTTTCAGGTAGTTGTTGGGGAGAGGAAGAATAAGGTGATGGAAATTTTTTTGTTTATAGAATTGGTGAGAATGGAAGCTTAAAATTTACGAGTTAAGGCATTCAACAATTAAATTAAATTATTAATATTTTACTTTTTAAAAGTTTTTATTTTGAGCTTCAAATTTTAGTTCTTTAAAAAAGATAAAAGCATTTTTTATTTCTTTTGTTTCTTTCGTATATAAACAATAAAAATAAATAATATATTTATTTCAATTTTTTTTTTTTAATTTTTTAACAAAATTAATACAATATTGTTTTTAATAAAGGAATTTTATAGGTATAGAAAAGCTATATGAAGTTAAATATTTTTTAATTATAAAATATATTAGAATATATTTTCATAACTTAGGATTCCTTAAAAACTTAAATTGATTTTTTTAAGTAGCAATTAAAAAAATAATATAATATAATTATAATTATTTAAAAGTAAATTTTCAACTATAAATTTTAAATTTCAAAAAAATGGTTAATAGTAACTTAAAGATATATTTAATTTGTATTAATTGAGTTTTCTTTTAAATTTCTTTCATATTTAATATGTTCTTATTATTTGGAAAATAATGCTTCTATACAAAGGTTGGATTTGGTTTGAGATTTGTAAGTTGTTGCTGAGATATACTCTCAACTCTTATCTCTAATGTTTTATATATATATATATATATATATATATATATATATATATATCAATGAAAAATGTGAGAACTAGTTTTATGTGTTCAAATTATATTTCTTTTTTTCGTACCAAAGTCTTTTTGAACTTCACTACGAGAAGGGAGGGCATATGGATATGCAGGTGTAACAATTCTTGTAGTGTATGTTTGACCATCCATAAAACATTTTTTTTTTGTGGAGTGATTTTTTTTGTCCAACATTTCAATGAGTAGTCGAAGGATATGTTGGAGATAACATAGATAACAGAGGGATTTCCCAATCCAAATAGATAGTACATTGTAGTTATCAAACTCGACTGTGCAAATTTGAAGCATATTTTCTTGAAGGAACCTTTCAATGACCAGTATTTTGGACCCCTGATTGCTTGATCAAAGAACCTACATATCCTCAATTTGTTTCAATGTTTAGGATATTGGGATAAGCTGCTTGAGGTGATGAATGATCATGTGAGTGGATTTTTTGAGGTGCATCTAGAGAAGGTGCAGGTAAGCGATCAAAGTTTGATGGCCATTTCGAGTTACACATGATTGGAGGTTTTGCATCTGGTGAAGAATCCAAATTTCACGAACACCAGGCTTGCTGCGATTATCAACCCTTGCATAAATATGAGGAAGTTTCACATAGATGCTTGGAAAATGAATCAGATAGGCAAAGGGGGGCTTATTACTAAGGGAAAAAGATCCAACATTTTCTGAACCAATCTAAATCATAGTTTAGACTGTTGTTGGCCATGGTGGAATTCAAAGTGCTACATCTATAAGCTCGATTCATATCCATTTTGTGATACTGAGTGTGTTTATTCTTGGGCTTGCTCTTGCCTTTTTGACGTGTCGTAGAGATGTGGAGGATAATGCTACCAAATATTCTTCAATGGAATTTTATTTGGGGCTTGTGACCTATGAAGCAAAGAGTTTTTATACATACAATGAATTCATCACTATGGCCAATGCATTCTCTGGCTTTTCCACAACTGTGACTTTTGATGATGAGAAGAGAGAAATTGTCACTTTCTTTTCCAACGTTGCTTACAAAACTATCGATTTTTGTTACATTCAGGAGATATAGAAGAGATAATAATGTTATTCCAACAGTATGCAATATCCTTCTACGCCCGAGAAACAATACCATAGTTGTGGCCCCATACAACTCTCATGGTATTTCAACTATGGTGTAGCTAGAAATTACTTGTACGTAGATCTAGTCGATCACCCTGAAATTATGGCTCAACAAGGCTTAATCGCATAAACGACTGTGCTTTGGTATTAGAGTGTGAACAAAGGCTGCCACTCTCCTATCAAATATGGCCAAGGATTTGGGGAAATCAATGCAAAGGCGGAAATACTAATGACCACATTACTTATTATACCAAATAACACAATCAATTTGGTGTAGATCCAGAAGCAACCTTAGTTACTGAGACTAATTGGTACTTTAATGTGTTTTGGTGTTTTATTATTATTTTATTTATCTGTAAAATTATATGAAAGACCAATTAGTAAAAAAAGTAATATATTTTAATTCAATTGTTCTTGACGTTCTTTGGTGTTGAGAGAACACATCATTGACTTGGATATGTCTAGTGTGTTATAGGTGATGACTCTTGTTGTTCTTTGGTGCTTTAAGAGCATCAATTATAGGTTATATTTATGCGGATATCAATGTGTATGTCAAGAAGGTCAGTTGTATAATTGATTGTTCGGTAATCTCATTACTTAGACAACTTACCTATATAACTAGAAGTATGTATTTCGATGCGTATTGCTAGGATGGAAACATGTCCATAGAGCGGTTCGATATTGGAACTATTTTTTTGAGTAGTCAAGAAGCATCAGTCATACAAGTACATCAATGATGGTCAGAGGCAGTTATATTTCAAATGGAGGTCTAGATGTAGCTTTAAGTTATGTAGTGAATAAAGAGCAGTGTCTAAAAGATTCCAAAGTGAGTGCAAGTGCCGATGAAGACCGGCCATACGAAAGATCATTATTTTAGTTTGTGTTATTTTTATATTTGGAGTGTAAGCGTTAAGAGAGACAGTTGGAAGATAATGCTTCCATGCTGAGTTTATACATGGTTTGAGATTCATAGGTTTTTGTTGAGAGATGTTCTCAACCCTTTTCTTAATGTTAGAACTAATTGGATCTTAATCAAACTATATATGTGTGCAAATTAAATTTCCTTTATACATCTAGTTTTAATTAAAAAATTCTACAAATTCCAAGAAACTTTTGTTGAGAATAAATTCACATGAAAACATTCTTATTTCTTTATATTTACTATAATATGGAGACATAGTACCACTCTAAAGCCATTAAATCCAAAATTTTTAAATAATGTTGTACGATGATATATTATAAAAAAATTAAAAATTAAGTTATCAAATATTTTAATTTCATTGTCTATATAGAGTTATAAAAAATGTTTTTAAATAATAAAATATATTAAATTAACTAAAATATTTTTATTTTAAAATAGTTTTAAAATATTTTATTATAAAAAGTATTTACTTTTATAAAGTATGTTGTTATTAAATAATAATTTTTAATTAAATAATTTATTATGAAAAAAACATTCTTAAGGCAAACCAAACCTATCTATTTAAAAAATAGACAATATAGATAGCAAAAATTAGTTTATGATAAACTTAAATATAAACGCCAACCTCCCTTGGATTCGGAAAATAAATACCTTCCTATAAACAATTGCAAAGAAGACAAATTTTAAATCTATACAAAATTCTGACTTAGGTTTAATTTTTAACCTATGTATGTCAGAAAAATCGAGGCAGGCATAGAGGATTTAAAGAACCAATTCAAGTTATATCCCAATTTTCGATGAAGTTGGAGACTTTCATACACGCCCAAAGTGAGCGTTTTATGAGACATTGTCACATATTTTTATGAATTCGGTGCAGCACATTGTAGAAATCGGATATCACATCAAAATAAGTGGCACAAGAAGGCGTATAAATTACAACAACTCAGAGAATCATACAGTACCATTAGTTCAATCAAAATGACACAACTGCCATTGCTGCGAACGGAAGCCATATCCGAGGAATATAACGGTCATCCTTATTTTAAAAGTTCGATTAGCCTAGGAATATTTTGTCAGTTCTCATCAAAGCTTGGCTGTAATATGGGCTGCAGCCTTTCTGTGTACGAAATTTTATATTATCTATCTCAGAAGATTTCGAAGTTCCTGTTGATAAATCGGCCCCTTCCAATAGGTACAGAAATTTCGATTATTGTATTTACGGTAGTGCAGAGAACCATCATTCGGTTACAATATTTTATTAGAGAAGTCTCAGAAGCATGACAGAAATAAGCGCTGGGAGTATGTACCTCCATTGCAGAGGATAAAGGTGTCCCGGGAAAGGACAGTTCAGTCACATATTTGTTCACATCTCTATATTAAAAAACTTTTACAGCGTTGAAATAACGAAAATAATATATTTTGTGAATAATTTGTGATTAATTTCTTTTTTTTTAGAATATTTTGGATTGGTTTAAAAAACTGTATAAATAAAATATTTCTTAATATTAAAGTATATAAAGTATAGTAATTATACCAATATTATATTAAATAATTTAAAATTTTAGTTTCTTATATTTTTAGTTTATTTGAATTTAATTTTCTTAAATGAAACTGTTAAATTATTACTGATAGTTATCTATTATTATTATTACAAAAGTTATATAAAAATTATTAGTTATTGAAATTTATTTGTATATTATACATACCAAAAAAAAAAAATACTTTGCTCATTATACTATTGACTACTGTGTTTTTTTGAATTTTCTAGCTTTTTTTTCTTTAACTTTATATAATTTGAGGTTGGCCAAATATATTTACAAACATGTCCCATTTATAAGTAGACTTATTTTTCCTAATTCACAATAACTAATTATGGACACTTGTAACAAATTCAACCTAACTTTTTATAATAAATTTTTTTATTAATACTATATCAACCAAGTTAATTATGAAGGGTACTCACCACCATCTTCATAACATGACAATTCTCATTGTCTCTAACTAAAATTATAGTACAAATTGTTTTCCTTTTAGTGAAGCAAACATGCAACTAAGGCATGTTTTTGATAGAGAGATCATACATAATAGGGTCATATGTACTTAAGTTTTGGAGTTACCAATGACTATCAAGATTTCATATTATGTATAAACCCCAATGGTTGGCTCAATCGATTGAACCATACACAGAAATAATGGTGCCGACAAAGAGGTCTCATGTCATAAGTTCAAATACAATTGAGTTCTCTTAGAACAATAGCCACTATTATAAATACTAATTATACACACACTCTCGAATTGAATTAACTATTTCCATGATGAGATTGATTAGGGGTAATGTTTTCAAGGTTAGTAGAGTTGTTTTGGCTTCTAATACATCACATATAATGATGCTATATATCTACATCATATATAAAAAATAAGGAAGGGCTTGAAGGTTTTACTAAGTGATTCACGTGGATTAAACAGGTACAAGTATAAGTGGCCCAGCACAAAGGGCTCAAAAATCAAAGTGTTCAGATTGTTCTCGAACCAGCTTCATGTTGAAGATCTCGTCGTCCTGATCGTGGTGGTGCAAACGGTTCGTCAAACAAGTTCGGACGCGAAATGCAGGAGCATTCAAAGTTTTGGGTTGACTTGGTGACTCGGCAGCCTTAAAGAAAACACAATTTAGATGAAACCCGACCACCAGATTCCAACAAGCTCAAGCCGCTCAAGTCGAATTCTGAGCGAATTTGTGAGATCAAAAATCAAGTAAGTTTAAAAGCCCAACATTCAATAGGCAAGTATGTTTAAAAGGCCAACATTCCACAGGCCCCCAACGGATTACCATATAAGAAACTTTAACATATGATTATTAAAAATTCAAACAAATATACATTTTAAGGGGCACGTGGATTATATAATGTTAATGGAGGCATATATGTTATAACATATAACCAACCCACCTTATTATTAACGTATGTGGTATTACGTTCCAACGAATTTAAAAATGGCGGACGTTGTTGGGGTGGCCCCAGCCCCTCCACTTAGTGATAAATTTTTAACGGTGGGTTATATAAAAGAATTCATGCCTCCAATTTAGGAGGGTCGGGATTTGATCCTCCGATCTCCCCTCCAACTAAATACTTATTTTTACCAATGCGGCCAACTACTTCATGTTGGCAAATCTGTAACGAAAAATATATTTAAATCTTATTACATAGTGTGCTCGAGGAGGCCATGGAAGAGCGGAGTGTGCACGAAATTCAAGGTTTATTATTACTTTTTTTTTATTGCAAGGCATGTGGAACCATGAGTCAGAAAAGAGGTAGGTGAAACTTTGATTGAGGCTAATTTTCAGAAGGGCGAAATTTTGACTTTGTCTAAATGGAACAAATTTTATGTCGTTTTTGCACTACTCGACGCTGCGAGTTTGATGGCATGCTCAATTTCTTCATCTTAGTTTTCAAATTTTTAGCCACTTTTGGAAGCGGGTTATGCAGGTGTTAGATTTCCACGTGTGAGAAGTCGTTTTCACATTTTTCGATGCCAGAAGATTGACGGTGTTTTCAGATTCAGCCGCAGAGTAGCTCAGCCTTCAGAAAATGTTAGCATGAGGTATATGATGTGGATTCTATGTACTTCCTCATTTATTTCTCTTTGAGATGCATTATGTCTTGCAGATCCCGATTGATACATGAGTCATGGGATCTTGCCTTGTTTTGTTATTGATGTACTTTCAGCTATGGATTTGTGTTCTGTATGAGATCCCTTTTATGCCACATTAGCGAGATACTCATTTTCATATGTGAATTGTTAAGATCCCCTGTTTGCCAGGATTGGCGGGATACTCTTATTTATTACATGTCAGCTATGGTCATACTGGTAAGGATCTTTCTTTATGTTTGACAGTTCTGTAGTGGAACATCTCTTAAAGAAGTTAGGCCACTCCTGTGTGAGGGAAAATTTTCCTTGTATGTCATAGGGAAACACATCCATGTACATCTTCTTCTTACAACACACGATGCAGCGGCCTATGCCATCTTGACACCGAGGCTTGGAGATGTAGTCCCTCCTGGACGAACTCCGTTATCAAATGACGTGTTCTTATGATTGTTGATCTTGTCATATTATGTTCCTCTTATTTACAACATACACTTATTCATTTATGTTCTTTAATGTCTTACTTAAATGCAATTCTAATTTATCAGCCGAAGTAAAAGGTCTTGTTTAAGGGTATCAAGAATTTACCCTGGATCACTAAGGGGCAATGATGAATGGTTCAGAGGGATTTCTAAGGGACGTTTCAATGGAAGTGTGTGTGTGTGCACACACGCATTTCCATACATGTGTGTTAATATGAGCTTTATACAATACATTATGGGGTGGATGTGTATCACATGTTTATAAGAATGAGTACTAGATATCACCAAGTGGAAACCATTTCAAATTCTTATACTCACAATTACTAATCTAGGAAAATGAAGCTATCCATGAAGTTGGCTAAATATGTGCAACCACATTGTATGGAAATTCTTCACGATGTCTATGTTATACCATTTGGGTCATCAATGTTGCTTTTGCATTCAAATTTCAAAGGAGTCATGCATTTAAGAATAAATTAATTGAATTTAATGTAAATTTAACTATTTATTACAACGATTGACTATATCTTTAATAGAATTACTAAATAATATTAATATAATAATTTGATTTATTTAATGTTGATATTTTTAGATATATTTAATCAAGTTTGGAAGAAAAATTATAAAAGAGAAAACAGAGAAAAACATAAGGAGTTTGCTAGAAAAGATTCAAGGAGGTATAATTCAAGCATTTCTTAAAAAATGAGTCATTGGAAATATTTTTCATCATTTTGTTTCTCAATAATTTAGTAAAATAGACTAGAGAAAAAATGTAATACCATTGTCTAACTCACCTAAAGGATATGTTGATTTTTATATGAATAGTTCTCTTTAGGGTTTTGTACTCCCTTAAGTACAATACAATATCATATGTTAATGTTACGTTTTTCTTTCACTCATTTCATGTGTTATTTGTATATTATTTTTCATATTTCTAATTGTGGCCTAATATAATTTCTATAAATACTCTTTGATGTTGTTAAAGGATTAATTTTGTAGCCTATGAAACATAAACAACAGAGGTAAAAATATAATTACTTTCTAAAACTGAAGGTTTATTTTGTCAAACTTTGCCATCAAACATAAATATCTCAAATTTTGGTGATTCTAAATGTTTACATAACAAGTCTTTCCATAAGTCAACTAACAATTACAATCCCATGGCTATGTCTAGTATTGTCATCCTCACATTAAACCTAACTTTATGTTGCACATCATTAAAAATGTCTCACTTACTGAGGTAAAAAATAATTATATTATAGTATTAAACTAAATAGAGTAATTTAGATTTATTAAACATGATTGAAAAGAATAAAATATTAGACATGAAAATGAAGCTTAAGTGTAAAAATACATTCAAAATTTTGAAATTATATTTTAGATATCTTATTGATTTCTCTTATTTTAAACCACAATCATCTAAAATTATTTATAATTATAATAATTTATTTGAAGATGTAAATTATTTACTCACCCTGATATGTATTTTGTATAGAATTCAATGAAACATTATTATTATTATTTTGTTTTTTATCCTTTATACCATATTAGCTAGTTTGAATTCAATAATATATAATGAATAATAATTTTTTCAGCTTCAAATACTTTAAACTATTTTTATTATTTTTACTAATCATATAATATTTTTAGAAAGAGTCCATTGGTATTGTATAGAAAATGTTGGTAATAATAGTTTTGTTAATATCATAATGGAAAATTACGTGGAATTTTTGGTGAAGACTGTTCAAATCATTGTCAACTATTTAGTTCACATTTACCAACCAAACATGTGGTTAAGGATTTTGGCTGGTGTTATTTACACATGTGATGTATTTGATTTTGAATTATTTTAGGATGGTGATAAATGATATAAATTAAGAAGAAAAAGTCATTTCATTTCTTACATTCAAATTTTTATTATATAAATAATTTCAAAACACAAATAAATATAACATGTATTAAAATTATTATAGTATGATATTTAGACAATTATGATATCATCACATTTATAATTTGAAATAAATATGTTAATCTGTCTTGAGCAAGTATTATGCATTGGGTTTTTTGTGATGTTAACATTAATTTGTCTATTTGCAAAAAAAAGTTATAATTTTCCATAGTTAAACACTAAATTTTTTTTTTTTTAAAGTTAAACATTAAATTTTTTTATTGTTTATTTATTTAAATTATTTAAATTTATTTTTCTGATTTCTTATTGATTTATACTTTGAACATGTTATTGGAAAATGCTTTATAAATTGTGCTAAAAATACAATGCATAAAATTAACAGTGCCTCTTTATGTACTGCACAGGGCCAATCACATAGAAATCCTAATAAACATGAAATAAACTACGAGGCCTCCCACGTTGTGTGATCTCAATTTGTCTGCGGTGACAAGTACACAGCGACCGGGACTCACACGGGCTGTATCTCAATTTGTCCGCAGATGTCATTAAATATCATAAAAAACAAATAGAAAAAATCAAATTTTATTGCGTAATACTCCAGATTTGGTGCTGTCATCGTGGGCGATCATTAAAACGCGGACCGACTTCCCTGAAATGAATGGTCCAGCTTTCGAAGGATCGGATCCGGACCCAAATGATGAACATTGACCCAAGGTCGAACACAAGTGCGTGGGTTTGTTCCAAAATTGGATGCAGTGTTCTCTTCAAAATATGGATGCAATGAACGAACCATGATATATTATGTTAAGGTATTTTATTTTATATAATATGGAATTTATATATATAATATTTCAAAAATATATATAATATCAAGTTATTATTATGCAGGTCTAGTTTTTAATATAAAATTTAATTATTTTATATATTTTTTAATTTTATTGATTAAAAATTTATAAACTCAACACTAAAATCTATTATCCAATTTTTTAATTTTTTTTTTAATATCACATTACAATAATTAGATTCTCAAAGCAGAAATTTTAGTGTATTTATTTTCCTAAGTGAGATATGAAAACTCTATATGTCATTTTAAACTTACAATCAATAAAGCAATTTTACTAAGCAAAAACACAACAACCCTTGCATTTGACTTATATGCTTATTATTGAATAGCAAATATATTACTAAATTTTAGTTCTAGTATAGCATAAATTTTATCTATATAATATTAGCTTATGGTAGAGTAACAAAAGCTATTTACAATTCAAATTTTTCTATAATAATTTAAGCTTAAATTTCCATGGTTAATAATATTATTTAATGTATATATTAATTATTTTTATAATTAATATTTTTTTAAATGTGAATTGTATTAAAATGACTTTACATTATATTTTAGCTCATTCTTAAAATAAAATAAAATTTATATACTATATAATTAACTTACTTTATTTAATTGTACATAATTTCAAATTCATAAATACATGTATTATTTTTTTAAATAATCTTTTAGAGCATGGCTAAGTTGAAATAAATAAATAAGTTAAATATTAATTACATTTAACCAATACTAATTACATAATAACAATACAAAATAAATTAGTAATTAAATTAAACTAAGTAGCAAGAACTAAAAATAAAATAAAATATTTATTTAAAAATAACAGTAAATTTTTATAGTATAGAAGATGTATAAATATCATGCCAATTAAATTTATAAGAACTTTATCATACCTAAATATTATAAAAAAACTATTGATAATAATTATTTCAGTAGAAACTTATTTAAAAAAATAATTTATTATATTTATTTATCATAATTTACTAAATTTGCATTAATAAAAATTATATAAATTAATAATATTTTGCAATTTTAGTTCAATATTTAATAGTATAAAATAATAAATAAAAAAACTATTAGTACAAACAATTTAAAGAGAAGTGGTAGATTGAACAAAATAAATATTTACTCTATATATATTTATTAAGTATTATATTATAATTAACGTAAATAAAAACTTATTTTTTTTCACTATAATATATTTATAATTAGTTAATCTATGATTGAGCATTTTAAATGTGATAGATTCCAATCTTAAAGTGTTATCCATATGTTTTTACTAAGTGAATTAACAAGGCACTGAAAACAATTACTCATAAACATACTCAAATTCAAATTGTAATATTTCTATATTTACATTAAGGGGCAGGTAATAGCTACCTTGTAGCCTTGTTATAAATCATTTTCCCCTAAATATAGCCTAAATTTTTTAACCACTAAATTTTTTAACCACTTTGCATAATGAATAACGATAGCTAAAATGTAATTATGATGGCTAGTAATTTTCATAAAATGTCATTAAATTTTCCCTTTAGCCACATACGCGTAACAGCTCGAATGTTATTTTCAAATCACAAACGGGCAACAGCTTTAATGTTATTTTCAAATCACAAACGGGCAACAGCTTTAATGTTATTTTCAAATCCCATCATTGTTGCATAATAGCTATTTTCATAGTTTAAAAAGGTGGCGGTCAATAAAGTATTAGCTCTTTTTCTACGGAGCACTACCACCATATACTCACCTCCCACACTCATTATCGAAGTTAGATTGATGTTTATCATATTGTGAATATTTGAATGTTTTATATTAGGCAAACTATTATCAATGAAGATAAAAAATTTTTTATCTGTGTCGACGGTTTCCCATGGAAGAAAATTGCTATCTTATCATTATTAAACATGCCCTATGCTTTAAAGGATTTATTTCCCACAGTAAGAGCTTTAATATCTAAACAATTCTTAGAGTTTTTAAAACAATCTCACTAACTTACGAACACAAAATGTAAGAATAATTTCTAAACTGATGAAATCATAACTCAATTTATATCAGAAAATGCAGGCATTATTTCATAGATTGTGAAATCGTAATGTCGATTTCTACCACATAATGTAAGAATGATTTTAAGGCTTGTGAAATCATAATCTTTATGGCATTGACCTCTACCCTATTATGAGTGGATCTCTAAATACGGTGTCAATACCCATTTAAGTGTTCATGGTTCTTGGGGCTTGAAAGAAGGGCCCAGAAGAAAACATGGAGTTATTAAAATGGAGACATTAAAATCCTTAGAGTTTCACTCTTTCAAATATTGAAGGAGATGATATTTATAGGGTGAGGGTGACACGGAGATAATATAAAATGATATATATTATTTTTCTATTATCTTTCTCCACTATTCACCTCTAACTTGATTATTTTATTTTTAATAAAATAATTCTCAATGCACCATTGTTATTTTTAAGAGTGAAGAGAGATAATATGAAAATCAAATTTGGCAAGGACAAATAATATGCAAATCGTATTAATATATATAGATAATATTAATATGGTTTTTGTATTATATTTTTCCCATTCTTATTCATACTATTATCTTCAATTTTTAATGATCTCTTTTGTTTTTTATACTTATTGAATAAAAAAAAAATAGGTTTTCTAGGTATATATTTTACAAAACTCTTAAAAAAATAAAAAAAATGTATCATATTATAATTTATTGGTAATGCCTTCTCTGATAAGTGTTTAACCTCGGTTTATTTAGCTCTAAGGAATATGATGGGGTTTCATTTAGCCATTTATTTTTAGATCTCCCAATTTTAATTTACACTTTTTATTATAGCATAAGTACGAAAATTTATTGAGATCACAAAGAACATGGAAATATGTTATTGAAGAGAACCCTTGTGCTACTTCCCTTATTATTTTCATAAAAAATTCAAATGTTTTATCCCTCAAAGAGAACCCTTTCACTAAATGTTGAATAAAAAGGAAACAATCTTTGAAAAAAATGAGACAAGTTAGCTATTTTTCTTTAGATAACTATATCCTGAAATAAAAAGCATAAGATTCAACTTAATTATTTGTCATACATCCTAAAACCCATCAATACTTTAAAACTTTAGCTTCCTTAAAATTAAAATTATTCAAAATCAAACCATTAAAACATTAATATAACTTAAATATAATTGTTTAAAACCTATTTAAAATAAAATAAAATAACTTAAGTATAATAATATAACTATATATCAAATTTGTTTCTATTTTTATTAATCGATTTTTAATTTTCCACTTTAAACTTGTTGAACCTAAATTTTTGCAGTTGTTTTAATCATTTTTTTTTCAACGAATCCACAATATAATTTTTGTAGTTGTTTTAATCATTTTTCTGTTTAAAGAATCTTGTGCATTAATTGACAATACTTTCACAAGAAAACTGTCTCATTCTTAATATAAAGATCGACATAACACCACTCTATAACCATTAAATGTATATTTTTATAGTTAATCTTTTTAAATTTACTTAGTTAGCATGTAAAAATAATCATATTTAAATTATAAAATAAATACGATTATTTGAAAATTTTGATTTATCTTATCATTTAATTTTATATATTTTTAAATTAAATTATTTGAAATGAAATATATAGAAATGATTTAGTTTTGAAATATTTTATTATAGTAAGTAGTTATTTTTATTTTTATAAATATGTTATTTTTATTTTTTGAGAATTTAAATTATATTTTCTCAAAATTTCTTTATACACCAAAAAAAAATCATTACTCTTTATGTAATGATTAGTATAAATCTATATTGATTATAGATTGAATTTTATATCATTCAAAATAAAAGCAACCAAAGTTGAGAAATTAGTAACATCTACCATATATTAACTATGTAAAGTCAAAAGAACTTGCAAGTGGACTCACATAACATCAAGAGTGTCATGATGTGACTAGGTTTGGTTCTTGAGTGTCTTTTCCAATTGTAGCAGAATCATTTAGCTCACAAAGAAGATGGGAGCTAGCTAGGAATCCAAACAAGCAAGACAAAAACACTCATAATGTTGCACTCACTTGATTTCATTTAGAGAAGAGCTTATATCAATGTGGTATTTATGTTTCTCCTTCAGTACCTTGCCCATAAGTGTTTTCATCTGCTAATGAAGGGTGATGGAAGGGTGATGGAGTTCATGTACTAGCTCATATTTTGTTGGTGTTTCCAGGATTATGACCCTCATTTTCTACATTTTCTTCGACTTTCGAATCAAAATAAACTTTTACAATACATTTGTGTAAAATACATTTTAAATACAAAGATTAACTACTTTTTAATAAAATATCCCCATCTTCATTTTTCTTTGTTTTGAATATGCTCTTATTTATTTCTTTCCAAGTCACCTACATGGCCAATCTAGGAACAACAATATGTGCTTAATTTAAAACATAAGTAGTGAATATACATACTCTCCATTGCTTCAAAGTTTCCACCAAGCTATTATAATTGTGATCTAAGTATCCAAAAAGGAGTAAGTCCTACACCCAAATATAGTTGGCAAAAGGACACACATTTAAGATATGTTCCATAGTCTCTTCCTGATTCTACCATAAGGTGCATATTGAAGGGCCCATTAATTTTTTATTTATAATTTGATCCCTTTAGAGGATATTCTATTTTCCTATTAGCCACATAAATTTTACAACCCTAGGTCAATGGTTGTTAACCCAATTTTCCCACCATAGAGGTTCCTGATAGATATCCCTGTGATTGACCAATAGGGATTAAAATTCATTAAGTGAGAACACCCCTTTTTTTTTGTTACCCTATTATTGAAGCCCCCGAATTCCATTGCAACAACATGGGGGATAACCACCCGGTCCGGACCTTAAAGTAGCTCCATCTTCGTTTGGTGTAGTGGCTCTGACTAGGGATATCGGGAACAGTTTCCCAAATAAAGAGATTGATATGGTAATGATAGGTTTTTGTACAATGTGAAATGATAAATGAATTTAAACTAATGAAAGTAATCTATCTAAATAACAAAACATATGCATCTACTTAACTTATTTATTTAACTTAATCTATAATGCGAGTAAAATTACCATTGATGCGATCTACAAAGATTTCTTACAACAAAAGGTAATAAAGATCATTCGATTGCAGAAAGAGATGAAAATTATGTAAAATGATTATCTTAACTAAATAGTTAATCAAAATAATTATGTGAAATAAATCACACCTATCAATTTCTTTATGTATATAATAAGGAACTATAGCTAAAAAATTGTACAGAAATGCATGAATGGTAATCTGTAAGTCATACTAAATACATATCACATTATAAAAAAAGAAATTACTGTAGATTCAAAATCAAGACTTAATCATAACATAAAAGCACCATATATGATAAGTTATTCTGATGAAATCTACAGTATTGATCCGCTTTCCTTCAATCAAAATACACTTTAAGTGTACATAAATGCAATTTTAGTAAAGGATACTAAATTTTCCAAAAAGTAGATCCCATTCCATATATTTCATCAAAGGCATTCATAAAATTACAGAAGTGCAAGCTTTCACAAATTTTTCTTTGATAAAATTATGGACCCTTCTCTAAATGCATGAGAAGGGTTTAAATACTAAACTAAATATGTCAAAAATAGATTATTACATAAAAATTTGAGGAGTTTTTAAACAATCTTCCTCATACTATGTAAACTAAACTATATTCTAGAAATAAATATAACAAGATTTCTTAGGTGGCTTGATCTTCTTTCGTCACTTGATCTTTGAGCTAAAAGATATCCAGCATCAACTTCAACTGAGTTGGCTATGTGACCCTAGATCTGACATGGCCTTTAAAAATGATATTTCAGAGTGTTGGAAATGATTTTCTAGTAGATTCAATTAAGGATTGCAGAGTCATGCATTGCAGAGTAATTTTCTAGATTTAATTTTGTTATCTGCTTGATAGATTCTACTTGTGTCTTGATGCTTTCTTTCAAGTGTGTCTCCAATATTTTTACCTCTAGGATTGCTTTGGGTGTATACTCTTTAATAAGCTTAGTGTTCTCAAGTTGTCTATTAACAGACTCAATGATATCATTTGCTAATTTTGCTGCCTTTGATGTTGCTTTCTCCAGTTGTCTCAACTGCTTCTCCCAGTCTTTAAATAAAACATCTTTATCAAATTTGTCAACTTTCAGGAGATCAACTTATTTTCCTTTGTCAGATTCTTGCCATAGAATGAATTTAGAAATTTTCTTATGAATTTTTTCACATTCCAATTTTCTATTTTCCACTTCTTGAGTCATTATTTTAATTGTTTCACAGTATGAATTGGTGGCTGAGATTTGCTAACAAAAAGTCTCTAGCTGTTGTTTTAACTTTGTGTTCCATTCAAGTGCCTCTTTTATGAATTGTTCTATTTGAGGTTGTTTTTAATCTTATCCATTACTGCCTCTATCTGCATATCCTTCTCAGAGATTTGTACTTGATGTTGCAACTTCAATATTTCAAATTCCTTCTCAAATTGTGCCATTTTCATCTTAAGTTGTTTATTGGCGTCATTCTTTTCTTGTTCCAGTTGGCTTTCCAGCTCTTAAAATCTATCTTTTCTATGTTCGAGAAGTAGTTGCAATTCTACTTCTTTATTCCATTGGATTGAAAAAAGTGTCTTTCAAGACAATGTCTACTGATTCATTGTTGAGAGCAGTCATTATTTCATCAAATCTTCTTATTTTCCTCCTCTTTACTACAACTTTGTGACTTTGACTATAGTAAACATCCAATGGAGGTATTTCCTGAATTTTTAAAATTATTTCTTCTGTTGGGTAGGCTGGGATGATCTCTTGTTCTTGATACTCTGGGATTTGCTGGAGTGCCACTATTGTTTCTATTAGATTCTGAGTTTGCTCACGAGTTTGAAAACTTTTTGATCTTTCTAGATTAGGATTAGGTGGTGTCTGCGGTGCTTGAGTAAAATTTTTCCATTATATGCCCAAATATGCTACTTCAGATTTCACTGCCTTCTCAGGTATAGTTTGAACTTGTTGAAGTTATTTTGAAGATAATTCAGCTTCACCAGTTCCCTCATCAGTATTGATATCAATTCCTTTGATTACATTTTTAATTATCTTATGAGGGATTTCATTTTTACTTTCTGATTCATTATCAGAATGATCTAAACATTGAGACTTGTAGTGTGAATGCTCTGAACCTTGAATTTATTTTTCCTAAGAATCATCCTCTGACATATATTTTTCTTCATCATCTAAAGTGATACTAGGGGTTGCTTATTTGATTTCTTAAATTAGTAACAAGTCCAATGGGACTGTTTCGAACCTCTTGTTTCTGTATTCATGAAAAGCTTTAAGGTTTTCTACACTGAGCTTATTGGATGCCATTTTTAACACATCTGTAAATTTCTCTATTCCTTCAAATAAATCCTCAAAGACATCCTTTTCATGTATAAAAGGTCTAACCATAAAAGAAGTCGTAAAATTTTTGACCACATTATTAGGATCATACTATCTCCCTAGAATTAAAGCCATATTTAAGAAAGCAATGTTACGAATTTCCTTCGTTGTATGAACTACATCAAATAGAGCTAAGGTACCACATTGTAATGGAAATGTAGGCCAAATGGATTTCTTAGAATCCATGAGCTACTTAGTTATACAATTTACAAGTGTTTGATATGAAATTTCTCTAGCCAAGAGTTTATTTAGAACATAGTAGGGTAATACATGAGGGGGATAAATACACCCGAAAACTCTGATATAAGTAAAATTCTCTCCTTCCAACCAGCTGGCCATAGGGAAAACATCTGCATTAGCCTCTTTAGAAATTCTAGGAGCTTTCTCATAAAAAATGGTTTGATGAATGGGAAACATGAATCCATGACAAATATTATAGAAATGGGAATGAAAATTAGACTCCCACAGGTATTTATGATAAATATGAATAGGGTCAGGGTCTTGGCTGGTCCATTTCCAACCAATAACAGGAAATTTTGAGCAAAAAAATAGCATCAATGATATATGCACTCATGTAAAAAGGAGGGATTGTCCTGGTCAAAAAGACCCTATTTACGTTGTAATCCATAATGGTTTTGGCCAAATTATTGGATAAAATGTTTGCCCAATTCATGGTAGTATAATTGACGATTGCGTCAATTAAGGAAACCCATTCAATGGAAAATCTAGTGGTACCAGGTCTAGAGAACAATCTACAAAGCATTGACGCTGCAAAACAATAAGGTGATGAAAATTGCACTATTGGGTACACACCGAGTTTGTCCCTCTTTAATTTTCCTTTATCTTCTTTCCATTCTTTCACCACTTTCATTTGGTCTTGATTCTTATTTGAAAATTTCTCCAGTAAATATTTATCATAATATTTTTATGGCATTGGCAAATGGTACATTTTATGCAAATCCTTTGGTGTGAATGAAACCATGTTTTCCTATTTGGAATTCTTGAACGTCTTGTCTACAATATTGACGTTGTCGATGACCCACTTTACCATATCGGTGTATGGTAATATCTTTGGCCTTACAACTATCCTATGCAAGAACAAACATGCAACTTTGAAGTAGGAAGGTTCTGATGAACTGGTCGCATCCGCCGTTGCTGTTTTATTTAGTTCCTTTGGATTTTTTTCTTCAAATAGATTATACATGGTTTCCCATGAAGAAATTCCACTATCTTTATTACACATAGTGTCTATAAATAGTGAAGGCATGTTTTTAACTTCAAAGGTGGATGATTGGGAAACTGATTTTCCTTTCTTTGTCATTTCTGTTGATATCACTTTCTCAGATAATTTCCTGAATTCAAGCAAGGTAAGGAAATTTAGAGTTGAGATGAAGAGTGAAAAGGAATAGAGAAATGGAGTTAAATTACCATAAATAAAAAAATCAATGCTTTTATTTGAAACATGGTTTAGAAATATATCAATCTTTTTGAACCCTATAACCATTTATTGCCGTTGATAACCCTTTAAATGATTATTAAATCTTTGATGTATTTTACACTATATGTCCAATCAAAAGATTGAAATCATTAGATCTGATTAACGGACCAATTTATTAAGGATCACTCCAAGCACTTTTAGTAATAAATGTTATAGCACAAATCACAACTTTTATGAGCATCCATATTATGTATTTCAACCGCGAGTGAATCCATGATGCGATCTACGCAAATCACATATCGCACTTTATGAATTTCATTTGGTTTGATGCTGCGGGATGCGATATGCACTAAAACTCAAAGCATTGGATTTCATGGATATGTTTCATTGCTGGTTTATTGTTTTATCGCGTCCGACTCATTGCGTTTTCTTTTCTGAATGATATAAGTTTGTCTTTTTAAGGAGGCGTGATGCGATTTATAGTTATAAGGGTTTTTAGATTTTTTAATGTGGAATTACACATAACTCAAAAAGGTCTTAGAGGTTATCGTAATTCGCAAGTTTTACATGTATTCTAACATTTTTATCTTGTGTGTTTTGTGATTTGTGCTAAGCACAATCAAATGAAAGCGAAAAAGGTTATGTCTTTATTTCTAAAGCTTTAAAAGTTAACACTAAGAGAAATAATATTTCCTAAAATCTATTTTTTTTTAAAAGGTTCCCCATTTATTATTCATAACTTCAACAAATATTCAAATAAATGTGGGGGTTGTTTTATAGCAGAACAATTGGCGATTCATTGGGAGAACTAGTTATCTCTAATAATTTTAAAATCTCTATATTTTTCAAAATAAAAAATAGGTTAAGACATGTAAATAACATGGAAATTAAAAAAAGTAATATTTCTCTGAGCCATAAAAAGAAAATCACCTCATTATTATCCACTTGATATCCTCTTAAATATTAAAATTCCTCTATCTAAATCAGTTTTTACTTGGTTAAAAGATAAAGTAGAAGATTCTCTTTGCAGATTAGTTTAAAATATCCTCATTTTTCACAGGTAGAGCCTCTGTTACAATTAGGTATTAATAAAGTTAGACAAGGTTACCTTTTAACCAGTTAATAATTCAGTATCCCGTCCAAATAAGAATCCAGTCTTTAAAGATAAATCTTAAGTCGTATATTTGTTTTTATTCTTTTCTCTTTTTATTTTTATTTTTGCTACTTAAAAGTCATTTTCTTGGTTTGGTTGCCAAAATAATAAAATTTCCATTCATTGGTTGTAACTTAACTGAACAAGCTGGCTCGTGATGAGACCCCTTGTCTTTTGATTAAAATAATCTTAAGCCATTACCCTGTTTTGGTATGCAGTTTTGGTAATTTCAGTTAGTTATTCCTCTATGAATATGGTAATAATTCTCGTGATGATATCTCTTATATTTTAAGCTTTTTTAAAATTTACTTCATAAGATCAGGTGTTAAAAAGAGACAATTTTATTGGATGGGGAGAATCATTTACTCCTTAAGAGTTTTTGGATGACAATTTCAGAGTTAAAAAATGTATTTATGCAAAGAGTATTTTACTTGGTTAAAGATAATTTTCTTGAATGATAACAGATCAAAAGCTTTTAATAAAGTTGGAGACTTCTCAAAGAACAAATAACTTTATGAAAAACAAGAAATTTTTTAGAGATCTAATACCTTTTTATTTTTCAAATGTTATAAATACTTCTTTAACAATCACTATTCATAAAAGGATAAATGATAAAATATTCAAAGAAACTTTATCTGTGAAGTCAATAATTATACTATTTCAACTTTATTTTCCCATGAAAAGTAAAAATTGTAATGTACAAGGGATAAAATAGGTTATCTTATATGAAAATTATTTCTTAAAAAATTTCCCATTTACAGGTAAGGATTCTCTCCTTCTTGATAAATCTTGTAATAAAATTGTTGATGGGATGATTAACTCAAGAATATGAAATGGTTCAAGACACATTATTTAGAATTTGGTATGTTTACCTTATTCCTCATTTGCTTTGTCCCACTTCAACACTAGGTCTCCTAGTTGAAATGATTTTGGGCTAACAGAATGTATATCAAAGGAAGTCTTAACCAATGTTGATGGTGTGCATGTGTGATTTTGGCTTTTATTTTTTCTTCTTCTAATTTATGAATTAGTGCTTTCCTTAATTTCAAGGAAGAACATGGAGTTTCTTCAATAAATTGGACTAGGGCTATAGAAGGAATAACTATGTTTGTGGGAAGAAAAAGTTGTTTCCCATAAGCTAGACTAAATGGAGAAGCTCCTATTGAGGCCGTCTATGTAATCCGATCGGCCCATAGATAAAATATCAAATATTTGTGCCATTTCTTCTGACTTTGATCAACAATTTTTTTTATGATTCTAATAAGATTTTTGTTTGTTGATTATGGTAGACCATTTCCCTGATGATAATAATTAGTAGAACATTTAAGTTTGAAACCTCTTTTAAGAGAAAATTTTGTCTTTGCATTGCCTGAGAAATAAGATTCATTATCAAACATTAAGGCATCTTGTAAACCAAATGTGGTAATAATAAATTGATCAATGAATTCAATGATGTTCTCAGAATTAGTTATCTTTAGTGGAATTTATTCCTCCCATTTTGTAAATTATTTTGTTGCTGTAAGAATATATCTATGTTTCTTTGAAGAGTGAGGAACATTCTCACCTATTATCTCTAGTCCTCATTGTTCAAATGGTTTTTCAATTTTGACTGGTTGTAATGGTAGTGCAGTTTTCCTTTGTCTTCCGGCAACAGTTTGACATGTTTTACATTTTCTTACCTATTGATGTGCATCTTTAAAAAAAGTTGGCCAGTAATAGAAAATATGTGGAATTTTATGAGCCGTTGTATCTCCTCCAAAATTTCCACCAGCTAAACTATCATGTAGACTGTAGTTCCTGAAAAACCTTTTCTGAATCAAATTTTTCTAGACATATTAATAGAATAAAATCTTAGTTTTTTTTTAATAAGAGATTATTGATGATCTAAAATTGTTTTCCTTTTGCTCTCAAGGCTCTTTTCTTTTTTTAATTGAGTTTCATAGGAGCATATCCATTCGTTAAGTGAAAGATGATATTATCATATTGAGATTCTGTATCGTTGAGGCTTACCTTATAAATTTGTATATCATTACCTGGATCTTCTTCTATTGGTGAATATGATATTCAAGTCAACATTCTACAAAAACCTTGACCTCTAAAAATTTTAGCTGGTGTAATTTCTACATCATATTCGTGTAAAGCAGTTACCTAGTTGGCTCTCTTATCTCCTACTTCCCTTTGCATCAATAATTGTCTTACTGCTGAAAATGGGACTATGATTTTAGTGTGAGTTTTTAGGAGAAATTGCCTAAATTTTTTTACTACTTTGAAGACAACAAATGCCTATTTTTCAATAGAAAAATAATTCAATTCAACACCCTATAAATTTGAAATCAAAAAATAAATAGGCATTTCAATATGTTCTTCATTAAGTTCTGTCAAAACATCTGCATATGATATGTCTAAGGAAAATGTATATAATAAAAAATGTTTTGAATTGTCAGAAGTAACCAAATAAGGATCATTGATGATAGCTTGCTTCATCAATTTGAATGATTCTCTTTCTATGTGACCCCATTTAAAGATTGAATTTTTCTTGATCATGGATGGTAAAGAAAAAAATATTTCTGAAAAATCAGGAACAAACCTTTTGACAAAATCTATTTGTCCTAAGAAAGATTGCATTGATTTCTTGTTGTGGGGAAAATGGATTTTGTCAATTTCTCTAATCCTTTCTGGATCAATATAAATACCCTTTTTTGATACAACAAATCCTAAAAGCTAACCTTATCTCAAAGAAAAATAAGACTTCTTTAGATTTAATGAGATCTCATACTTCATACATATTTCAGATATCTATTTAAGGTCATTCAAATGGTTGCTTCTTTTCTTAGAAACAATGATATCATTTAATTAAATTAAAAAATATTTTTTTATGAGTTATTTTGAGGCTATGTCCATATCTCTTTGAAATGTGGAACCCGCGTTAATCAAACCAAAAAGAATTTTCTGATAATCATAAGTTCCCCATTTCGTTCTAAACGTAGTCTTCAATTTATCATCTGGATGTAATAGGATTTGGTTATATCCTGAAAATCCATCAAGAAAAGACATAATTTCAAAACTAGCTACTAATTGCAATACTTGTTCCATGGTTGGCAATGGGAAACTATCTTTCATACAAGATTTATTTTTATTTCTAAAATCTATGCATATGTGAATAGCACCATTCTTATTTCTAATAGGAACTAGATTGGAAACCCATTTAGAATATCTAACAGGAAAAATGATATTGGCCTTGAGAAGTTTGTTCAATTCAAACTTTATCTGACTTTCAATATTTGGGTGAATTTTCCTTGGTTTCTGCTGGATTGATTTTTCATTTGAGATCGTAGGCATAGTGTGTTGTATAACAAAAGTATCATAAGTCTTGAGATCAATATAATCCCAGGAAAATATTCCTTTGTATTTTTCAACAACTGAATGAATGATTATCTTTCATGAGAAGGTAAACCAAGACCTATGTTAATGTTCTATGGTTTGTCATCAGTACCAAGATTTACTAGTTCTAAATTCAAAGTTGAAATTGAAATTCTAGCATTAGTCATCTTCTTGAATCTATCCTTAAGATCATAAATATCTTCGAGATCAACCACAGATTTAGGTATTGCATTTTCTTCACTGATTTACTTTAACTGAAGGTCATGTTAATTTTCATCTAAGATTTGATCATCGTATGAACCTTATGATGTCAAAAAATCAACAATATCATAATCATCATTAGAGATTTGCCAGTTAGTGACATTATTAGGGATGGATGGTCTAAAAATAAATTCAATGGAGAATCTGTGAGGACTAAAATATTCAGATGGTATTAGTTTTGATGCAACATTAATTAATAGATCAACACTAGCATTTTGCAATCAAGGAATAGAGTAAATATTGAATGCCAAAAAACAATAAGTGAGATCTTGAATTAATGTTTGATAGTGTTTAATATGTCCACAAAGGCAGTGGATAGTGTTTCTTACCTATTTAATTGTAACATCTCTTCCTTCCACCCTAGAAATATTTTTTTATTCTATTTATCATTTAATTTAGTGCTTCTATTGGCCACAGTTATTGAATTCTACTTTCAAATTTCGTCAAGTATGATATTATATGGAGTAGAGTTACTATTCCTCCTATTACTCTTGGGAGTATAATGCTATTTTTTTCTTCCACTAATGGTTGTGGCTGATGGTATTTACACTTATTCTTCACCATCTCTATTAAATTTACACATATATTTCACAATTTCTATTATATGGTTGTATTTACTCCCATGCTTGTCTATCTATGCATATAGTAAATGATACATATACCCTACCACATTTATATAGTCCTCATACATGACAATTTACTCACGAATGTTATGCACACCTTCACAGGCTTATTAACTCTACGTTTTTATTTAATAGGATTCTCTTACATATTAAATATGGTGTTCGATGGGTTTTGAATCTATCTATATTTCAATTCTTACTACCCCACAGTTGAATTGCGAATTATTCGTGGTCTATTCATATTTACCCTCCTGTCAAGGGTATGAAATTATTGTGAGCATGACCATCGTAGCGTTTATTCTTTACGAACATATCTTTGATGCTGAGTGATGTGGAGATATGCGCATTTAATTGTCACTACATTCGTTGTGTCTCATTGGCATGGTTGACCAAGGGATTTGGCCAAGTTAACTTGTTCAATCTTCCTCTTCATATTATTTGTGGACACCTTGTTGCTTTTCTAGTTTATTAGTTCTGCATACTTCCATGCTTGAGGATACATGTATCGATATGTTGTTTGTGATATGCCACACCAGCATGCATTTTTAATACGCTGGACACATGATAAAATCGATGGTATTGTAGCGTAGATTTCATAGATCGACATTTACGTTTTGAAATAATGTGTATTAAATTCCAATCTCCCAAACTCAATCCGTGGCTAAGCCGTGGATTCAAGGCCATTTGGACGGTGAAGATCATTCCTGATCATTAGGGTTTCGTCGATTCTTGGATTTGGGACATTGGTATAATTATCTGTGTTATTTGTTGAGTCGGTTCTTTCTCCTTTCATTCGTTCGACTTGCATCCTGGTGGCGAGACTCTGCACCTTGGAGAGACTGAGCGTAGAATCTCCCAGACTTTAGCGTATCTATGCACTCATCGTATGATGGTTCAGGTATGACGTTTATGCACGTCTCAAGTTTTTAATGTTAGGCTTATGCTCTGTGTTTATATCTTGATATGGATTTCAACGTCCATAGAAATATTCTCTGTTGCTCAAGCTAGCGCTAAGGTTAATTAAATAAATTCTTATCCATAGTCTCGCTTACAGTCGAGGTTTCGTATGGGTCAGTTGGACCAACATTTGGTAGAGATTTTTCTATTCGAGTATGTCGATATTTTTTTTTTATTCAACATCTTTTCTGCTACGTCGTATGTCTTCCTATGAACGATGAGTGGGACTAATGCTCTATTTTTTTTTAATAGAAGTTTACCCCCCCTCCTCAACGTCCTTCGAGGTTTTTGTGAGGTTTTTCGAGTGGCAATAGGTGGATTTTATTCTTATCGAGCATTATCCAGGCTCTAGGTAAGTGTTCAACTCAAATTTTATCATGGAAGCCGTGGCTTCTTTATTCCCAATTGAAATGCCTACTCTTCGAATTTTTAATGTCATGCCTCTACTTCTATTGCAGGTCATTTTGAAGTAAATGAGGTTCTCATTTGCCAGGTAACTATTGATTAATTTTTTATTATTTCATTCTTGATAGAATTTTTACCACTTACGCTACTCGTATTCTCATTGTTGATTGTTTATGCTACATGTATTTCCGAACGCTTTACACTCTTCCTTTCTCGGTGAACCATGAAAGGTGTGGTTTCCTTCAACACTAATTTCAATGCACTTGGCGTTTTCAGGTCGGTATTCACAATATGCTAGTCGGAGAGAAGCCAATTCTCCTCACGCTATTCTACATAATTTGTTCAGACAGTTTAACATTTTTATTGTCATAACAAGTGTTTCTTGTAATATGAAACTCTGCCAGAGATGGTGACTATTAATAGTTTTCATTCGGATGTTGAATTTCCTGTATATCAAGTTCTGGAATATTATAATAGCACTAGGATATCCTACTTTTGCAAGTGGCTGCAACATTTGATATATATATATATATATATATATATATATATATATACAGGATATGTCTAACCTCGTCTCTGTTATTATGGACAACTTAATAATATGTATATATATATTTTTTATACTCTTGTTAATTATTTTCCCATTCATAAATGGTCTTCTTAAATTTAATTGAAGAAAGTCAGAGATGTGCTCATCTTAATTTACTTTCTATTCCTTCTCACATAATAACAAAATTTACTATCAGTCTATTTGATACAAAAGTTGTCAAGTTATAATCTCTCAATGAAGGGGATTTTCCCTTTTACACAGAGTCTGAATTTTCAGGTGTATTATATGAATCCAACAGTGGACTCTCTTTATACTCCTTAATTTGGGTTCCATTGTAATAGTTACTTATGACATTTTCTGCAACTATGTACTTCTAGTTTTTCTTAGCATAACATTTTCAGTCTATGTGGTGTTTAGACTACACTTCTAAACATAATAAAGATCTGATGGAGAAATTAACTGTTATCTTTCCCAGTTTGTAATTTCCAGTATTTATAAAATTGTGACCCTTGCTTTGGGAAGGGTATTAACCCCAGTTTTATATCTATAATTCTCAAACCACATTTTTTTACTTGATTAGTGACATATTTAGTCCTGTTCCTTTACTACCTATATATATATATATATATATATATATATATATATATATATATATATATTGTGTGTGTGGCACTTGAAATTATAGTATTAAACTATACACTCTTTCATGCAGTCCCTATTATAAAAGGAAAATATACAATAGACATGCACTGTTGTTTTGTAAATCTGTATGTCTGTAATTCACTGATCTAATTCACCAAATGTATAGCTCTACCCTGTATGTCCTTAATTCCTCCTACATACAGGTTTCTTGGTTTCCCAAAGGTTCACTGAATTAATTCTATTTACAACATAAACAGATTAAAGTTACATGCATACAAATTATGAGATAACATAATCTCCAGATTTAAACTAGGGATTGGCTTAGAGGTTCTGGCGGATTTGTCCTTGTAGTTATGGTTCCTACAACTGTGTAGAACTGAAAGAGTTTAAGTACTCTACTATTCTGTAAATGTATGGAACACCAGCACAAAATAAAACAATTAACTAGTGTGTAACTACAATCATTAACTTTAACACATAACAACAAATAGTTTTAATCATTCATAACACTGTGAGCATACCACTTTGGTATTTGACCAGTCCTCCCAACCTTAGAGTCCCTCTATCTCCAGAACTCACCCTCGAGCTGAGACCACCTCCCGAACAGACCAACCTCTAATCTGTTCAGGAATAGCTTATTTAAAATTTTGCTCCCCAAAGCCTGTTTCTAATTCTGCGTCTAGAATATCAGGATGATTTTCTTCCTGTTTGGCTAGGCTTACCTATTTACGGACTTTTAAAAATGCTTTCTGCTTTTCCTAGCTTCTTACCTCTTCCCAACTACTCTCCACATCATTGGGGAAACTAGATTTTCCTCAAAATCTAATTTGGAAATAAATTCTTTCAAGGATTTTTGAAAGATTTTTGGGGAAATATTTTTCCTTTATCCATCCTCATGGATTTAGCGAGTGATCTCATAATTATCATTTTGGTCAATCTGCACAGAATTATTTTATTCATTTTTTCAAAATTAAATATTTAATTAAATCCATAAAATACTTGTCTTTTGGGGTCCACTCCCCTTAGGATTAAAGTTCAAATGTCTAGTTTTGAAAATCAAACACATAAACTAGGGGTGTTACATATTCCCCCTCTGAAAGCAAACACCGTCCTCGGTGTTGGTATCTAACTACTAGAGTTCATTTTTTTTTTCCAAACAAAAATGGATATTTCTCCATCATTTCAACTTCTCTTTCCCAGGTTGCTTATTCAGTAGTAAAGTGCTTCCACTGCACCTTTACTCTTGCTACCGTCTGATTCCTCAATTCAATTTCTTCCCGCTCCAATATTTGAAGCGGTTCTAGAAGGAACTCCCCTTCTGGTTCCACCTGTACTACATTCCAATCAACTATGTGAGAAGCATCATGTACATATCTTTTTAATAATGAAACATGAAACACATCATGAGCTCTAACATGGGGCGGTAAGGCTAGCTTGTAAGCCACTGGTCCCACCCTTTCTAACACTTCAAAAGGACCACAATATCTAGCGGCCAATTTTGCACAACTTCCAGCATAAAGTGTGCTCTTTTAGGGTTTAATACGCAAATACACATGTTCCCCCACTTTAAATTCTCGATGTACCCTCTTCTTATTAGCCTAGTTCTTCTGGCGATCTTGTGATATCTTGATGTTTCTTTGTATTTGTTTAACAATTCATTCCATCTCTTGTAAGGCATCTGGTCCCAACATTAGCTTATCCTCAGGCTGGCTCCAGATCAAAGGATTACGACATTTCCTTCCATAGAGTGCTTCAAACGGACTTATCTTAATGGAGGATTGATAGCTGTTATTATAGGCAAATTCAGCTAAATGCAAGTAGTCTTCCCACTTTGATGGCTTATCCATCACATACATTCTCAGCATATCCTCCAAAATCTGATTAGTTCTCTCTGTCTGCCCGTCAGTCTAAGGGTGATAAGTAGTACTGAAATTCAATTTAGTGCCCATGCCCCCAAACAGACCTTTCCAAAAAGCTGCGGTGAACTTAGCATCTCTATCCGAAACAATCACCTTTGGTACCCCATGGAGCCTTACTACCTCCTTTAGGAACACATCCGCTACTTGGGCTATCCTGAAAGTAGATTTCACTGGTATGAAGTGTGCAGCTTTGGTTAAAGTGTCTACTACTAGCATCACTGAATCATGTTGGTACTTGGTTTTGGGTAACCCTGTTATGAAATCCATATAAACGGTATCCCATTTCCATTCTGCAATCGGCAAAGGATTTAAAAGACCAGCAGGATGCTGATGTTCAACTTTAACTAGTTGACACTCCATGCATCTAGCTAAATATTCTGCTACATCTCTTTTCATTCCTGGACAAAACAAATTCTTTTTCAAAGTTTTTAACATTTTCTGATATCCAGGATGCCCTGCATAAGGCTGTTTGTGATATTCATCTAGGATCTCTCTTTTCAAAGACTCTACATTGGGAACATATAATCTGTTTTTGTAGCAGATCAATCCTTTCTGCTTTTGAGTGTATTCAGCCATCTCCTTCTTTAGTGTTTTCACCTGTAGGTTCTCATAATTTGGATCCTAGTCTGCTACCTGTTTCACTAAATCTTCTGACTCCAATTTTACACTACTTCCAATGCTGTTTATATTTTGGCAAGCATTTCTGCTCAAAGCATCAACAATTTTATTTTCTTTCCCTCTGATATGTTTTATTTCCATATCAAATTCACTCAGAAAAGACAACCATCTGGCTTGTCTAGCATTCAAATCAGTTTGGGAAAAGAAATATTTAAGAATAATATGATCAGTCATTAATGTAAATTTTTTCCCAAGAAGATAGTGCTGCCACATCTTCAAGGCATGAATAACAACTGCCAACCCCAAGTCATATGCACTATAGTTTTGTTCATGTGTCTTTAGTTTCCTAGATTCATATGCAATAACTGAATTTTCCTATAAAAGGACTCCTCCCAACCCCTCTCTACAGGCATATGTACATACAACAAATTATTTATCAGGATCTGTAATCTTCAGTATAGGGGTTGTAGTGAGTTTTAGTTTTAATTGTTCAAAACTGTTTTGGCATTTTTTAGTCCACTCAAATTTGACACCCTTCTTTTGTAATGATGTTATGGGATATGCTATGGCGAAAAATCTCTCCACAAATCTGCGATAATAACCTGCAATCCCCATGAATGATATTATTGCTGAAACATCAGTAGGCACAAGCCATTCTTGAATAGCCTTTATATTTTCAGGGTCAACAGCCAACCCTTGTTCAGAAATAATATGTCCCAAGTATTGGATCTTGTCCTTATAGAATTCACATTTATTGAATTTGGCATATAACTGGTTTTCTTTCAAAGTTTGCAGCACTATCTTCAAGTGCTCTTTGTGCTCCTCCTCATTTTTGGAATAAACTAAAATATCATCTATGAACACAAGTACAAATTTATCCAAGTACTTGTTTAACACACTATTCATTAGGCACATAAAGGTGGTAGGGGCATTTGTCAAACCGAAAGGTAGGACTACAAATTTGTAGTGACAATACCTGGTTCGAAAAGATGTTTTAATAATGTCTTCTTCCTTAATTCTGAGCTGGTGATAACCAGTCCTTAAGTCAATGTTCGAAAATACTAAAGCTCCTCTCACTTGGTCAAAAAGATCATCAATTCTGGGCAAAGGGTATATGTTTTTAATGGTCAACTTGTTCAGTTGACGATAATCAATGCACATCCTAAAGGTTCCATCCTTCTTTTTCACAAATAGAACCGGTGCTCCCCAAGGAGACACACTCGGTCGGATATAGCCCTTATCCAGCAATTCTTGCAATTTCATTTTCAATTCCATGAGTTTGGGGGGACTCATTCGATAAGGGGCTCGGGAAACTGGTGTTTCTCCCGGCACCAAATCGATTGAAAATTCAATCTCTCTTTTGAGGGGAAGATGAGGAATATCCTCTGGAAAGACTTCCTTAAGCTCTCTCACTACTGGCAAAATATCTAGCAGATTTTCTTCAGGTTTCTGTTCTGTCTCTTCTACATGTACTACATATACTTGGTACCCTTTCCTAGCTGTTCTTTTTAATTGCAGTGCTGATATTTGTCTTACAGAGATAGGTTTTGGTTTTCCTTTGAGAATAGCATGTTTTCCTTCTTCATATATGCATTGCAGAGTTTTATCCCAACATTTCATCATAGCCTTTCTCTTTTCCATCCAGTCCATTCCTATCAGCAAGTCATATGAGCCTAAGGGCAGAATGTTTAAATTCACTTCTGTATGAAAATCATTTAATTTAACTGTTTTGCGGGGTAATTTATGTGTTACCTTTCTCTTGGTTCTAGTGGCTAGCTGGACCAACCAAGACTGCTGAAATTTTTCATTTTTGAGATTGCATTTTTCTACTATTTTTGGACTAATGTAACTCAAAGAAGCACTCGGATCAATCAAAATAGTAACAGATTGGTCAGAAATCTTACCCTCCATTTCAACCATGGCAGCTTGGTGTTTTTCTTGTCGATTTTCCAAGGTTGCACTGATAGTGGGTATATTTCTTGCTATGTCATTTATTGTGGTAGCTTCTCGATCTCTCATAATCATTTGAATGTTTCGGTGGGGACAATCCCTCAAAAGATGGGATTCTCCACATCCCCAGCATTTCAAAGGTTCCCTCATTTTGATTGTGCCTTCCTTTTTATTTCCTTCATCTAGTTGTTTGGAACCAATTTGAGATTGAGCTGTTTGGATTTCTTTTGGTTTATTAAAATTTTTCCTCTGATGGTCCCTACCAAAATTCCTTAAGTAAGCTGGTCTCGGTTTCTTCCCTTTAATTTCACTTTTGTTTAACCCACCTTTTCCATGCTCAGCCTTTCCTTTAAACTGCTGGTAGAATAATCTAGCTTTCCTCACTGCCTCGTCCATATTTTTTGGGTTATCAAACTTGATCTTCTCTTTGTACATAGTAGGCAAACAGTTCAAAAACCTTTGTACCTTGGCCTTCTCTTCCCTAATGTAAGGGACATATCTCAACAGATTTGTAAACTTGCTGACAAACTCATCAATAGTAAGCTGTCCCAGTCTAAGCTCATGAAATTCTTTTGCTTTATCATCATAATAATGTTAATTTAAATAGCGTTTTTAAACTTAACCTGGAAATCTTCCCAAGTAATTGTCTTTTCATCAATGGCATGAACCATTTTCATCTCCTCCCACCACAAGGTAGCCTTACCTTGTAGCTGGTAAAAAGCTAATTTTGACTTCAGATTGCTTCATATTCATAGACCTGGAAATACTTAATCATGTTCAACAACCAAGATTCCGCACCTTCCTCCTTCTCCCCATCATAGGAGGGAAGTTTGATCTTTCAGAATTCCCCCTGTAATTCCTTTTTCTGCTCATACTGATGCCTAACAGCATCATCATCCTCAGACTCATCATTCTTCCTCTTCTCAGAACCTTCACCCTCTTGGCTGTTCCGCGAAGTTAATTCTCTGGTGAGCTTTTCCTGCTCGTCACTGGCTAATGACAATCTGTCATTCTGGCTTCTTAGCTCAACCATTTCTCGTTGCAAACTGTGCAACTTAGCCATCACTGGAGCGTTGGGGTCTGGTATATTATCTTCATCATGCAGATCGACATAAATTTCCTCATCTTCTACCATTCCAGCACCACTGTACACTACACAACACAAATCAGTAAATATATATATATTTTTTCAACAGTAAATCATTTATACAGTGAGCACACACAAAAACAGCCTAGTTTTGTATAACATGATCTCTGATACCATTTGTAACGTCTCTTACTTCCACCCTAGAATTTTTTTTTCTTCTATTTATAATTTAATTCAGTGCTTCTATTGGCCACAATTATTCAATTCTACTTTCGAATTTCGTCAAGTATGATCTATTATGGAGTAGAGTTACTATTCCTCCTATTACTCTTGGGAGTATAATGTTATTTTTTTCTTCCACTAATGGTTGTGGCTAATGGTATTTACACTTATTCTTCACCATCTCTATTAAATTTACACATATATTTCACCATTTCTATTATATGGTCGTATTTACTCCCATGCTTGTCTATCTATGCATATAGTAAATGATACATATACCCTACCACATTTATACAGTCCTCATACATGAAAATTTACTCACGAATGTTATGCACACCTTGATAGGCTTATTAACTCTACGTTTTTATTTAATAGAATTCTCTTAGGTATTAAATATGGTGTTCGATGGGTTTTGAATCTTTGTATATTTCAATTACTATTACCCCACCATTGAATTGTGAATTATTCGTGGTCTATTCATACTTTGTAATATTCCGAATAGGAAATAGACAACAATACACAGCAATACAAGCATACGACTATATAGCAAAATGTCGGAAATAGAATATAGAGCAAGTACACATAAAAATACCAGAAATGCTAAGCCATTTTATTAGTCTGAGAATATATATGGGTACATCAGATAATCAGAATAAGTGCACCTATCCTTGCACAAGGCAAGTGGAGAACCCTCTCAGAACAGGAAATGGCTGCTATAGAGGCTGCGTCCCAGTTGTTGGAAGAATCTGCCGTAGAATGCTGCTGCTGCAATGAACTGGAACTAGGGGCTGATCCCCTCACCAGAATGAGCTGAAAATCGGTAGACTGCCTATAATCTCTGCTCCGGAAAAAACCCAGAAACCATGAAGCAAATGGACCACCTCTGAAAAACTCCCCAGAAGCCCTCCTCAAGAAAAACGCTGTCCCTCCAGGCCCAGCGCAGATGCCAAAGAATATTGCTGAGAAAGAGCCACAAATCCCTCTGCAAACTCTCCAACTGAAAGAGACTAACCATCCAAGCTGAAACACACTGAATCTCCCACGAAAAACCCCACAACTGAGCTGCTCTAACCCAAACTGCGTCCTCCCTCCAAGACTGCGCAGTCACCCAATGAAGCTCAGCTCCTCTGCAAACGTCCAACCAAATCACCTGCAAATCAACTGCTAAAGACTGAAGGAATACCTTGCCCGAGCAGGCACTCGAAGTCCCCCGGGGCCAAGGGTGAGATCTCTGACCGGAGACACTCAGTCGCACTAAACAGTGCTGCAGACCGACTAAACAACCGGCGTGCTCAAGTAGACAGAAGTCTAGCTCAAAATATCATCAACATATCAATAATGCCAAATGGAGTGAAACTCCCACCTTTTATAGTGCTAGCTCCCCTCAAAACCCTAACTGCATCCCCTCTCTCCATGAGCTCCTCCTATGCCTGCGCAGTTGCCTCTAGAGCCTACGTGAGGCCTCTCTCATGTTAAGTGTGGACCCCCAAGGCTTTCCTTTAAGTTACAATGTTACTCTACTAGGAAGCACTTTATTTTATTAAAGTGAGTTGACCCCCTCTTTCTCACTTTTATTTATTAATTTAACTATAGGCGGCAAAACTATACAAAAATGAAATATTCCAATTAGCGGTGCTAATTAGGAATATTACAGTCTCCCCCAGCAGAACGTTGCTTGTCCTCAAGCAACTGAAGTGATGGATGCTGCAATATCTTCTCATCCTCCCAAGTGGCATCCTCATCCGGCAAGTTCTTCCACCTCACCAAGAACTCTCGGATCGTCCTGCTCCGCAGCTGCCTCTCCCTAGTATCAATAATAGCCTCCGGCTGCAACACCAGATGCCCCTCATCATCCGTGGGTGGTAGCTCATCTGTGACTGTCACCTGCTGGCCCAATGCCTTTTTCAGGCATGATACATGAAAAATGTTATGGATCTTGCTGCCTTGGGGCAGCTCCAACTCATATGCAACCTGCCCAATCCTGCGTATCACCCTGTATGGCCCATAAAAATGGGGCTTAAGCTTCTCAGCCCCCTTCTGCTTAAGCGAAGACTGTCGGTATGGCTGTAGTCGCAGGTAGACCAAGTCTCCTACCTCAAAGTGTCTCTCCACCCGACCCTTATCAGCATACAACTTCTGTTGATTCTGCGTTGTGGCTATGTTATCCTTGAGAGCTCGGAGGATATCTTGGCTCTCTTGGATCCAGATCTTGGCTCTCGGAGCCCTACTAGCACCAAACATCATGTCCACAAAAGATAAAGGATGATATCCATATAAAGCATAGAAAGGTGACATACCAATGGACATGTGATGCATCGTGTTGTTGCAGTACTCTCCCAGATGCAGCCACTTCAGCCATGCCCTCTGCTGTCCACTGACATAGTTACGCAAGTAGCCCTCCAGCCACTTGTTAACTATCTCTGTCTGTCCGTCCGTCTGGGGGTGATAACTAGTGCTCGACGTCAACTCTGTCCCCACTAGCCGGAAAAGCTCCTGCCAGAATCCGCCCATGAAGCGGCTGTCCCGGTCACTGACAATGGTCTTAGGTAGACCATGCAACCTGAAAATCTCCCTGAAGAACAGCTCGGCCACCTGTGCTGCTGTGTGGTGTGCGGATATGGCGAAAAAATGAGCATACTTCGTCAGTCGGTCAACGACGACAAAGATGCAATCCTTGCCCTGCACCATGGGCAACCCTGTGATGAAGTCCATCGATATGCTCTCCCATTTCCCCTCTGGAATGGGAAGAGGCTGCAACAACCCTGCAGGATGGCTCATCTCTCCCTTGTTTCTCTGGCAAACATCGCACTCCCTGACATGCTGGAGTACGTCTTCCTTGAGGCCCTTCCATGAGAACCTCTCCCAGATAGCCCTGTAAGTCTTGGTGAACCCCTGATGGCCCGCCAATGGAGAATCGTGTGAAGCCTGGAGTATCTTCTTCTTGAGCTGAGATCCCTCAGTCAAGAAGATCCTGTCCCTGTAATAGATGATCTCATCGACCACCCTGTACCTGTCATCTGCGACCTACCCATCCAACACCTCACACACAAACCTGTCCTTGGAGTACTCTACCAACAGTTGAGCCCTCCAATCAGCGTCCAAGCTCATAAGAGATAACGTGGCCGGTCTACGGGAAAGGGCATCAGCTACCACGTTATTCTTGCCTTTGACGTACTCTATGTCAAAGTCATAGGCTTGGATCTTATTGATCCACTTCTGCTGCCTCTCCTGCAACTGCTTCTACTCCAGAAAGTACCTGAGACTGTTGTGATCTGATCTTACCCTGAATCGGCTGCCCACTAAATACTGCCGGTACTTGGCCAATGCATGCATGATGGCCAACATCTCCTTGTCATATATGGAATACAATCTCTCATGCGGAAGGAGCTTCCGACTCTCAAAAGCTATAGGGTGACCGCCCTGCATCAATACCGCACCAATCCCCTCTCCCGATGCATCACACTCGAGGACAAATGGTTGTGTGAAATCCGGCAATGCAAGCACGGGGCAGCTGCTCATCACCTCCTTGAGCTTATCAAAAGCTCGCTGTGCCGTCTCCGACCAACTGAATGCCCCCTTCCTCGTCAAGTCTGTGAGGGGTGCAGCAAGCTGTGAGAAGCCCTTGACGAACTTCCTGTAGTATGTGCAAATGCCAATAAATCCCCGAAGCTCCGTCACATTCCTCGGCTCTGGCCAATCTCTGATGGCCCTGATTTTCTCCTCGTGGACTCTCACCCCGTCCACTCCTATAATATGCCCCAAGTACAACATCTCCGTCAAGCCGAACTCACATTTGGAGAGCTTGGCATAGAACTGCTGCTCCTCCAAGATGCGCAAAACTGTCTCAATGTGTTGGAGATGCTCCTCCCAAGTCCTGCTATATATAAGTATGTCATCGAAGAAGACCAGCACAAACTTCCTCAGATGACCCCTGAAAATGTGGTTCATGCATGACTGAAAGGTAGCGGGTGCATTGGTCAGCCCAAAAGGCATGACCAGAAACTCGAAGTGCCCATAATGACACCTGAAGGCGGTCTTGGGAATGTCATGTTCCCTCACGCGTATCTGATGGTACCCAGATCTCAAGTCAATCTTTGAGAAGAACCGTGCTCCTCTCAACTCGTCCATCAGCTCATCGATCCTGGGGATGGGGTACCTGTTCTTCAGGGTCTTCTTATTCAGAGCCTTGTAGTCAATGGACATCTGCAATGTGCCATCCTTCTTCTTCACCAACACCACGGAAGAAGCAAAAGGACTCGTGCTCAGCCGAATGTGACCAAGGGCGAGCAACTCCTGAATGGAACACTCTATCTCATCCCGATAGGCTTTGGGATGCCTATACGGTGTGGTGATCACTGCCTGTATACCCTGCTCAAGCTCAATAGTATGCTCAAACCCCCGATCCGGTGGCTGCCCTGGTGGAATATCCCCGAATACTACGGCATACCTGTCGAGGTTAGACTGTAGCTCAGGATGCACTATCTGACCTGTATCTACTGCCTCCGAAGCTCGCAGCTCTACGACCCACTCTATGTATCCCTTGTGGAAGGTTTCCTCCATCCTATGTGCCGACATTGTCTGAGTCGGGTATGTGTGCTGTCCCCGTATCTTCTCATGCCTCCCTGTCTTGGGATCATCCCACTCCATCTCTAGGGCCTTCCAATCTGTCATGACCTTCCCCAGAGTAATGAGCCACTGAACACCCAATATCATGTTGGTGTCTGGGATATCCACCACAAAGAAATGATCTATCAATGTATAGGTGCCCATCGTCACTAATAACTCTGGAACATATCGAGCACACACCATGGTCTGATCTCCTGGGACCAAAATAGAAAATCCATCAAAACTCTCAGTCTGTATGCCTCTCCGCTCAACCATCTGTGATTCAATAAAGTTGTGGGTGGCCCCACTATCAACCAAGACTGAGACCCGCTGTCCACGTACTGTCCCTCGTACGCGCAGCGTCAAATACTTGGGAACTCCCCGCAATGCAGCTAGAGCTCCTCCAGTAGGTGCAAATGATGCCCCACCTACTGCGGGTGGTGGAGGTGGCAAGGTACCCTACGCTGCATAGCAATCTCCTGCCTCCATGTCATCCCCCTCATCCTCTTCCCCGCTTCTCTCGGAGAAGACCTCAATGAAATGTGATTTCCCTACAGCACATCTATGTCCCGGTGCCCATGGCTCCTGGCAAGTGAAGCACAACCGCTTCCTCCTCAACTCTCTCCTGGCCCCATCATCAAACTGCCCTCGCCCAGGATTCACCTTGGGAGGCGAAATCCTCGTGTCCTTCCCCTTAAGATGGAAGGCCTGTCTCTAGGGGTAAGGTGTCCAAGTCCTAGGTAAGACATCTTGTAAATCCTGAGTCCTGCTGATGGCATCCTAAAGTGTAGCTGGTCTAGTTGACCGGACTAGGCCACGTAGTGGCTCTGTCAACCCCTCCACAAACATGTGAACCATCCGAGCCACGGATAGATCAGATACCATCATTGAAACCCTCAAGAAATCTGAAATGTAAGTCTCTGGGCTCCCAGTCTGTTTGAGCTTCGTCAGCTCAAAAAAGTGCTGCTTCAGATCCATCCTGTCTAAACGCTGTATCACCCTCCGGGTAAACTCGGCATATGTCCCCATTGTAGAATGCCCGAGTGTAGTCATCCCATGAAACCACTAGTCCTGGGCCTCACCCTCCAGATGTAATGTTGCCACCTTAATGGCCTCTGACTGTGACATTTGATTGAGCTGGAAATAGATATCCAACTTCTCTACCCAAGACTTTGCCGACATGTTTGATGTGCCATCAAACATGGGCAAGTGAAATCTGCTAGCTACACGGTGGTCATCATGATGATGACTGTGCCCCCTGTGATGATCACAGGGCCTCACGCTGGAGCTGAACATAATCTCTGAATGAGATAAGATCTCTGATCTCCGGCCCACGTGCCAGGTACTCTGCAATGTAGGCGTCCATCTGGGCAGGGTCAACCTTCGGCTCCTGCTGTGCTGCTGCCCCTGTATCCTCTGCTAGGAAGGTAGGCATGGTGGATCGCGTGGGTGCTGGAATATCCCTCTGTGCTCCTGCCCCTGTGTCCTCTGCTAAGAATGTGGGCATAGTGGATCGCGTGGGTGCATGCGATGCAATGATGGGGATAACATCCGACACATGATGGGACGTACCCGATCCCTCACCAATCTGAAAACCCCTTGGGGTTTCCCGCTGCTTGATCTCTATCACCGTGAGTCTCTGTGACACTTCCTGCATGTGTTGGAGGAGCGCCTCTCTAAATCTCCTCGAATCCTCCTCGTCTGCCATAGGACCCCACTCTTCTGCGTACCCCACAGGCTGCTCCTACTCTGAATCTATCTCAGGCTGCTCCTGATCGAAATCCGTCACAGGCTCCCCCTCTCCGTAGGTGTTCTCCCACCTACGCTCAACATCTCTGTATCTCTTGCTCCTATAACAGATGTGGGGTTTATCCCTTGGCATCATAGACTGCTAGCTCCATAGGCTGAGCCAGAACTATGCGCTGATACCACTGTAATATTCCAAATAGGAAATATACAGCAATACATAGCAATACAAGCATACGACTATATAGGAAAATGCCGGAAATAGAATATAGGGCAAGTACACATAAAAATACCAGAAATGTTAAGCCATTTTATTAGTCTGAGAATATATATGGGTACATCAGATAATCAGAATAAGTGCACCTATCCTTGCACAAGGCAAGTGGAGAACCCTCTCAGAACAGGAAATGGCTGCTATAGAGGCTGCGTCCCAGCTGCTGGAAGAATCTGCCGTAGAATGCTGCTGCTGAAATGAACTAGAACTAGGGGCTAATCCCCTCACTGGAATGAGCTGAAAATCGGTAGATTTCCTGTACTATCTGCTACGGATAGAACCCAAAAACCATGAAGAAAATGGACCACCTCCGAAAAACTGCCCAGAAGCCCTCTTCAAGAAAAACGTTGTCCCTCCAGACCCAACGCAGATGCCAAAGAAGATTGCTGAGAAAGAGCCACAAATCCCTCTTAAAAATCTCTAGCTAAAAGAGACTAACCCTCCAAGCTGAAACACACTGAATCTCCCACGAAAAACCCCACAACTGAGCTGCTCTAACCCAAACTGCGTCCTCCCTCCAAGACTGCACAGTCACCCAGTGAAGCTCAGCTCCTCTGCAAACGTCCAACCAAATCACCTGCAAATCAACTGCTAAAGACTGAAGGAATACCTTGCCCGAGTAGGCACTCGAAGTCCCCCAGGGCCAAGGGTGAGATCACCGACCAGAGACACTCAGTCGCACTAAACAGTGCTGCAGACCGACTAAACAACCAGCGTGCTCAAGTAGACAGAAGTCTAGCTCAAAATATCATCAACGTATCAATAATGCCAAATGGAGTGACTCTCCCACCTTTTATAGTGCTAGCTCCCCTCAAAACCCTAACTGCGTCCCCTCTCTCCACGTGCTCCTCCTATGCCTGCGCAGTTGCTTCTAGAGCCTACGTGAGGCCTCTCTCATACGAAGTGTGGACCCCCAAGGCTTTCCTTTAAGTCACAACGTTGCTCCTACTAGGAAGCACTTTATTTTATTAAAGTGAGTTGACCCCTCTTTCTCATTTTTATTTATTAATTAACTATAGGCGGAAAAACTATACAAAAATGAAATATTCCAATTAGCGCTGCTAATTAGGAATATTACATATTTTCCCTCTTGTCAAGGGTATGAAAGTATTGTGAGCATGACCATTGTATCGTTTATTCTTTACGTACATATCTTTGATGCTGAGTGATGTGGAGATATGTGCATTTAATTGTCACTGCATTCGTTGTGTCTCATTGGCATGGTTGACTAAGGGATTTGGCCACGTTAACTTGTTCAATCTTCCTCGTCATCTTATTTGTGGACACCTTGTTGCTTTTCCAGTTTATTAGTTCTGCATACGTCCATTCTTGAGGATACATGTATCTATATGTTGTATGTGATATGCCACGCCAGCATGCGTTTTTAATACGCCGGACACATGATAAAATCGATGGTACTGTGGCGTATATTTCATAGATCGACATTTACATTTTGAACTACTGTGTATTAAATGCCAATTTCCCAAACTCGATCCATGGCTAAGCTGTGGATTCAAGGCCATTTGGATGGTGAAGATCATTCTTGATCGTTACGATTTTGTTGATTCTTAGATTTGGGACATTGCTATAATTATCTGTGTTATTTGTTGAGTCGGTTCTTTCTCCTTTCATTCGTTCGACTTGCCTCCTGGTGGCGAGACTCTGCATCTTGGAGAGACTGAGCGTAGACTCTCCCAGACTTCAGCGTATCTATGCACTCATCGTATGATGGTTCAGGTATGGCGTTTATGCACGTCTCATGTTTTTAATGTTAAGCTTGCGCTTTGTGTTTATATCTTGATATGGATTTCTCTGTCCATAGAAATACACTCTGTTGCTCAAGCTAGCACTGAGGTTAATTAAATAAATTCTTATCCATAGTCTCGCTTACAGTCGAGGTTTCGTATGGGTCAGTTGGACCAACCTTTGGTAGAGATTTTTCTGTTCGAGTATGTCGATATTTTTTTTTTATTCAACATATTTTCTGCTACCTCGTATGTCTTCCTATGAAGATGAGTGGGACTAATGCTCTATTGTTTTTGAATAGAAGTTTACCCCCCCTCCTCAACGTCCTTCGAGGTTTTTCTGAGGTTGTTCAAGTGGCGATAGGTGGATTTAATTCTTCTCGAGCATTATCCATGCTTTAGGTAATTGTTCAACTCAAATTTTATCACAGAAGCCATGGCTTCTTTATTCCCAATTGAAACGCCTACTCTTCGAATTCTTAATGTCATGCCTCTACTTCTATTGCAGGTCGTTTTGAAGTAAATGAGGTTCGCCTTTGCTAGGTAACTAGTGATTACTTTGTTATTATTTCATTCTTGATAGAATTTTTACCACTAACGCTACTCGTATTCTCATTGTCGATTGTTTCTGCTACAGGTATTTTCGCACGCTATACACTCTTCCTTTCTCGGTGAACCATGAAAGGCGTGGTTTCCTTCGACACTAATTTCAATGCACTTGGCATTTTCAGGTCGGTATTCACAGTATGCTGGTCAGAGAGAAGCCAATTCTCCTCACGCTGTTCTACATAATTTGTTCAAACAGTTTAAATTTTTTATTGTCATAACAAGTGTTTATTGTAATATTAAACTCTGCCAGAGACCGTGACTATTAATAGTTTTCATTCGGATGTTGAATTTCCTGTATATCAAGTTCTGCAATATTATAATAGCACTAGGATATCCTGCTTCCACAAATGGCTGCAACATTTGATATATATATATATATATATATATATATATATATATATATATATATATATATATATATATATATATATATATATATATATATATATGTCTATTCCTCGTCTCTGTTATTATGGACAACTCAATAATATGTATATATTTTTTTTTATACTCCTGTTAATTATTTTCCCATTCATAAATGGCCTTCTTAAATTTAATTGAAGAAAGTCAGAGATGTGCTCATCTTAATTTACTTTCTGTTCCTTCTCACATAATAGCAAAATTGACTATCAATCTATTTGATACAAAAGTTTTCAAGTTATAATCTCTCTGTGAAGGGGATTTTCCCATTTACACAGAGTCTGAATTTTCAGGTGTATTCTATGAATCCAACAGTGGACTCTCTTTATACTCCTTAATTTGGGTTCCATTGTAATAGTTACTTATGACATTTTCTGCAACTATGTACTTCTAGTTTTTCTTAGGATAACATTTTCAGTCTATGTGGTGTTTAGACTACACTTCTAAACATAATAAAGATGTGATGGGGAAATTAACTGTTATCTTTCCCAGTTCGTAATTTCCAGTAGTTATAAAATTGTGATCCTTGCTTTGGGAGGGGTATGAACCCCAGTTTTATATCTATAATTCTCAAACCACATTTGTTTACTTGATTAGTGACATATTTAGTCTTGTTCATTTAATAATTTAATATATATATATATATATATATATATATATATATATATATATATATATATATATATATATATATGGCACTTGAAATTATAGTATTAAACTACACACTCTTTCATGCAGTTCCTATTATAAAAGGAAAATCTACAATAGACATGCACTGCTGTTTTGTAAATCTATATGTCTGTAATTCACAGATCTAATTCACCAAATGTATAGCTATGCCCTATATGTACTTAGTTCCTCGTACATACAGGTTTCTGGGTTTCCCAAAGGTTCACCGAATTAATTCTATTTACAACAGAAACAGATTAAATTTACATGCATACAAATTATGAGATAACATAATCTCCAGATTTAAACCAGGGACTGGTTAGAGATTTTGGCGGATTTTTCCTCATAGTTATGGTTCCTACAACTGTTTAGAACTGAAAGAGTTTAAGTACTCTACTATTTTGTAAATGCATGGAACACCAGCACAAAATAAAACAATTAACTAGTGTGTAACTACAATCATTAACTTTTACACATAACAACAGATAGTTTTAATCATTCATAACACTCTCAACATACCACTTTGGTATTTGACCACTCCTCCCAACCTTAGAGTCCCTCTATCTCCATAACTCACCCCTGAGATGAGACCACCTCCCGAACAGACCAACCTCTAATCTATTCAGGAATAGCTTATTTAAGCTTTTGCTCCCCAAATCTTGTTTCTAATTCTACGTCCAGAATATCAGGATGATTTTCTTCCTGTTTTCCTAGGCTTCCCTATTTAGGGACTTTTAAAGCTTCTTTCTGCTTTTCCCATATTTTTACCTCTTCCCAACTACTCTCCACATCATTGGGGAAACTATATTTTCCTCAAAATCTAATTTGGAAATAAATTCTTTCAAGGATTTTTGAAAGATTTTTGGGGAAATATTTTTCCTTTATCCATCCTCATGGATTTAGAAAGTGATCTCATAATTCTCATTTTGGTCAATCTGCACAGAATTATTTTATTCATTTTTTCAAAATTAAATATTTAATTACATCCATAAAATACTTGTCCTTTGGGGTCCACTCCCCTTAGGATTAAAGTTCAAATGTCTAGTTTTGAAAATCAAACACATAAACTAGGGGTGTTACATTAATAATAATTTATTAGTCTCCAAATACCTTCAAATATTTCACATCGAGGCTAATTGCTTTATACAATCCTTGTATCAATGCTTCGTATTTTTTAGTATTATTTTTACACTCGAATTGTAATCTAGAAGATAACATGATCTTTTCCCCTTCTGGGCTAACAAGAATACAACCAACTCCTGCACCATCATTAGATTTGGAACCATAAAAGTAAAAAGTCCAAAATAGAGTTTTGACTACTGGTTTATTTACAAAATTTGTACATTTGGAAAGATCTGTTTGTGAGAAGATTTTAATTTGAGAAATGACAACATTGTCTAAGAACTGAGATTTTTGAGCATTGAAATTCGCTAAAAATGATTCACTTGAGTAGTTTCGAATAATATTGTTGGGAAATGCTATTGGTTCATTCTCAACTTCAAATTCAGTTACTGTATTCTTCATATTTTTTTCTCGATCAACTCAAATTTGATTTGGTTTCCATTATAAGGTAACCACATATGAGACAAATCTATAGCAAAATATCCATGAGTTTTTTCAGAGAAATATCTGTTCAAAATTGATCCATAGAATTTTGGAATATCAGCTACTAAAATATCAATGATTTGACTGACTTTGGGATTTGAATAAAGTCAAATAGTAACTGAATTTATTTCCCCTAGGACTTCAACTTTGGTTATGTCATGTTGTACTATGTGAACACCAGATTTTTGAGGAGTGATATTCAATTTAGCACAAACTGTTATTGGCATTATATGAGAAGAAGCTCCTGAGTCAATCAAACAATTATAAAGATTCCAGTTGTAAATTTCATATGTTAGAATAAAAGGAGGTGTGTTTGAATTATAACTATCACCTATGAGAATTTAATCTTAAGGATCAACCTTATTTGAGGAAGTAGGAGGTTTTCCTGAACTATCTGCAACATGAGATATAACAAGAGGATGTAGTGGTAAAGAATGGAATGCATTCAATTCTCTAAGTAATATATTATGATGTTATTTCAATTTGGTAAGTTCATGAAGTGAGACTTTTTGCTTTACTTTCTTCATATCTTCAACAATATTATATTCCATGGTGCCAGATACTACCAAGGTTTTCGATGTAGTTGGGGAATTTGTTGAAGGTGGACTAGATTGTGAAACCTTAGAAGAATATTTTTTATTAGTTGATTTATCTTTTGAGGCTGATGTTGAAGCTTTTTTCTTTTGATCTGGCTGACTTACTTCAGCAGGTCCTTTTCTTCTAGTGGTAGTAGGAAAAGCTTCTTGTTGTTCTTCATTTGGGAGAATAAAGTCCCACATACCATTTATTAAAAAAACTTCTTCTTCCTAAGTTTCTTATTCTTCCATTTCTTCATCTTCTGTTTCTTGGTCGGACTCAGAATTAGATATAGTGTTGGGTGGCTGAGAACTATAAGACTGATTTCTCTTGAAATATCTGAAAGTTTTCTTATCATTGGAATTTTCAACAACTTTCTTTTTTATGTCTACCATTTCATTTGTCATGGTTTTCAGTACTTTTTGGAGGCCTTCTACATCAAAAGTATCATTTGATGGATGTTTCTTTGAATCACCTTCGAAATAAACCTTCTTGTATTTTATGTCTTCTTGAGAGATTTTATTTTCAAGAGCAATAATACGTGTCTCTACAAATAAATATTCCTTCATGTTTCCTGCTAATGTAGCTAACTCCGCTCTATCAACAAAAATGGCTATATTAGAGGAAAGAGAAGAGATATACCACTCAATTTCAACTTCAGCACCAGGAAATGGTGTAGAAAGGATTTTATCGAGTAATTTATTGAATCTAGAATTGAAGTCTTTGATTTTCTCTCATGTTTTATCCTTGAAATTTGATAAATAATTGATGAGCGATGAAATGGTTCTGTCATCTCCAAACTTAGCTAGGAATTTTTCTTCAAACATATCCCAACTAGTTATAGGGTGAGCAGGTAGTGAAAAATACCAGGATCATGCAGAACCTATACGAGTATATGGAAATAATCTAACCACACAGTCTTCTTTAGTTACCTCTTTTAAATTGATGGCTAACATATAATTGTGGAGATGTTCTTCTGCTGGTAGACCATCATCATGATTGAATTTGGGTAACCATGTTTCAGGATACTTAGGAAGTGGGTGTAGAGGGGCTGCCATTTCTACAACACCTGGATTATTGCATGGTTGTAAACGCAGTGGAGGTTTTTGGCTTGCCATGATTGTAGTAGTTTGGGTGGATGAAGATGGGATGTGAGTGGAAGAAGAGGCAGGTTGACTACCTGAAATAGAGGAACTACCACCATTAGTTTGAGTGAAAGCTGTTGAAATGTGTGGGAGAAGTGAATGGATTTGGGATTAGGATTTGGAAAAAATCTCACTAATAGATGTTTATGATTTAGATCTCAGGGTATTCTTTCAGGAAGAAGGAATGGAAAATTACAAAGGAAGAACTCCAATTTTCTCACTTAGAGAATGATTCAAGATTATTCTTGGTTGTAACACAGATGAAATACTTTCTTCAGATGATTGTGGTATTTCAAGATTTTTAGTTGAAATGAAATTTTGTTCTAACTTTTCAATCAAAGTTTGAACTTCTGGTGATTCAGATTTATAGTTTGAAGAAAGTAACTTGTGAGATATAATAGGGGATTTTGAAGAAGATTGTTCAACTTCTGATCTTAAAATAGTTATTCGAGATGGAGATCTAGAAGTAGGAGGGGATCTAGATGGAGAATGACTATTAGGATGGCTTATATATTTTTTATCGGTTTTCCTTGCCATTCACTCTTCGCCCTCGTTCTAGCGCCAAAATGTTGAAGCCCCAAAATTCCTTGCAACAACATGGGGGATAACCACTCCATCTGAAACTTAAAGTAAAACCTTTTCTGTTTTGTGTAGTGGCTCTAACTGGAGATAATGGGACCAGTTTCCCAAATAAAGAGATTGATATGGTAATGGTAGGTTTTGATACAATGTGAAATGATAAATGAATTTAAACGAATGAAAGTAATCTATCTAAATAACAAAAAATATGCATCTACTTAACTTATTTATTAAACTTAATCTATAAATTGGGTAAAATTACCATTGATGCGATCTAGAAAGATGTCTTACAGAAAAAGGTAATAAAGGTCATTCAATTACTGAAAGAGATGAAAATTATGTAAAATCTAAATAGTTAATCAAAATAATTATTTCAAATATATCACATCTATCAATTTCTTTATGTATATAATAAGGGATTACAGCTGAAACATTGTACATAAGTGCATGAATGATAAACTATAAGTCATACTAAATACACATCACAATTTAAAAAATAAATTAATGTAGATTTGCAATCAAGAATTAATCATAAGATAAAGGTACCATATATGATAATTCCTGCTCATGAAATATGCAGTATTGATCTACTTTCCTTCAATTCAAATACACTTTAAGAGTACATAAATGAAATTTCAATAAAGGATATTCAATTTTCCAAAAAGTAGATCTTGTTCCATATATTTCATCAAAGGCATTCATAAAAGTACATAAGTGCAAGCTTTCACAAATTTTTCTTTGATAAAATTCTAGGCCCTTCTCTCATGAGAAGGGTTTAAATACTAAACTAAATATGTCAAAAATAGATTATTACATAAAAAATTGAGGAGGTTTTAAATAACCTTCCCCATACCAAGTAAATAAAACTATAATCTAGAAATAAATATAACAAGATTTCTTAGGTGGGTTGATCTTCTTTCATCACTTGATCTCTGACCTGGCATATATCCATCATCGGCTTCAACTGAGTTGGTTGTGTGATATCGGATCTGACATGGCCTTTAAACACGACATTTGAGAGTGATGGAAATGATTTTCTATTAGAATCGGTTAAGGATTGTAAAGTCATGCACTGGTGATGTTGTTTGATTAAGATGTTCCAATAATTTTCTTGATCTAATTTTTTATCTGCTTGATAGATTCTGCCCGTGTCTTGATGCTTTATTTCCATAGTGCCTCCAATAGTTTGACCTATGGGATTTATTTAGATATATATTATTTAATAATATTAGTGTTTTGAAGCTATCTATTAATACACTCGATGATCTCATTTTCTAAGTTTGTTGTCTTTGACATTGCTTTCTCTGCTTCTCTCAACTGCACCTCCCAGTCTTTAAATAAAATATCTTAATGAAATTTGTCAACTCTCAGGAGATAAAATTCTTTTTCTTTGTGAGATTCTTGCCATACTATGAATTCAAAAAATTTATTATGATTTTTTTCACATGCCCATCTTTTATTTTCCACTTGTTGAGTCAAGATTTTACTTGTTTCACAGTATGAATTGGTGGCTGAGATTTGCTGACAGAAAGTCTCTTGTTGTTGTTTTAACTTTGTGTTCCATTCAAGTGCCTATTTTATGAATTGTTTTGTTTGAGGTTGGCTTTTAAGATTATCCATTACTGCCTATATTTTCATATCCTTATCAAATATTTGTACTTGATGTTGCAACTTCAAAATTTCAAATTCCTTCTCAAATTATGCCATTTTCATCTCAAGTTGTTTATTGGCATTATGCTTTTCTTGTTCTAGTTGGATTTCCATATCTTGAACTCTATCTTCTCTCTGTATGAGAAAAAGTTGCACTTCTTCTGCTTTATCCATCGTGGAATTTGTATATGCTCCTGCAAATTGTGATAGTTTGCTAAGATGTTATGTTGGATTGACAAAAGTGTCTCTCCAGAAAACGTCTACTGATTCACTGTTTAGAGTAGTCATTGTTTCATCAAATCTTCTTCTTTTCCTCTTCTTTACTAAAAATTTGTGACTTGGACTGTAGAAAAACTCCAATGGAGGTATTTCCTCAACTTTTAAAATTATTTCTTTTGTTGGCTATACTGGGATGTTCTCCTATTCCTGAGACTCTGGGATTTGTTGGAGCGCCACTGTTTTTTCTACTAGATTTTGTGTTTTCTCAGGAGTTTGAAAACTTTTTGATCCTTCTATATTAGGATTAGGTGGTGTCTATAGTTCTTGAGTAAATCTTTTCCATTCTGTACCGAAATGTGCTACTTGAGATTTAACTGTCTTCTCAGGGGTAGTTTGAACTTGCTAAAATTATTTTGAATATAATTCAGCTCCACCTGTTCCCTCCTCAATATGTATATCAAATCCTTTGATTACATTTTAATTATCTTATCAAGGCTCTCATTTTTAATTTCAAATTCATTATCAAAATGATCTAAACTTTGAAACTTGTGTTGTGAATTCTCTGAATCTTCAATTTATTTTTCCTGAGAATCATCCTTTGAAATATCTTTTGCTTCATCATCTAACTGATACTAGGGGTCGGTTCTCTAATTTCTTCAATTAGTAACAAGTACAATGGGATTTTTTTCGACCTCTTGTTTCTATATTCGTGAAAAGCTTCAAGGTCTAATACATTGAGCTTATTGGCTGCCATTTTTAACACATCTGTAAATTTCTCTATTCCATAAACTAAAAATCATAAAAACATCCTTTTCATGCATAAAATTTCTAACCTTAAGATCAGTGGTAAATTTTTTGACCACATTATTAGGATCATACTGTCTCGCTGGCATTAAAGCCATATTTAAGAAAGTAATGTTTGGAATTTCCTTCGTTGTGTTACCTACATCAAATAGAGTGAAGGTACCACACTGTAATGGAAATGTAGGCCAAATGGCTCTGTTAGAATCCCTAAGCTGCTTAGTTATACCATTTACAAGTGTTTTATATGCAATTTATCTAGCCAAGAGTTTATCTGGAACATAGTAGGGTAAAACATGAAGGGGAGAAATATCCCTGAAAACTCTGATATAATTAAAATTCTCTTCTCCGAACCATATGGCCATAGGAAAAACATTTTCACTGGCCTCTTTAGAAATTCTACGAGCTTTCTCATTAATTTTTTTTTATGAATGGGAAACATGACTCCATGAAAAATATTATAGAAATGGGAATTAAACTCAAACTCTAACAGGACTTTATGATAAATATGAATAGGGTTAGGGTCTTTGCTGGTCCATTTCCAACCCATAACAGGAAATTTTGAGTAGAAGCATATAGCATCCATGATATATGCGCTCATGTAAAAAGGAGGGATTGTCCTAGTTGAAAATACCCTATTTGTCCTATAATCCATAATGGTTTTGGCCAAATTATTGGATAAAATTTTTGCTCAATTCATGATAGTAGAATTGACGACTGCGTGAATCAAGGGAAACCATTCAATGGAAAATTTAGTGGTATCAGGTCTAGAGAACAATCTACATAGCATTGCTGCTATAAAATAGTAAGGTGATGGAAAATGCACTATTGGGTGCATACCATGTTTTTCCCGCTTTAATTTTTCTTTATCTTCTTTCCATTATTTCACCACCTTCATTTGGTCTTGATTCTTCTTTAAAAATTTCTGCAGGAAAGCTTTATCATAATATTTCTGTGGCTTGGAAAATGGTACATTGTACGCAAATCCTTTGGTGTGAATGAACTCATGTTTTCCTGTTTGGAATTCTTTAACGTACTGTCTGCAATATTGAGGGTGTCCATGACCCACTTTACCATATCGGTTTATGGTAAGATATTTGGCCTTGCAAGTAAGAACAAACATGCAACTTCGAAGTAGGAAGGTTGTGGTGAATTGGTCACATCCGTCGTTGTTGTTTTCTTTAATTCCTTTTGATTTTCTTATTCAATTAGATTATACATGGTTTCCCATGAAGAAATTCCACTATCCTTATTGCACGTAGTGTCTGAAAATAGTGGAGGCATGTCTGTAACTTCAGAGGTAGATGTTTGGGCAACTGATTTTCCTTTCTTTGTGATTTCTATTGATATCGAATTCTCAGATAGTTTCCTGAATTCGAGAAAGATAAGGAAATTCTGGGTTGAGATGAAGAGTGAAAAGGAATAGATAAACAAAGTTAAATCACTATAAAAAAAAATCCGATGGTTTTATTTGAAACATGCTTTAGAAACATATCGATCGTTTTGAGCCCCATGACTAGTGATTACCGTTAATAAGCATTTAAATGATTATTAAATCTTTCACGTATTTTAAACTATATGTCCAATCAAAATATTTAAATCATTATATTTGATTAACAGACCAATTGATTAAGGATCACTTCAAGCGCTTTTAGTAATAAATTTTATAGCGCAAATCACAACTTTTATGAGCATCCATATTATGTATTTTGACAGTGAGTGAATGCGCCATGCAATATGCACAAATCACATATCGCACTTTATCAAGGCGAGTGTAACTTTGATTTAGTTTGCTGCTGTGGGATGTGATATGTGCTAAAACGCAAAGCATCGGATTTCGTGTATATGTTTCATTGTTGGTTTATTGTTTTATCGGGTCCGACTCATCACTTTTTATTTTCCTAATGATATAAGTTTGTAATTTTAGGGAGGCGTGATGCGATTTATAGTTATAAGGGTTTTTTTTCTTTTTAAAGTGGAATTGCACATAACCCAAAAAGGCCTTATCGCGTATCGCAATTCACAAGTTTTACATGTATTGTAACTTTTTTATCTTGTGTGTTTTTCAATATGCGCTAAGCGCAATAAAATCAAAGCATGAAAGGTTATGTGTTTATTTATAAATCTTTAAATCTTAACACTAAGCGAAATAATATTTCCTAAAATCTATTTGTTTTTTAAAGGGTCCCCGTTTATTATTCATAACTTTAACAGATATTCAAATAAATTGGGGTTGTTGTTTTATAGCACAACACCTACCAAAGTTTATCATGGGCTTGAGCAATAGTAATTTACAACTTTGTAGCTCCTAATAAATAATGGGCGGGCTAGGAAATCAAGGTTGGGTGCTTCGACCCATCTTGTATTCTCTTCCACCCTCTCTAAAGAATAGATTCAAGAGCCAGTTTTCAGAATTTATTTACTGTAGTGCAAGGTTTTTCTATAGTAAATCCCTCTAACCCTTAGAGTTTCCCAAAGTCCCCTACATGTGGTATTTTTTCCCAAGTGTATTTTCAGTGTATTTCGTGAAGATATTAGTCTGGAAATTCATAATCTCCCATAAAGCATGGCCTTGGAAAATACTTTGTTACGTGGGATTATTCTAGGTTTTATGTTTTCGACCTTCAGATGTCTTCAATTCCATGAGCCTATGGGTTAAAGGGCCCACAAAAAATAAGATCCCCTCGATAAAATTAGAGTAATGAACTCATGAACTTCTATGTAACAGTGAAGCTCTCAAACCATGCCCTGACAACACCAAAAAAATCACAACAACATTCAAATTCAACTCTCATTCCAAAATTCTCTCAGATGTGTAATACCTTTGGGCCTGAGCTCCCAGTTCCATTATGACATCACAGGTCGGGTCGACCGACATTAGTCAGGGATCTGATGAACTTGAGGATCATGGATGACCATTTCATTTTATTTGCGAAGGATATTCATTAACACAGGATTCGACCAGCCAACTGGGCCCCACTTAAGTTTAAGTTCGGGATGGTCAACTCCTCTCCATATGAAATTAATGTATTCAAATTCTAAACAACAATCCACTTCATTTCAATTCTATGGAGTTCTCCCTCCTTTGTTTCATTATGTTTCCCTTAAGCTTGTTCCAACATCGGTCTCAGATTTGTTTCTTGTTAGGGTATAATCATGTGAGGAGAATCCTGACATCAATCTTAGTGACACCCCTAAAAATTATTATAGTGTCTCTTTAAATATTTATATGTAAAATCTATGGTATATGATAACTTTAACTCTCGTGGTCTGCAAACACAATGGTTAGAACAAAACTTGATAGAAAAAACAAGCATAAATCAAACATTAGTGGATGCCAAAGAAAAAACATATGATATTAGTATTTGAAACAAAACAAAATTACATGGTGTAGCCTCTTAGAGCTCGTCTCCCATTTTACATCATATTGGCCCCTTCTCTCATCCGAATTATTACAGTACATTGGCCACTTGTTCTCTGACACTCACATGTGGCTTATAAATAAAAAATAACCCTAAAGGAAGAAATAAAATAACCCTAAGGAAAGAGGAATTTATTCCTTTGCTCATGCATGTTTTCTAAAGGCTTCAAATGATTTACAATTTACATAGAAAATCATGTCCCCAGGGAATTCCATGATTCCCTTTTTGGAGGCATCCTAAAACTGATCTAGTTTTTGAGGTGGGTCGATGCTCCTACATCAATTTCCCGTCATTGAAAATTTTCATTCTCTCTTGATTATGTGTATTTATTGTTGCATCATGTCTATCTCCATCTCAATCTTCAGTTTCCTCATGTATGTCTGAGTGAGGTACAACCATGCCTTACTGACACCTCACTGGCTCTCCTCATTTGGCTCAAAATTTTGGCATCTGAGTTCACCTCCTCTAGATCCTCTCAAGATTCCTCTGTTTTCTTGACTATTGCAGGTTAAGTGCTCACCTATACTCATAAATTCTACCCACAAGCACAACCATGACATTACTACATCAACTTTTACCCAACCACAGTTAGAATCTTCTCTTCTGTAGGAAATATTCCCTTATTCTTAAGTTTTTATATCACTTGATGAAAACTAATTTTGAGGTCTACGTATTCGACCTTACGATGCCTCAAATTCCATTATCCCATGGATTATTTACTGCGAAAATTCAACTACCATCGATCAAATTGTAACAATGAACTGATGACCTTCTGTGCAGTAATGGAGATATCATACCATGTCCCATCTACACCAAAAATATTATAGCAAAATTAAAATTCACCCCTTGTTCCAAAATTATATTAGATGCGTAATACCTCTTGACCTAAGATCACAGTCCCAACATGACATTAGAGGTCGAGTCATAAAATTTTAGTTGGGGGTTGATGAAACTTCAGGGTCGGGGTCAACCGCTTAATTTTAGTCATAGTGGATCTCCACTAGCGCAGGGCCCGACCAACATACTATGACCCACCCAAGTAAGAGGTTGATATGTGTGGATCCTCTCCATGCAGAGTTACCCTATTCGAAGCATGAAGGCCAACGAATGGTCCACTTCATTTCAATTTCGTGGAGCTCTCCTTCCTTTGCCTAATTTCGATTCCTTTAGGCATGTTCCAGTGTTGGTATTTCATTTCTTGCTGATTAGGTTCTAACCATGTGTTGATTATGAGGAATCTAATCTCGGTGAAACCCTTTAATATTATTACAACAACTCTTAAAATATAAATCTCACCATATGTTGCAAAGGAAATGTTGTAAAGCAGTAACATAGGAAAGACTATTATAGAGGAAATGCTCTCACGTGAATCATGTGGGATAGCTACAACTACAGAGAGTGAAAAAATATTTTTGAAGCTTCTTCTTTACTTCTTGTGCATGTACAAGCTCTTCATGCAAATAATTGGAATCACATTGGTCTTCCAAATATCTGTGATGCTCTATCGTTAATCTAGCATTTTCACAGTTTCCTTTTACAAGTGCTTGTAGGAGATCCCCAATTTGTTTCTGTTGGATCTGAACAAGCTCAATTTTAGCTTGCAGTTCCATTTGCAAAAGGGTAATTTTCTCTTGCATTGAATCAAACTTGCTAGAATCATTATTTCTCAAATCCTCATTTTCCATCAATAAATTAGAGGTTCTTCCCAAAAAATTATTTTCCATGTCACATACTAAAATTTTGGCCCCATCATTATTATTAAGAGGACTTTGCAAATATTTTTTGAGAGCTATGCTCTATTCTTCTAAGAAAATGAACTTTTTCTGCAAATTGTCAACTTCCCTCTAAAACTTCTGGCCTTTGCTGATCTCATCTTGTATTTCTTCTTCAATCTTAAATTTTTATTTCTAGAAAACATTATAAATTTCATCAAATTCCTTTGGAATAAGTTTTGAATCAACCTGGGATTCTAAATAGGTATATCCAACAGTTTTGGAACTGGAAATATGTTGTTGTGAATTCATTATCTGACCTGATTCGCCAATTCTCCTGTTTTGAGGGATCTCATTCTCTTCTTTCAGCTTGGGAATTGTGATATGGAACTCTCTGACCTTTTACTATGGAATGCCATACCCATCTCTGTCTTTCTCAAGTCCACTCCTTGGCATTTCATCCCTCCTTTTCAAGTTGTGGAGGTCAAGTTGCAGCTTCGGTATGTTCTTTATCAGAATATCTGAAGTTGCAGTGCTATAAATATCATTTGAATTACTGTGACATATAACCATAACTCTTGATTCAAGACCATCATTGGACCTAGTTACCAGGTCATTTTTTTTAGCCTGTCCACTATCCATGGCTATAGAAAAATTGAGAATTGTACCATCAGGCCTAATATTTATAATACACAAAGACACAGTCCCTCACCCATGAAATTTATTTCTTGTTGTATTTAGGCCAGTCAAAGGCACATCTGGATTTATTTGATGTTATGTAAATTACAATTACAATTTCCAACAAGCTTTACTATAGGAAGAAATGAGAGCATTAATAAAATATTGCATTCAGAATAAGAGTCTTCCATTGAAGTTTTCATAGATCTTCATGCGTAAGAAATTACAATTTCCAACCAGTTTTACCATAGGAAAAAATGAGAGTAGTAATAAAATATTACATTCAGAAAAAGATTCCTCTGTCTTTTCTTCACACAGTTAGAAATTCTACCAATACTTCTTCAACAAATTCAACATTACTCGTTTTCCATACTTCTTTAGCAAATCCTAAATTTCTTTAAAAAAAAATGTTCTTGGACTCAAAAAATCAATCACAATGTTTGCATGTTTCTCTAGTAAATTCTACATTACTAAATAGTGCATTGTTCAATATTTGCTAACATGGTTCATTGTTCAGTGGAAATTATTCCATCAGAGAAGTGCTCAGTGGGACTGTGGGTATCGAAGTCCCTGCCATAAGGAGGAAAATTGGACTTGACAAGCATGAACAGATAGGTGTTATTCCCCACATCGACAATGGAATCTCCAAAAATAAGCAGAGCAGGAACAAGTGGTTGTGCATCCATAAATAAAATCTACAAAAACACTGCTACAGGAGTTGCAAAACACAATAGAATTAATCATTTAAAGAAATTGATCAGCTTACCTATAATTTCTCTTGATTTCTACTAGCAATTTCTGCATCTTCATCGTGTCGACCTTCTACAGTATTCGGTTTCTCCTCACTGGTCTTGAAGGTTTCTTTAGAGATTAGGACATTGTCAGGGTGAGGTCGTGACCCGTTTGATAGAAGTAGCAGAGGAACCAGGTGGCAATTCACCAAAAATTATATCATGGTAAATTATTAAAATTATCATATTGATAAACAAGCAAATTCTAAGGAAATCGTTTCTAGGAAATCAAGCCCTAATTTAGATATATTAAAAATATATCATAATCGTTTAACAGAAACAAGCCTAAAAAAATGGAAAGAAACAAAATTTAGTAAAATTTAAAGAAATTGTTTCAACTTTTTTATTGATAGAGCAAGAACAAGCTATGAGACGAAAGCTGAGTTTTTCCATGAATGACTCTATATGCTCAAATAACACCAAACTCAATGATTGCCCAGATTTATGGTAGCCAAGACAGCCTACCCAATTTCTGTGGGGGGAATTTGATTTCACTTTTAAATCCATTATCAAACATCGTTTAATGTTTCATTCATAAAATGAACTGACCAAGTAAATAAAACTTGCAAAGAAAATGAAATAATCATACTTGCCTAGTTGATCTACAACAATGAACCTCTGGGAAACATCCACCATGGGACACCCTTCGTCACTGGAACAATCTAGAGCATCCTCTTCTTCATTAATCTCAATTTCCATGTGAGAATCTTGGCAGTCTTGCTGCTTCTGCGGTGGATGGTGTGGAATGAATTTTCTTGGGGAAGTAGCAAACACTTACAGGTCTTCAGAGCGAATAATGTTGTCAGAAGAAGAATTTGGGGGCTTATCAGAAACCCTAACCCACACAGAAATAGAGAATGACAATGGTGCTTCTTTAGCCTTAGCATTGGGCCTCTGATAGCAATGATCGACTCTACTTTTTCTCTTATAATGAGATGACCCTGAAGCCAAATACACTGAACTGTATCCAAGTGTAGGTTGAGAGTACAACAACAGAAATGCAAGTCCCTTGAAAACAAAAAGATCAAGGAAAAAAAACATTTATAAAATATAATTAATAAATGAATAGAAAATACTAACCTATTCTTGCAAGCCGATTCACCTAGCGAGGAATTTGGATTACAGTCAATTTCAAACAAATATCATTATAGAAATGGTTACAGTTCTTCATAATTAAGTGGTGTGTATTTCCATTGTAACTTCCAGCAAGGTCCTCTATGAAGTCTCTGAGTTCTCTAGGACCACTATCTGTTGTTCCAATATATATGGACTTACAAAATGTAAAACCTGGGCACTGTCAAGGCTCTACCTCAAAAACACCACTGCTAGGAAACTCATGTGCTTCAAATGTATACTCAACTCCATGAACTACACCCAACGATACACAACATGTCAACTAGATACTTAGTAGATATAAAAATGCTCCTAGCTTCTAACTAACATACAAGATTTATGCACAACAACAGAGATGTCCTTTAGTGCAGATCCATCCCCTTAAAGATTTATCAGTACGTAACATTGAAGAAATAATATACCACACCACTAAAAGTAAAGGGTAAATGCCAAACTCATATTAGGGTCAGTATCCATTTCTTTGCCACTAAAAACATAACAAAGAGGAAGTTATCACAAAATTTTTGAAATAAATGTAAGGGATTAACAACATACATTTTCCAATCCCTGAAAAGGAAGACGACACACTCTTCCTGATTCACTGTCAAATTTATGAGAAAAACACAAAATTGCAAATTGGAGCTCATCACCTAAAATTTACAGAAAGGAATTCTTGTGAAATGAATTTTGTGACCTTTTTCACTTGCCACCAAATAAATGACAAACTAAATGGAAGAGTTTCAGTAACAAAGGCCATGAACACCAAGTTGTTTCTTATGATAGTTAGGCATTATGCATGCATCATAACAAATCCATGGTTTTGGTAATCAAGGTGATAAAAGAGCCTGCATGTTCACACTTCAAAAGTGTTGTATTTTACCAAAACTCACTAGAATAGAACAAGTGCATTTATGTATGATTGAGAAGATGTATTTCCCACTACACAACATGCACAGTATCTTCCACAAAAGGTCTGGGAGATATGACTGGGAAAAATTTTCCATTTTCACATCAAGAAAATGATCAGATGTCTCTTCTAAATTTATAGTTAAGACATAACTTTGCATTAGCTTTCATTTGATAGTAAATTATTCACAAAAATAGAAGTTCTATTTTCTTCCTCCATAATTTGAGGATCAATTTATATGGGAAATTTTGGTAAATATGCTTATGCAGTTGCAATTTTTTTATAGTCTGTAAGAATAATTGCATATTACCTATTTTTCTCATGATGTAGTAGAATGATGCATTTTTCTCCTAAGAATCGAAAATTATGCACAGAAACTTTGACATAGACAAAGGTCATGTTGTTCCCCTAAAATTGAAGCTTCAACATTGCATAGGAAGAATAATTCACAAGCCCCATTTGTGCATGGCGAGTTGGGGTGGACCTCAAACCAGCTTGATTTTGCAAGCAAACTAGCCCAGAAATGACAAGCGAGGCTATCCTAATGCTTCGAAGGGATGTCAACCCTGATGGGAATCTTGAAACACCACTGCCTTAACCACTAAACTATGGCAACGTTTTCCACAGCCTGTGATTTTCAGCTTTCAGTATGGACAGGAAGGAAATGTCCTGAAAATAATTATACTAAACCTGCTTTTAACAGTTCTTATTTGGACAATCTGGAAAATGAAAAAATCCTCCTAAAACTTCAAAGAATTCAAATCTTGTTAAATATATGTAGGAGCCAAATAAAAAAGCAAAACAACATATACATTGCAAAAAAAAATCCAGAGCTTTACATAACAGGAGCACGAAAAATTTCTCCCATGTTCATAACTTAATCTATGCAATTTTAAGAAACGCCTACCTCGTGAATACTTAGTTTGGTACCGCAGAAAGTAATAAAGCGGAATTGTGTGATAAATTTCTATTGTTGAAACTTTAAAATAAACCATCTAGCAAATAGGCCACCACCACAAGCTAATCTAGGGTAAAAAAATAAACCCCTATATCCCAAATCCTCAATAATTACTTGCACCAAACAAAACCGTCACATTTTAGGAAGGCCATGACTACTGTTGAATTGGGTATTGAAATGTACTCTGTTCTTCCATGATATTTAATTTTATATCTCCAAATGGGTAGAAATAAAACGTCCCCTGCGAACAAACATCCTCTTAACTTCTCCCTGAGTTTTGAGCCCTTTTTTTCAGACACGGCATCGAGAAAATGTAGATTTCCTACCATAAAAGTATAGTTGGAGATCCCTTTTTCCTCTCAAAATTTGTGTAGCTAAAAAATGCATAAATCCTGTCATATCTCTATAGTTAGAAAACATTTTTTAAATTTGGGCACCCAAAAAAGTTCACACGCCTCTCATAAATCTACTGCTAACCAAAAAAATTTCATTTAGACGCCCCAACAAATATGAAAAGTTATCACTTGGATATGCAAAAAACATCAACATAACAATAGTAGTGAGTTACTCTGTAGTTAGTTTCTCCTTTTTCTTTCAAGTACATAAAAGGGACACAATTTTTGGTAAGAAAAAGTTACAGCTACAGATGTAATATTCGAAAAACTCGAATCTCACAACATTCATTTGGGTTTATTGAAGAAAAATTACATTACCTTCTACTCCTGAATGGTATATTCCAAGGCCAAACCAATATATGTATCTGTTCATGGGTGTGAGGTCATAGACATTGAGATAGATAGGCAAACTCCCAGACTTGACCTTCTAGGATGAAAGTTTCGAAAACATACTCAGCCCTTTACACTGTTTAATGTTTCATTCATAAAATGAACTGACCAATTAAATAAAACCTAAAAATAAAACGAAATAATCATACTTACCTGGTGGATCTGCAACAATGAACCTCTGGGAAACATCCACCACGGGACACCCTTCGTCACTATAACCATCTAGAGCATCCTCTACTTCATCAATATCCATTTCCATGTGAGAAGCTTGGCAGTCTTGCTACTTCTATGGCAGATTTCTGGGGAATGCATTTTCTTGGGGAAGTAGCAGACACTTCTAGGTCTTCAGAGCGAATGATGTTGTCAGAAGAATAATTTGGGGGCTTATCAAAAACCCTAACCCACACAAAAATAGAGGATGATGATGGTGCTTCTTTAGCCTTATCATTGTGCCTCTGATAGTGATGATTGACTCTACTTTTTCTCTTGTAATGAGAGGACCCTAAAGCCAAATGGGAGGCTGTGGGATTGTGATTGGGATCAACAGAGGCATGATGATGAGAAGGGAGTGGATTCCCCTGGACTCTCTTGGATGAGGGAAATGTGAGGACTGTGTCCACCCTCCTCCATAGTGGGCACTGTTGCTGTTTCTTGGCACTGCTGCTGTTTCTTTGGAAAAGGAGGAGATGGGCTCCTTCTTCCTTCTATTGCAGACCTCGTTTCCTTCTTGAACCAGGCAAGGAATTTTTAGAATTTTCATTGTCCACTTTGCGTCCAGTACTATGAAATTTTTTTCTAAAATCGCTTTGTATGTAACTGATTAATAATAACCGTATTTAATCCTAAGCTTGAAACTATGTCAATTGTCTAACAGTAAAATCAATGGTGCATAATGATACACCTAACAGTTTTTGAAAGTTGTTTTTAAATAAGGAAGCTTTAAAACTTAGAAATTTATCCCTCATGACTATGGTTTGTGTTAAAATTAACTATCGTGCCCTGCAAATATAATGGTTAGGGAAAAAGTATAGGCATAAAGGAAATATAAGTGTATGCCAAAGAAAAAACACATGATATTAGTATTTGACAAAATGAAATTACATGGCGTAGCCTCTCAAAGCTCGACTTCCATCTTACATCATATTGAGCCCTTTTCTTAGCCATATTACTACATTAAATTGGTAGTTTTTTCTCTGACACCTACATGGGGATTATAAATAGAACATAAAAAACTAAAGAAAGTGGAATCTCTTCCTCTGCCACGAAATGCCTTCTAGAGGCTTCAAATTAGTTAAAGTTTACATAAAAACCATAAAGTTGTGTCCTCCTCAATGGTTGCCACGTTGTCCTTTCCGAAGGCGTCCTAGAATTAATTTAATTTTTGGTATGGGTCAATGATTTTTCATCACTTTGTTTTTCTTATGCCAAATTCCATATTGAGAAGCCGAAGGGATAGTTTGTATCTCTTAAATTTTCTGACTGAGAAGAGGTGTGACCATACCCCCTATCCCAACTTTGTTTCCAAAGTTCATTACCCACCTTAAGCTACCTCCACCATAGTTTCACTCCCAATTCCATGTTCATAATTTCCATTTATTCTCAAAATTCACATGAAAAGTGTTTCCAAAGTCAACTAACACTGATAAGGTTATGATATGTGTTTAGCATGTTCTTCTCACATACTACTTACCTATCCACCTTTAGGTTACACATAATCAAATTGTCTCACTTACCCAGACAACAAAATAAATGTGCTATAATCTTAATCTAGATAGAGTGGTTTGGGTTTGTTAAACATAAATGTGCTATAATGTTAATCTAGACAAAGTGGTTTGGGTTTATTAAATATGGTTGAAAAGAATAACATATTAAATACCTGAGATAAAAGTTGGAATCTAAGAGGACACCCAAATTCTAGGTTTAATTTGTAGGTATCCTACTAATTTCTTGAGGACCACAAACGTTTAGAATTCTTCATAGGTAAAATAATTTACATAGTGGTGTAAATTATTTATCCATCATATTCTATAAAAAAATCAATAAAAATTCATTATCATTATTAAAAATATTGTCATAAAATTTTGAATTATCCACCCATATTGTCAATCTCAAACCCCTATCCAACTTGGGGATGCTGAACTTTTCACAAATAATCAAAGACCATTCTTTTTCTTTCTTAGCTCCTCTCCAATGGGACTATATATAGAGGGTTGTAATGGATTTCAAGATTACCTTGGGAGCTGCTAAAGAAGGACGACAATTGGTATCTTGGAAGATTTTGAAGAGTAGACTTTAGAAGGACTAAATGACCAACCAATTTAAGAAATCAAAATGACTTTCAAGCTTATTAGATATATTTTGAAGTATGTATTTCTAGTATACTAATCTCAAAGTGTTCTAGACTAGTGAGGCTCCTAGGTACTTGGCAAGAATTTTTCCTATATTGAAGTCCATGAAGAGTGCTAGATGTCTCTAAACAACAACATTAATATTAAATACTATTTATTCAATTTTTCACATTTATCACCATACATGAAGCCTCCATAAAGTCATTAAGCATGGTTTTTAAAGCTCTAGTCCTCCTCTACCAAAGAGCATAATATAATATAATCACCAAATAATTGGTGGGGAATAGGTGAGTCATTACCATATAGATATAGTTCCCTGATAAAATCTTGCAACCCAACGAATTTATGATATCTTTATAATCTCTCTTCTTCCAAGATAAATAAAAAGGGGTGGATAGGATCACCCTATGAAATACCTTTGGAAGGATTAAAAGTCATGGTTAGAAAACCATTCAATAGTATGGATAAAAAGGGAGTAGAGATTAGATATTTGATCCAAGCGATCAACTAAGATGATAACCCAAAGTCTTTGAGTGTTTGGAGAAAATAATTCCAATTTAATCGGTAATAGGATTTTGAGAGGTTTAATTTTATTAGCGTTCTGGTCTACTTGGATCTCTTTAGGGAGTGTATAACCTAATGAGTTACCATATTCTCATTAAGGATTTGGTGACCTTCGAAAAAACCAATCTACTATGGTGAAATGATGCTATTCAAAAGGGCTTTAAGGTAATTAGGATGACCAATGTAATAATCTTGTAAACAACATTACAAAGGAAAATTGTTGTAAAATCATTGAGATTATTCACTATTTTCATAAAATATGTTATCACTAGCAGGACCATAGAAATTAAATGATTAATAAATTCTTATAGGATGAGTTCATACTAAACATCAAAACCCTTCATTCAACATATCACATTGCTAAAATAAAAATAAAAAAATTCATAAAACTAATCAAATTATAATTTTATTTTAGATTATTATTATTATCAGTAGTTATAAAAAATAATTAATATATAATTTAAACGTATATATATATATATATATATATATATATATATTCTTAACTATGGATATTTACTTCATTTCACTAAAGAATTTTTTAAATAAATAAATATACAGTGGACCAATACCATGACCTATCAATAAGATATGCCCAAAAAAACTAAATAATTACTATGAGGATAAATCCAAAACTTTAATTTAAATATACTATAATGAATATTTTAAAATATTCAATAATGAGTAAATCTTTAACATCCATCTAAAATAGTTAAACAAACCTAATCTAATTGAATGATAAATTTTGACCCAATTTTTTTTATAAATGAAAAAATCAACCCAAACTTATTTATTTATTTTGACTATTGAGGACATCGATCACTGAAACATTTAAAATAATTATTTTATGTAAACAAAAAATGTTAATTCCAATGTCGCCAGATTCAACGTACGTAAAAAAATTTAGAGGAAAATAAAGACCTTTATATAAACAATTTCAAAGCATAAATTTGTTAAATTCTATGACTTAGTGAGGAAATTGGAGGAAAATATGGACAGTTTGAATGAATGAATGAATGAAATTTTAACGTCCATGAGACTAAAAATAGTCTATGGGACCACCAACTTGCTTGTTTTTTTTCCTTCTGTAATTCAATCATTTTCTTACTCAAATTGATGATGAGCTGACCCAACCTTCTAATAGTTCTGTCACTGAAAAGACAATGCCACATAATTGATGCTAACAAATCGCGGTAACTGTCCCTGATGTTTATGAAAGCGTCACATTCGAAAATGAAACTTTTTTCTGATTCCACTGCCCCAGAGGTGAAAAAAGTAAATACCCTTTCTTCCCAAGCTTCTTTAGGTCTCTTTGACCGTCCCGTTTCACATTGAAGTTGATGTGAGTTAGTTCTTAACTAAGCAATAAGAACCTTTGCTCTCCATGGAATGCTAGCTCCAATGTATTCTTTTTGTTGGAGATCACAAGTGGGGTTGAATTCCTGAACATAATACTTATTCTTTCTACCCAACTCTTTTCCCCATATACCCTTACGGAACTTACCGAACACAAAATTATTTAACTCCTTACTATTTGTGGGTCATGCATTCAGGTAAATATTCCATTTTTGCATCCATTTGTTGTTTTGTCTCATCCATGATTTCTTTCTTTCACTCACACCTTCATTGAAGATAAATTTCGGCCATCTATCTCCTCCCATTTTCTCAATTCTTTTTAGATACCTTATAAGATGCACCATGGAAATTGCTTCAATGGGAGCTGCCCTAGTTTCACTCAAAATTATTTCATAGGGAACCAAACCTTTTATTTTGAACTTGCTCATGATCAAGATTTTTTTATTTTTTTAAAATTTGTATCAATTTTAAAACAAGGATTTTGCTAGCCCACAATTCACACCCATATAATATCACTGGACAAAATAGGAGTCCAAAAAGTACTTTTATCGTGTTCCAATCCCATAACTCTGCCTCTCTACATCTATTTTGAAGTGCATATAATGATTTCGACCCTTCTAAAATTCTTTGCTTTCTGCAATCCTCCCAATTAATATTGTTTTTGAAATGGATCTCGAGGTACTTGTATTTATTTACTTCTTCAAGAATGTTTCCTTCAAAGAAGAATGTATGTTGGATTTGCTTCCTTTTATTAGGGAAAATCATTATTTTTGTCTTACTAGTATTGACTTGCATCCCCACCGCTTTAAAAAAATGCTTAAGGGTATATAGGTGCATCTGAAATCCATGGGCCGATTTAGCAACTAGCATAAGATCATCGGCATATAGAAGAAGCTTTATCACAAAATCCCCTTGTTGAACACCATCCCCACCTTGAAAATTTAGCCACTCTTCTAGTTTGTCAATATATAAACCAAAAAGGGTAGGGGATAAAGGGAAACCTTGCTTGAATCCGATGTCACTTCTAAAATTTTCTAAAATGCCCGCTGAAGTTCTAATTTTGACTTTCACCTCTTCATAAGGCCTATGGACGACAACTCTATATTGTAAAGGAATTTCAAGTTCTTCCATTCTACGCCACAACTTATCTCTAGGGACCATGTCAGATGCCTTTTTGAAGTCAACAAAGTAGCAAAATACTTCTTCTTTTCTCCCCCAAACCTTTTCAACAATGTGTCTTAGTGTGATCCCGTGATCTACTGTAGAATTCTTCGGCCTAGAACCTTCTTGCCCTTTTACCCTCTTTTCTTTTACTTCTGCCCAATTACAAATTCTATTTTCTACCATGCCACTGAAAATATTTGCAAACAAAGGATCAATCATAATGGTTCTATAGTTGGAGGGATTATTAATGTCTTTACTTTTAAAAAGGGAAATTGCTAGACTATTTTTCCAATCCCTTGGGAATCCTTGTCGAATGACGTTGTTAAATATTTCCATGATGTGGGGTGCCAAAATGTTCATTCCCCACTTTAGATATTCTTCTTGAAGTTCAACCAAGTCCTTTGCCTTCACTGCTTTCAACTTTTTAATTCCTTCCTCCACCTCCTATACTGTGAAAAGTTTTGTAGATGTGTTGATCCTAGGAGGAGCCTCAACCTCTAATTATTTTTCATAGAGGTTCTTTGCATAGTCAAACCACTCATTGGATGTAATATTATTTTCAAATTGCTTCTTCCTTGGTTGGAGTGCCTACCAAAAATGTTTTGGGTTATTCTTTCCTAGATATATTAGCGCTTCCTGCCTTTTTTGCATTAACTCATATTTTTTCTTTTTTAAAATATTCTTATATAAATTTACATTCATCTTCCCCTCTCCATTTTTCAAGGTTCTCCTTGCCATTTTTCATTCCTCATCAAACCACACATTCACAGGAAAACAATTTGATTCTGATTTCCTATGTTTTGCTGTTTTGCACTTCTCAAGTGCACCCTAGATTATATTTGTTAACTCATGGTTGTTAAGGCTTTGGGGACGAATTTTCTCCTTCTGAATTGATCTTCTCAACATTGTTTTGAAAATAGTGAAATTTTCTTGTGTTAGAAGAATTTTGCTCCTTGATGCCGATTGTTGAGAACATTGGGTTTTCCTCCTATTCTGCCTTTCTTCTAACCAAGATGAATTTATATAAATTGGGTTATGATATGATTTTAAGTCCCAAATATTTTCTCCAATATTAACTTCATCTATTCTTTCTACTGGGCTTTGTGAACCAATAACATAGTCAACTACACTTGCCCCATTGTATGTGTTGCAAGTGAAGTTCCCAGACTTTTTCCATATATCTAGACCATTGCAAATAATTAAGTTGAAAGCACCACACAACATAAGAAAATCCTCTCCAAAATTACTACTAACTTTGTCATCTTTTGAACATATCACACATCAAGAATTATCCTCTTAAATGAGCTAGATAGGATTGTGATCCTCTTTGCAACAAAGAATACTAGCTTGTTGATTTTTTGTTCTAGCATTGAAATATCCCACTAAAAGAACTTCTCCCTGTTGAGAATATGAAGCAATATCTTGCTTTAAAGCCACATAGGGATCGTTTCTATCCAATCCATTATTTTTGTAAGTTTTTGATACTTGAGGCGCAAAATAACATGCTACAATTCTTATGTCATTCTCATTCTCCGTTATGTTGAACCATAAATATTTCTTATTTGTATCTTCCTTCACTAACTGAATGTGGCGACCTTCTTTTTCTTTCACTAAAATCAGTATTCCTCCGTACCTTTTTCCATTTTTTGCTACCTTGTTCGAAACTGCTAACTTCAAATAACTGTCAAACATAGGAGTTTTGCAACCATCATGTTCATGAGTTTCTGTGAGACAAATTATGTCTCTACCTTCTGCAATGGGCCCTATCCCAGGTCCCCTCCTCCAAGGGTAACGTCTACAATTCCAAAAAACTAGACTTAGGTAGACCTGGGTAGGATTTGGTTGCTACGCGGTTTGGCCCAAAAGACTCAAATTTGAGTCTTCACCCTTTTTCATCCATGTTGATCCTATTGTTTTCCTCCCTATTATAGAATTACCTATTTTTTCTTCATTGTCAAATTCCTGCCCTATTTTTCCACGAGGCCCAAACATTGCAATAACTGCTTTACCATTGTACAACCATGCTCTTTTCCCTTCGTTTCTTGTTGCTCTAACTTTATCCACTTCTTCTCTTCTCTCTTCCTGTTTCTTGCTAGTTAAATCTTCATCTAGGAAGAAGTGTGAGCATTTAAAGAGTTTCTTTTTGCTTAAGAGATAATGTTTCTCTTGCACACTTTCCATAATGAATTTTATAGGTTGAGGTATTTCCTCACATATCTCTCTCGCCCGCCTTTCTTGACAAATTTTCCCTCTCCACTGTAATTTCTCTCTCAAAAAATCCTTTGTCAAATTGAAAGTGCTTTCATTCTTTCTATAGTCTCTTATTCCCCTGATAATAAAATTTGTTTCTTTCTCTTTTATTTCTTTATGTTCTCTTTCCTGTGCTCTACGAGAACTTACAACTTCTTTTTCCTCGATCCTGTGACCATTAGTGTCCTTAACCCTAGTTTTGATTTATTTTGAAATGTATGTCTTCTTGTTCTCTTTTGCCTTATTTTCGGAAAAGACTCTTTGCTAACCCATTTTTGTATCTACCTGAGTTGTTTTAGAGATTATACATCTTTGTTTGCTACCATTGCATCATTCCCACTTTTCCATGTTGCTTTCATGTTTTCCCATTCTCGTTTCCCTGCCTATATAACATATTGTAACATTGTTACCCACTCTTTCAAAATTCTATTACATTCCATTAAACATTGATTTTCAAGTGTGATCTCTGAATGTTTTTGGTCTCTTTCCGATTCATTGACTTCTAAAATTTCCATCCTTGCCCTAGCTTTCATCAGTTCTTGGACATAGAGAGCTAATGACCAAGTAAGTGGTGTAGTTGTGAGATTGTACATGATTGAATCTTCTTTATTTTTGTTGCTTTTCTTTTTTTCTTTTCCTGGGTCTGTTTTCTTCTTCTTTGTTCCCATTTAAAGCGAGCAAGTATGTGCTTTAAAATACCTTGATATTGTTTTGCATTTACCCAAATCCATTTTCCCGGTTTGTCAGCGGAAGCAATTTTAACTTGGCCCAAATAATTTGTTTCCATAAAATCTGAGATTTCCTTGCCATTTTTAACACTTACTATTGATTGGTTTTCCATTTTGGGATTTCGAAGAGAATTTAGACTTTTCCTGTGGCAGGGCTTGAGCTATAGCGCTGTGAAATCCTAGGTTACATTGTTCACAGTGCCTTCGGGTTCACAGTGTTGCCTTCATGCTACCTGCACAATGCTGTTCACGATGCCTTCATGCTGCCTGCACATTGAATAATGAATTCAATGTTTATCCCATTTTTCAATGAAGATGGAGACTCTCACATGACATAAATGGAAAAACTCGGTGTTATTCTGTGACGTCCTTATAAAAATAGTAAGTCACAATCTGCCCTCAAAGTTATTACATCGAAGGTGTTTACTTTTGAATCATTCCACCCTCACCATAGTCGACCTTTTTGATTTTTTCCATTGATTCAAGTAAAAAATTGTCACATTGTCCACCGTTGGATCTGTGTAGCATTAGAAATGGAAACTCATTGCAAGCCAGCTTGAAACTAATTGGAAACCAGTTCGTGAAATGAAAATTGCAACACACGAAATGGAAATTAATTTTGATTATATAATCTTTTTAATTTGATTGTTAATAGAAATAGAAATTAATTGCAAGCCAACTTGAAACTAATTGGAAAATAGTACATGAAATGGAAATTGCCCAATCTTCTTGAAATCTTCCTGTTTGTAGACTAAAAACATGCATCTACTGGTGGAGGCTCTGAGCATCTTATCAATGTGCACGTTGTTTACAGTTTTGAGCATCGAGGGAGGAGGCGTTCCTACTATTATTCAACCAACAATCCTCCAGTTCTTGGAGAAACAACTACAGGTAAATTTATAATTATTGGATTAACAAAAAAAAATCGTTATAGATTTATTATGCTCGTTGTATATTATTTTCAGTATAGGTATTATTAACTAGAGATTGACGCTGAAGATAAGAAAGTAGCTGATTATTTCGATGTCATCGCAGGCACTAGCACTTGAGGATTGATAGATAAGAGAAATTTCCCACAACCGCTTATTTCATAGATAATTACTGAGTTTTATTTCTTCAAATTTCTTATTTTTCCCCATTGCGAGGGTAAGTTTTATTTCGATGGCTTCTTTCTTATTCTTCCACCACCGCTCTAGTAAGTTATATATATCACCGATATATATATATATATATAAAAGGGTTTCAGTGTAATTTTGAGAATTAATTAGACTTAATTAGCAGGGATCTTTTTCTTGAACTATTAGGGTTTTCATCCCATTTTTGAGACTTAATTAGGAGGCATCTTTTTCTGGAATTCTTAGGGGGTTTTCGTCTAATTTTTTAGAATTATTTAGCCATCCTTTTTTTCTTGAATGAATGGCAAGTAGTTTAAATAGTATGGATCCATATTTATTACGAGTGGCAAGTAGTTTAAATAGTATGGATTTGTTATGAGTAGTTAGGGGTAAAATGTGTAGAATAGTATGGATTTATATTTATTATGAGTAGCAAGTAATTTAAATAATATGGATCCATATTTGTTATGAATAGCTAGGGATAAAATGTATAGTTTAGAAGAGTTTTTATTTTTAATTAAAAACAATATATCTTTAAAATATTTAATGGGAATTGTTTAAAAAACTTTATAGTCCATAATTTTATATTTTATAAGCTATTTAAATTTTAGTGATTTGTATAATTTAAAAGGTTTGAAATTATGTTTATCACTTTATACCAATCATATTTACTAATATTATACTATGCAAGTATTTAAATGTTTAAATAAATTTTCAAAAACTTATATATATATATATATATATATATATATATATATATATATATATATATATATTAAAAATTAAATAAATAAATCAATTATAAATATAAAATCACATTAAAACAAAACATAAAAAAGAAATATTAAATATTTTAAATAACTATAAATAAAGTATAAATAAAGTATAAGATTTAGTTCTCATTCCCTTATCGTTAAATTTTGCATTTAAATTCTATAAGAAATGCTAATATACATCATTTATGTAACAAAATATATACGTAACAAACCCCCAACATAACATCTTAATGAAATTTATAAATAAAAAATCCACAACATGACATCTTTAAATACATGCAATAATAAAAAGAAAATCTAAACTAAAAAAAAAAGAAAAAAAAGAAAGAAAGATTATTTTTATGTTAGGAAAAAAAACTAATAATGACCTTACTTTACCAACCAACCAAATACTATTAACAAGTAAAGTAAATTGATTATATGAAGGAGTTTCATTAAAATTGTTCCTTAAAATATTTCTTTTTTTTCCAATCTTGAAATGCTTTCCATATTTTAAATATTTAATTTCTTCGAAACATTTTCAAATAACACAAATGCAAAAAAATTCCTTTTTTTTTTTTCCAATATTGAAATGCTTGAGATATTTTAAATATTTAATTTCTTCCAACATTTTATGCAGCAACTCAAGCATGATATTGTCACTAGAGATATACGATATGAGATACTAGAAAATTAGAAATTGGCATTGAAATACCAAGAGAGCCTACAAAGTTGAGTTGAGTTTCTGGTAGAATGTTGACAATTTTACAAATAGTTGGTTTCCACCATAAACATCCATACCAATTCTCTTCGTTTTCTTTTTGCATAACTTTGATAGCCTATTAGAACTACAATATAGCTCTCATATCCTATTACAACTACAATATTACATTAATAAATTATTTGAACCTTCTAAATAGGAAATTTAACATTACGAAAATTTTGGTGATAATTCATTCAAGATGTTGTATGCATAACCACAAGATAAAATTGCTACTTCAAGCACAACAATGAAAGAAAAATCTTCCCAAATATTGACGAGATGAACTACCTTCAGTGTATCCTTGCACCTTTAGGGGCAATTGCTAGTTAATATGTTTATATATTAGCATAGTAATGAATTTGGTGCAACACATTGTAGAAATGAGATATCCAAGAAACTGGGAGTATGTGCCAATGGGAAAGATGTCAGGTGAAGGAGCTTTGAAAGGTTCACTTAAATAATTTTACAATAATAGTGGAATTGGCTTCATTATAAATTGTATTTTCTTCTTAATGGTTTAATCTGTAATTGACATTTGTTGATTATTTTCAATATTGGACCCAAAAAAAATATTTTCAATTTGATTATTTGTCCAAATATGTTAGTGTTTTATATTGTATAAAAATGGGTATGGTCATCCCATGAGTCTTACCTTTTAAGTTTAATCCTAATGCTTTGGAATTAAGTGTGAGCATTTACAATAGGAGTTGTCTTTAGTGTGACTTTTTCTAGTTTTCGGTGTCAGAATCGAGTGAAAAATGTTAAGGAAAATCTAGATTTCTGTTATTTAAACTAGCTTTTTGACTGTATATATGTATTCAGCACCCTAGAAAATCCCTAGGGCACTTCGATTGGGCAAGGTTACCCATCAAACTTATGTTTTCAATGAATTCTGGCCGAATTTTAGAGAAATAAGACCGGAAAAATCCATCAGAAAAGCCTTAAAAAAGTTGCACTAAAGACTACTCGTTTACATTATGTAAGTGGAAGGGATTTTTAAAGTTTTTGACAAGTCTAAAAACTCCTTATGGGTGTCTTTTTTTAATCTGAAAATCTCAACATTATAAAAATATATATTTTATGTTAATTTTGGAATTTAATGTTGGATCATAATATTGTCACGGGTAGAAAAAAAAGAAAAAAAAGAAAAAAAAGAAATATATATATATATATATATATATATATATATATATATATATATATATATATATATATATATATATTAATAAGAAAAAAAATTTACTAATTTATAAATTTTAAAATAATTAAATAAAAAAAATACCTATCATATTTCCCTAGAGGATCACTGGCTCCACTACGCCAAAGAACGGTCTGGAATAATAGGTTCTTACATGTCCTTTCCAGACATGAGATGAAAAATTGATTTTGATCAGTTTGGTTCCCATCACAATTCCTTAACTTACTCCCGATGGAAAATACCACACTAAACCCCATAACTAGTGTCCAACCTTGTGATACAGAGTGATAGCAATCACACACTTCTAACTTTACGCCTCCATTTGATTCTATTTGACTCACTGATATATTCTGGTGCCTTCCCTTCAAAAGCACAGATAAAGTCAGAATCGCCCCTTCAAAGTTATTACTATGTTTATATATTAACCCCATAGTTACCAAGTACGTCCGAACCGAGTAAAAAAATGGAAATTCAATAATTCGATTCGTACATATTATTATTAGTTCCTTCCATCTGGCAAGGGACTATAGTAATTGATATTTGGTTCTTAGTATTAGTTTCCTGGAAATTATTTTTATTAAACCTAAATTTTTTAGTGGTATTTTTCTTTGTTCTTTTTCAATGTCCTATCCATTATTGACACGGTTTTTTTTTGTCAATGAATGTTTTTGAGGTCTTATTTGGTCTCTTATCGAGGCTCAGAGCGGCATGGTGATTAAATTTCTTAGCTAAAAATAAATAGGGACTAAAAATAAGTTCCAAAAAATTCACGGTGGACTAATGCTAGCATTATTCCACTAGCATTAGATGTTTGACATGTTTTTGCTTTTGTCAATAAGGCAGATTGCAACCATGTCTAGATCAGCTGGTTTCTCATTAAATTCCTATTGTAAATTGAGTTGCCATCTATGTTATCATGCAAAGGGATGAAGCTAGTGGTGCATTTAACTTGTAGGTGCATTTGCAAGGAACACGATAGTGAGCATAAACTAGGGTTAGGTGAGGTATCCTACCTTCAATGTCCTAGCACATAGTGAACATAGTATATGTCTCTAGTGTGGTTGCATCCCTTGCATCTCATGAGAATAATTTGACCCTCTGTAGCTTTTTTAGAATATCGAGAAACCCAGCACCATCTTTGTTAGAATATCGGAAAACCCAGCATACAGAAGCGTGCAGTTTTTGAACGGCTAATGTTAATTGCTTCTGTGAATGGCTTCGTGTAGTTAGTAAAATGGCGGCTTCTATGTGAGTGATTCCATGTTATCACCAGTTGCAGTGCTAGATGTGGAGCTATCAGTTATTGGAGTAGTACATCAAGTCGCAAATCCGAAGGCGAAGTATTCATATTCCCACTCGTATCTTATAAGCAACAACTACTATAGCAAGCAGTCAGGGGGTTACTTTCCGCGTACGGGCCCAGTCTCAATTATACTTCGATGAGAAGATTTTTACTTTGAAAGAGGAATTATTTCATGTTTGTTTTTAAAACCTCTATGAAATTGGTTTGTTTTTAAAACATTTAAAGCTAAAAGTAAGTTCTAGGAGAATAGCATAATGCGCCCAGACAAGAAGTTACTCAGAGAGCCAGTTACATATCTAAATCTCTCCTCTTGTTGGAACTCGTAGAAAGAAACAAGTCTTCTGCCATTAGAGTCAGGTAACCTAGAGAATTCCCCCCCTTCTCTACTTCACTAATATTTTGAAATGAAATATAATTTAACAACTTAGATGCGCTAAGTGTTCAATGCATATCTTCTATTGGACGAACGCTATGGGATACTAATGCTTATAAAATCATTTTTCACAAGTTTTACTCACACGACATTTGGATTATCATGTAAACGATGATGTTATCCTAATCCTGACTACAACTGTAAACTAAAAATCTCTTTAAATAACCTGAAATACTCAATTTCAACTCCATCTACAAAATAGTGTCATTCACAGAAAATTATCTTGACAAATATCATTTTTTTGTATCTCTACTAATAGATGGCCAAAGACAACTACAATAGTATAATAACCATGGAAAGCTTGAGCCAAAACTTTGCTGGTAAGACAAATACAGTTTGAAACATAAGAGCAAAATGTAAGCATTATGGCATCCTAATCGTGACAACTTTACATTAAATCACAATACCTTGATCAAATTACCAAAGTTGTGTAAGACCATGAATCTTAATTTCAAAATACGAAAGAAAAATACGAGACCTATGCCAACTGTTTATTTAAATAGTTTTGAGTTTCTTCTAAAAAAGGAAAACCAACCTTCTTGCTAATATAGTGGAACATTAAAGAAGAAATTAAACATAGTAGCCATTTTAATATATCACCTCCTTCTTGGCAATTCCAATAGTGCCTATGGGTGTATGCCACATGATAAGGAAAATATCAAGAGGTGATGCATGGTTGCTGACATAAATAGCCTTCAAATTTGAGTACTCTGCTCCTCTTATTTCAATTGGGTTTCCTAAAATCTACATCTGATAGCCAAACTTCAAATTAGAAATATTTCTTGTCATTTAAGTTGAGGTATTAGCTACAATAAACCAGAGTATTTCAAAAGAATAATTTAAAACGAGAATAGAAAAATTCAAAGTATCAATTCCCAACAAAAGACATATAAATCTTGCTACGCAAAGATCTGCATCCAACAGAGAAAATTACTGTACCAGTTACCGTAAAGGAAAAAAGATAAAACACAAAGAGAGTATTAGTTTCATAAACATATCTCCAATAGTCTAGAAGATGTAGAAAAATATATGCTAATATAGTCTATAAGATCTAAAATATAATTGAAGTGTCGTAGCCAGTCTCTTTTTCCCCTTTTTTGCTTGCTTTGGCTCTGTGGCTGCTGTAGTCTTCCCAACATACAAAACCTTGCTCCATGGTGAACCATGTCCATTATATATATTTGTGGATACTTGGCGATCATACAAAACAAGATTTGCAGTTTGCATGAGTTTGAAAGCCTTTAATGTTAGCAGCTCCATTATATATATTTGTGGATACTAGGTGATCATACAAAACAAGATCTACAGTTTTCACGAGTCTCGAGTGATTCATCTAAATGGTTGCTTCTTACGCTATGGAAATAGTGATACTTACAACTATCTGGAGAATATGGAGATTAGCCTAACTGAGTTTCTTTGCAATAGTGGGATGAGCAGCCAGCCACAACAGTTCAAAGTAAACTTTTGCTACTCTAGTGGTACTCCATGACTTTTGTAGATCATGGGTTTCAAATGTCTCTGAGGTTCCACAGCTGCAGTGGTATGGGATGAACTCAATAAATTGTGTTGCAACTGTTCCAGCTGTAGCGGTATGGTCTCAACTCAAATATTGTGGTTTCCACTAGTCCAATTTGACGCAGTTACTAAGTGTGAAGTAGCCATCTGTAGCCCATATTGACATGATGCAATGTTAAAGGGCATGGTTCACCCTTGATGTTATGTTATGCTATGGAGACAAAGACAAAAGTGTTGTTATGTTATGGAGACAAAGAGAAAAGTGTTAAGGCATGTGGCGCTCATGCGACGCTCACATGGTCCATGGAGTCGATTTTAATTTTTAATTATTTACTTACCCTTTACTTTTCAAACACTCTCCTTCATTTTCATTATTGTATTATTATTCTTACGCTCTGGTTGTTCGATCCCAAGTTACAACCTTACAATTAAAATCCTTTTATATCCTAATGTTAGACCTGTGTTTGAGTACCGCTACCTACTGATTCGCCTGGGAGTTGCAATCCCGTGGTTGGCGATATTTTTTCATCTAATTGGGTGGAGGGGTTTCGCTGAACAAAATCGATGGACTGGTAAGTTCAAATTATCCTATGTTTATTGAATTAGTTTTCATGTTCTGTCCACAAGTTTGTGAAGCATTTTAGGTTATGTTTATGCTTGTACAAGATTAAAGTCCCAAATTAAAAATATGGTAAATTGAAGTTAAATTTTAGTATCAATGTCCCTTATTCTGGAGACTTAAATTTACATTATGTAAAAAGTGAATGTGAGTGCCATTGATTCGCCATGTGTTGCCTACAACTCTACTCAATCAACACATCTGTAAATAGTGTTGAATTTTGACATCCTATCCTTCCCTCATTGTTACTGCTCTAACTTGGACAACATAAACATTATTTACTTGTCCTAATAAAAAAAAAAATTCACACACAGAAAGGATGGAGGTTGGAACTAGTTTCCTACCACTTAGGGTCGTCAGCCTAACCTTTCCTTTGTAAGCCTTGTCCTTTTAGCCGTCATAAGATAGCCAAGTCCCAAGAGCAGGGTCATTAGTCTCTATAGCCGCAGTTCGAGATCTCTATAAAGAAGAAGATCCAACTATGTCTCTGTTTCTGAATTGTATGTTGTCTGTAGAGGTAGTTCACAATATAAGCTGAAGCACTAGTAGTATAGAATAAATTGGCCAGTTCCACGATCTCTGGTAGTATAAGGGGAACCTTCATTCCTTCCACGCTCACTACTTCAATCAGCATCAGGTTAGTTCCCATCACAAACTTGCAAGCCATAATAACATTTGATATAAAGTTATTAAAAAATGCTATATCTATAAGGTTCCATTCCTCTGCCTTACTCCATGACTATGCATAAATTTACATTTAGATGTTTTCTGTTAAAGTGGCTTGTGATCATGAGCTATGTATTTGATCAATATTCTTACACACCAATGGTGGGTCTTCTAATAGATATATATTCCCATCATGTTAGTAAAGAAATATTTTTTTTTATATAAATTTCCCTTTGTGAGCCTTGGCCATTAGTCTATTCAAGGTTCATAGATGTTGCCAAGGCTTTATTCTCAACTAAAAATGTCAAACAAATAATAATTTATTAGTTAAAAAATCTGATTGGAAAAAACATCTAGTACGGAGAAAATAAGCAATCTTCTTTTTAATGAAAATTAAGGTGCAAGAGGACAGCGAGAACAACAAAGGAGGACCACATGCTACTTTGGCTACTGGTGTTTCTCTAAACTTCTACTTTGGTCACCGATGTTTCTCTAAACTTCCTAGTTTCTTAAAGGATTTTTTCATAGATGTTGTCAATACTTTGTTCATAACTAAAAATGTCAAAACAAATAACAATTTCCTAGTTAAAATATCTGATTGGTGAAAACAGCTAAATGATGGCTCAGAAAAACTAAGTAATCTTCTCTTTAATAAAGATTGAAGTGCAAAATTACAACTAGAAGAGCGAAGGACCATATGCTACATTGAAGGTGACAATGAGAATGACAACCTCTGTACTAAGATATATAGTTAAATTCAAAAACAATACATTGAATACTACATATTTTCATACTGTAAATTAATCACTTTATATTTTTTATTATTTAAAATATACTTTGAAATTTATAAATGAATTTAGAGAATTCTAAAAAAAAAAATTTAATAACTCAAATCTACTATTAGGATTACTTTTGTAGCATGCCACGGAGAATTTCTTTGTTACATTCTCTTATCTATGTTCATGGAAGCTTACCGTTGTGATTCTGATTCATGTGGCCTTTATCTCCATTGTCCATATTTTCTGTGTACCTCTGATACCAGCTTCTCTGGATTTCACTAGATCCTGACAGACCAAAAGCTTGGCTAATGCATCATCATTAATAAAGACCGTGTCCTCCATAGGCGATAAGAATATTTAACAAGATCAATACCCACAGAGTCATGATTCTGATGGAGAAATTCTTTACAAAGATGCACCATGGAAGCGTGCAGCTACAAAATGGCTATCCAGCTGCCATGCTATTGCAGCAACAATTTACATCAATGAGGGTGGGATCTCACATCCATTTATATATTTATTTCCATTTCCGAGGTCATCCTTTCTCTTTTATTTGAGAATTCGTTGATTGGTTTTTCATGTCGATGTGCGTAGACTATTAGTAGCAAGAATTGTAAGGACGGCTGCAGTGGTCATCGCATTTGTCAATTGTGGGCTTTGGTAAATTTCTACCTTTTGAAGTTTGTGATGCTCTAGAAAATTTAGTATGACTAATTCATGTAAGTTGTTGTTCAAGCAACAATAACTACTGGTGCCATTGCAACTGTTGCTAAGTTTCTGAGATTACGGGTGCCATTGTTTTGATTCTGATTGATAACTACATAACTACAAATGTTATTTTCGTTGCTCCAACTATGTTATTTTGGTTGCTCCAACTCCGATTCTGGCTTTATTTTGGCTGCTCCAACTCAACGCAGGGACTAGTTACCTTGCAACCATCCTTGTTTGATAAGAATTGAGTCGATCATGGTAGCTAATGGCCAACCAAACAATTAGTAATTTCTTGGTAGTTTATGTGGTAAGTGAAGTGCCTTCCAAATACAAAATACATGGAGGCAAAAGTGGCAGCTAGGAAACATAAATGTATGAAATGGAAAGTAATTGTGAATGGAAATTTTCCGGTTTTAGATTTTAGATTTTTTAAAGCTTTTAAAAAGAGTTAATGATTTGATCATATAAAGAAGTTTATAAAATGTGATTCAAATTTAACTAATTTTATAAAAAAAAATTGTTTTTTTTTTAATATGTTTATATTACGATTGAATATTTAGTTTTTAAATATGTATTAATTGGAAAGGATTTTAAATAACACTATAAATTTGAAGGATTTATTTTTGAGTCGTGAATATTTAATTTTTAAATATATATTAAATACAAAATAATTTTATATAGAATATGAAATTTGAGAGAAATATAATTTGGAGTTTTGAAAAGCAGAGAGATTTTTGGAAATAATTGATAAATGTGATTTTTTATTTGTTTAATAAATTACATTTTTAAAATAGTTATCAAAATTATTAACAATTATTTAAATTTTAAAATAAATGAGAAAAATATGAATACGAAAAGATGTTATTGTTACAGAAAATTATATATATATATATATATATATATATATATATATATATATTAAACATGTATATTATGTTTAAAATAAATACGATCTATTTTTTCATAATTGAAAACTTTTCTATTTATTTTTTATCATATTTTATCCAATTCCAATTAGAATTTAGTAACTATAATTAACACTCCATCCGACTTAGAAACTATGATATCTTTTCTTTACATGCTTCACTGTACTAATGTGGTACCAAGGTACAATTTATTCTCACGAATCAAAATGTAAATAATTATTTTACAGAGACAACGATGTGATAGTATGAGATTAGAAACTATCTCTAGACTTGACAGCAAAATAAAGCAAACTTGTAGGTTACTCTCCCCTTCTGGTTTGTGCACTTCATTAAATCTCTATGGACGGGAGACATATGCATTACGTTATGTAACAACAGGCATTACGGCCGGGAGATATATATATTATGTTATGTAACAACAGGCGATGTTGGATTTACTTTTTTCACAGTACACTAAGCGCTTACCCGTCCTTGGATTTTCACCTACACCTACAATTTTTTAACTGATCTCTCCCGTTTTTATTAATTGGACTCCTCCCGCGAGAAAATAGTGAAATCTCGAGCAAAATGGCACACAAAATAGTAAACGAGATTCGTCACAGATATTAATTGATCTAATCTCTATATTCTGGCATATTCCTGGGTTTTCGTGAGGGAGTTACACCAAGAGCTATTAGTGTTTCTGTATCAATTTAAAAATATTTCACAGAGAAAGTTATTATTACCCTATTTTATTACCCTATATTAGTTTTCAGGTTGCTTCATCATTTTACCAATAAATGATCAAGAAATATACGATAATAAAATATGTTAATAATAGTTCACTGACAAAGTTATTATTACCCTATTTTATTATCATATATTTATTGAGTTCTTAGGTAGCCTTATCATTTTACTAATAAATGAGCAGTTTACCTAAAAAATCTATCAATAAATATACAACAATAAAATATATGCTAATAATAATTTTTTCTGTGCAATATTTTAAAATGATACATGAAATGTAAATTCAATTATAGATTATTATAATTTGTAAAATGATACATGAAATGTAAATTCAATTATGGATTATTATAATTTGTAACGTATTTAATAGTTTGTGGGGTTTTGGTTAAATGGTGATGAAGTCCGTTATTACGATAGTCATCACAGGTTCAATTTCCTTCTTTAATAAGGGTGATGTATCTGAACATGTTGATAAAAAAGATGTAGTCTTACCAAACTTTATAAAAAAAATATTACTAAATAATCTAATTCATTTTTTTAGATATTTTCAAATATAAAATGGAAAAGAGTAAAAAATAAAAATACTTGAATTGTGAGAGAATCTTAGTAGTAGTAATTTAATTAATTTTTTAAAATGAATTGTTGCTAGTCAATATGTTTTTCAATAATTTAACTAAAAAGAAATAGAAGATAATATACGACATTGTCTAGCTTGCCTAGAGGATATGGTGATATTTATATGCCCACTACACCTTACATGATCGTAGTCCTTTAAGAGTAATAAATATGGTATGTTAATGTTGGGTTCTTTCTTTTACTGAGAATTTTTCTAAGGTAAATTTCATGTGCTATTTATATATTATTGTTAACATTTTTAATTTTTATCTAATATGATTTTTAAAAATTTTATTTGATATTGCTAATTATAAATTTAGTAGTGTATAATGTATTTAAAAAAATTAATAATATACTTAATTTCTAAAAATTAAAATCTACTTTGTCAAATTCTCTATAGGTATAGCTTTGACATTTAACATACTCACCTTTCTTTTCATTGATTTTAAACATTCACATAACAAGTCTTCCCATAACTCAACTAACAATGACAATGCCATGACATGTTTAAGATGGTTTTCCTCACATAAGTGTTACCTCTCCACCTTAAGGTTACATATCATTAAATGGTCCCACTAACCAAGACAACAAAATAAATGTGTTATATTGTTAATCTAGATTGAGTGATTTTGATTTAATAAACATGGTTGAAAAAGATAATATATTAGGCATGATAACCAAGCTAAAGCCTAAAAGGACATCCAAATTTTGGGTATCCTATTGATTGCTTTAGTAAAGGATCATAAATTATTAGAATTCTTTATAGCTAAGATAATTTACATAGTGATGTAAATATTTAATATATATTCCATTTTTTTGCAAATATCTTTTCTTATCATTTATTATAGTTGTTAATAAATAATTATTATATGTTCTATTTTATGCAAATATATTTTCTTATCATTTGTATTACATTGAATAGTTTTCAATTCAATAAATATATGTATGAATATCCATTTTTAAGTTTCAAATAATTTAAATTTATTTTATTATTTTTACTAATCATGAATTTTGAAAAAATATTTTTTTTGAATATAACATGGATATAAAATGTATGTAATAATAATAATTTCCAAGAATGTCATAATAGGAAAATACAATGTATTATGAGGAAAGACTATTCAACTTTACAAACCAATCATTTAGTTAAGGATTTGGGACTTTGTTATTTATACATGCTATTGCATTTCATTTTTTATTATTTCATAGTAATCATTTATATAAAAATAATAATCATTCCATTTTAAAAAATATTTATTTTAAATTAAAATTTATGTTTATGTGATACAAACAATTTCAAAAAACACGTATATAAATTGAAATAACATTTCATAGAAATAAATACCATTTTAATAATAACATTTCACAGAAATAAATACCATTTTAAAACATTTCATAGAGATGAATACCATTTTAATAATGAATAACATAATGACTAAAAAGTATTTATAAAAATTAATAATAGTCCTAAAACGCTATTTAATTTTCCCTACCTCCATTGTTTGAATGGTTTTCTCAAATCCCAACATGGTTACATAGTAGTTATTTTCCTAATTTAAAAAGATGACTGTTAATAAAGTATTTCGTGAATAAAGTATTGATTTTTTTATACAGAGTACTTTTTACTTTCACTCTTTACAATTTTTTATTCATGTTAATCTATTATGAATTTCTTATATTAGTCCAACCATTTTAATTATTTTTTGTATATATGTGTCAAAGGTTTCAAAGGCTTCTTATTGATTTTTTTTTTCCTAACATTTCATTATTGGAGATAGCTTATGCTTTGAAGAATTTGCTATTATTCTAAAACTCATTTTCTATTGGAGGTGGCATAGGATTTCGAGTGGTTACTACTCTTTCACATCACATTCTTTTCAAATCTCAAAAACTTCAATATCGAAATGTAGGAATGCAATTGCTATCATAAAATGTAGAAATTATTTTAAACCTGGTGAATCTTAAGTTATTTTCTTTCATAAATGAGGTAATCAGTAGCATGATCGGACTAACTGCTCAAGTATACATCAATAACTTTAGTGGAAGACTGCAAAATAAAGTGTGGAAGCCTGGACCACTAGAAGTGCTAACCGAGGAACCGAAGAATCAATGAGGCAATATTAAAGCACGGACACTCAGCTAGATCATAGAGATGGGATCGTGGGAAGTGGCAAACAACAAAAGTAATGCAGCATGACAACCGAATAAGGAGATAACAATAGCATAAGTTTTGGGATCCAAGAGGTGCATGACCAGGGGTCATATTCCTTCCACCCGGGGAGTCTGATGCAAGAGCATCACCCCTGGTCCACGTTATTTGTTGCAAACCCAAAAGCTCTTGAATTTCAAAGGGAAAACAATTTCCCTCGAATTGTAAAATTTGTAAATATCAGAAATTAGGAGTATGACATGTGTATAGGTGGACTGATTTTAGAGAAATGATAGGTGTAAGGTAGTTTTGATGAGCTGGAAATTGTCCAAAATGGGTCTGTACAAAGGTAGAAAGTTCTTAGTTAGCTGTCAGTTAGTTTTATATTTTAGGGACAAGAGTCCCATATTCTATTGAGATATTTTCCAGTTGAAGGTATTTTGATATTTTCTGGTTGTCGGAATTTATGCTCGGAGAAAGATATTTTGGGTAGGGATTCATTACTCTCATTGTAAATATTCCTTTGAATTTACATAAAGTTGGGCAGAGATCCCATTGAGTACTCCACTTTAAATATGTTTTGGTGTGATATATAGAAGCTATGGGAGCGAGTCATGGAGTCCTGTAAACCTCCCTTCTCAGTTTTAATGGAATGATCGTTATGTTTGTATTCTATTAGACTTAATCTTCCATGTAATATTGTTCATCCGTAAAACATTGTGAGATTAAGGCCTGTCCAAAACGGTGTAAATTTTATGTCAAAACGAGTGTCTATGCAATAAATGCTAGGAGTAGTTTATGTGGTGTGGATCTTAATTTTTGTCGATAAAGCACACGAGTAAAGACTACTCTACTTTCCAAGTTCCAGAATATTGGTACTGGTAGCAACACAATAGTGAGAGTTTTATTCTTGTAGAACTGTACGAAAGTAGGCGGAGAGTTGGAAGCTTCTATTTTCAAGTCGTTGGAAGAAAGGAAGGATAATGTGTTTTGTGACTTTCTTTTTCATGGAATTGAAACATGTTTTCAGGATTTTATTTGTTTGAAAAGATAATGATCTATATGTAGATTTGAAAAGGTTCTTTAAAAAAAGAGAGAATAAAGAAGAATTCTCTAAAACAATACCACAATCTTGTTATGAAAAAGAGAGAAGCATTTTATAAATAATATAATTTTTTTTTATTAATTTAATTAAAAGATATATTGTATAAAATTAACAATATAATTAGATAAATAAAAATGCATTGAGATGTTTCTTTACTTAATAAATTTATATGTTTCTTTGTTTTTTAGATTTAGATGTTGCTATAGAACGAGTGTGTTTTTTATTGGTTTCCCATTTAGTTAGATGTTTCCTATTGGTGTGAATTTCTTGGTTTCCCAATTCCTCCTAGTTTAGAGTAGGAAGCATCATGTTTCCTCCACCAAATGAGGGAAAGTGTGTTGCAATGTTTCTTCAGTCATCTAATTTTCTTTCACTGTCGAGTGTCCCTTCTAACTAACAAGATATGATAAGTACAATTGCTGGTGCATTCTCCTTTTCTTGGAGTCTAGAATTTTATCCTTGAGTAGAGGAGGCTAAAAATAAGGAATGTTATCCACTAGATGTTGAATTGTTACATATTCCTTAAGGAGAGCTACTTCAAAGATCTTGAGATTATTAACATTAATTATATCTCTGATGTTGAGCTAGGAAGGAAAGTGCAAGAGATATGAATTTTCTCCAATGCATTCTAGAACAATATATGGGCCATATCCCATAGGGTGCAACTTATGGTGTTGGCCCTTGAAGCATTTCATGTTCAAGAAGAACCACAAAATATCTCCTAAATGAAAGAAAAATGGAATTTTTTCTTTTCATTCCTCTATTTTGCATGATATTAGGCTACCTATAAGGAAACATTTAACCGAGTCTAATGTTAAAATATGGAGTGTATAAAATTCTTATATGATTTTTGTTTCTATTATGGATGGGAAAACCCATAAGGGGTGATAGTTAGTGGCATCTTAGAGGGTGCACTTGAATGAAACCAAAAAAAACCTTGAAGGGTGAGAAATCGGTAGAGGAGTGTGTGGCCAAATTGTAACTATGTTGCATAATGTGAAAATAGGAATCCCATTGTTTTTTATGGAAAAATAGTTGAGAACGGAGTGAAAAAAAAATTTGATTGACAACTTTGATTTGTCCATCCATTTGTGGGTGAAATGCAGTGGAGAAACAAAGTTAGCAACCTAGAAAATCCTCAAGAGAGTATGCCAAAACGTACTGAGAAAATGAGAGTTCTGATTAGATATAATGTTACTCGACAGACTGAAGTGTGGCCAAATATGCTAAAAGAAGAGATCTGCAGTTTAAGTAATAAAGGTTCTGTTATGATAGGGAGTAAAGATAGCCATCTTGGATAAATGACAAACCACTACCCAAATAACATCATGTTTGTGAAAAGTGGTAGGAATACCACTCAAAAATTCCATGGAAATATATTCCCAAGGACAAGATGATATTGGTAAAGGTTGATACAAACCATGCTTACAGTTTGATGTCTTTCTTTGGCCATGAAATAATGCCTTCCACACGAAGAGGCATGTGCTTCATGGATGAGAAGGTGACTATCATTAGATTATGGCATATTGAGCTTGTTAATTTTATATAACCAACCATCATGAATGGTATAATAAATAAAGGGAGTTCATTTTATCACTATGGGCTACTACAGAGCTTTCGAGATCTCACCAAATAATAGATCTATTACATACATATATTTCAAGGCGTCATCCTATAGAATTTGTAGGGCTTGAGCAAGTCGCTAGCTTAAACAATCATCCATTTTATTAGTTGTCCCCTTCATATATTTAATCACAACATTGAAATACTATGTAAGAAACCCACTTTAGATGGTGTTGCACTTGAATCTTTCATTGTGAATTGATGAAGATAAGTGGGTGATTCTTGGTATGGGGGATAGTCTCTTTCCCAAGAATGAAAAATATAAATTGCTTCACTGCTTGCACTAAGATGTATAGTTCCTTGTCATATATCCCATGCATAAGTTTATATTCCACAAGCATCTCATAATGGTACGCCATAGGGTGGCCTCCTTGTTTAAGAACAAGCCCTATGGTGAATTAAGAGGAAATAATTTCCATCACAAATGGATGATTCATATATCGAAAATAGAGAATATGGGAAGACCATAAGGCATTCCTTAGTTGAGAAAATTGTTGCTCAAAATTGGCATCCCAAATAAAATTTTCTTGATTATACAACTAGTGTAAAGGGCTATCCAATTTGGAGGAAAGCGAGACAAATTTTATGTAGAAAGATACCTCCCATGAAACTATTGATTTCATGTGCATTGGAGGGTGCTAGCCATTTTGCTAAAGCCTATACTCGAGAGGGATCTGAAAAAACCACTATTGAATCCGTAATTAAGCCTAAATATTGAATTAATGTTTGTCCAAAATATGATTTCTTCTCCTTTAGCTAAGGTTTATGTGCTCAAAGTAACTCAAGTATATTTCACATGCGTGAAAGATGGTATTCCCAATATCTACTGGAGACCAATATATCATCAAGGTAAATGACCATAAACTTACACAAGTGTGGCCTAAAAACAACATTAATGAATCACATAAACATGGTCGGTGCATTGGTTAACCCAAATGGATGACCCTCCATTCAAATAGCCCAAACCTTGTTTTGAAAGTAATCTTCCACGAATCGGCTACATGCATGCATATTTTATGGTACCCTATTGTGAAATTCATATTTGTGAAGGAACATGCCCCTTGTATATGGTCCAAAAAATCTTCAATCTAGGGTAAGGGGTAGTGATTTTTAATAACATATTTATTAATGTCTTGATAGTCTATCACTAGGCACCATTCATAATCATCCTTTTTGGATTAATGAAAGTTGGAGATTCACATGGCAAGAATGAAGTCTTAATATGGCCAGATGTCAATAGTTGTTTAATTTGGCATTCGATCTTGGATGCCTCTCGAATATCAAGGAGATAGGATGGGGCATTGGGTAATAAAGCACCTAACATAAGATTGGTTTTGTGTTCACTACAATGTGCTCGAGGTAGCCTTTTGTGTTTAGTGACGAAATCATCAAATTCTCCTAGTAGAGTAGGCATGGCAGGAGTTACCAGGTTGGTGAGGTTGTCTGGCTTGAAAATGTCAACCAAACATAGAAAAAAACATTGGTTTAAATTGAAATTATTAATGGGAGCTTCGTTGGTAGGAGGTTGGGTTGATGTGAGAGCCAAGAATGTGAGAACATGGGTGAGACCCTCGTGCTTCCAGTTGTATGAGTGATATTTAACATGATAAATAACATGTCAGGTCTGTATGTATGGAATTCCTAGAAATAAATCACCATAATCAAGAGAAGAAACATCACATACCATAGTATATTGGAAAAGGCCAATAGAAAAGGTCACGATATAAAGTTGGGAGATAGTAAGGTGAGGGCCTTACATTTGGACCCAACCGAGATGATATTGGTTTGGGTGTGGAGTGATACGAAGAATAAGGCATTGAACTAGGTCATGTGCCACAAGATTATTTTGACTCTCATTCTCAAGGATAAGAACCACCAAATCATGTTTGGTTTGACAATTATGGGTAAATATAGGTGCAACAGAGGTGTCGACTTCATTAGAATTCATGAGGATGAGAGAGGAGTTTGCTTAAGTATGATTGTCAAGAGAAAAAAAAGCAAGTGGGGTAGGGGAATATGGATGCTTGGTCTCTATAAATTGTGTCTTGTTGACAAGAATATTTTTAAGTTCTTGAAAGTCTACGAAAGCATGTGAATTTTTATTATAAAATGTACACCATGGGATATTGTGCAGTGTGGGGGATGAGGTAGGGGTGACATTAGAAGGACCAGTAGGAGACAAACCATTTTTTGTATGAGGAAATCATATTCGAGTAGACAATTTATGTTCCTCAACTAAGGCTAAAATAATGGCCCTATCCGAGGAAGTACTATCAAACAAATCAACTTCTCAACAAAAAAACCATTAGTAGATTGTAATTAAATTTTATAGTTAACACCTCTATTGGATCAAAGATATAGATTTTAATGTGCAATTTGCAAAACACATCAGTGTATGCTTTCATTGATTAGTTTGTTAGTTACTAGAGCGACAACTATTTAGCAGGAGATTATGGAGATATCATGGAGATGAAAGAATTCTCTTAAGTATATTTACTAAGACATATTTTCTGAAAAGAAAAAAAAAATAAAAGAACAAATTTACAAAAAAATAGTTGTAATAATGGAATAATATATCTAATTTGTATTCATTAATTTATACTTTTCTACTTTAACATCTAACCATTTGTAACATTTGTAACAATATCTTAATAAAATAATTCTAGTCGTTTACAATAATTGATAATAAATTCACATAAAAATGCCTCTCATATATATATATATATATATATATATATATATATATATATATAATCAATCTCCTGAGGTGCCTCACAAGGTGGGTTCACTGGAAGAACTCTCTTCAGGTGTCTTTCTTATTTCATTGGGTGAAAAAAATTAAGTTCCTATAGCTTTCCTTCTTTGATAAGTGGGCCCACTAGAATAATTCTCTTGAGGTGTCTTCCTTATTTGATTGGATGGATAACATCAAATCCCTAATGCCTTATTTCTTTGATATCTTCATACAACATGTTTATCGAGAATAAAAAATAGAGGCAGATGTCCTCTCCAAGTGTGGGGTTATCTCTTATTCCGGGGTTGATGCATTTTGAATACATACTCAATGACGTTGTTTGGGGATCGGGCCTCTCCTTTTGCTCTATTTTTTTTTCCCCTATATAACACGTGGAACATTTTGTTTTAGGGTGTTATTATATCGGTAGGTATTTTTCGCTAGTCTTTGTCTGCCGTCATTTTTCCTAGTTTTTTTGGCGTTGCGAGGAAAGTTCGTCTGGAAAATCCCGGTTCCATATGTTCTATTAAGCTTCTATCATTGAGAGTATTTGGACATCTTTATGTTCCCTTTTAAAAAAAAAATAAACTATATCCTTTTGCTATTGGAGATGTATGATATTGGGTTTATCGCTGCGTATAATCATTATTTGGAGACGTATGATATTCTGGGCTTATCGCTACGTATAACCCATTATGTAAACTCATGTTTTATTTAATGAATAATGTAAATTCCTCTTTATATAACGAACGATGTTTTTTTTTCTTTTTCCACTCTAAAAATATAAATTATTCTAGAACCAATAAACCTGCCCTATAACCATTAATTGAAATTTTAATAGACAATTTTACAATTCAAGATAAAAATGAGTTAATGTGTAAAAATAATTACATTTCTACTATAATATAATTATTCATAAAGCATTAAAAATTTTAATGGTTATATATATATATATATATAAACAAATTTGTAAAGAAATTCACATTCAAATTATAGTATAATAAAATAAAAATATTCACATTTAAATTATAGTACAATTATTGATAAAAAATTTAAAAAATAGTTTCTCACATAATTTTAATTTTGCTAGAAAATTTGTGAATTAATAAAATATATTAGATTAAGTAAAATAATATTATTAATTTTGAAGTGAATTTCGGAATATTTTGTAACATGTCAATCCAACCATGTTAAAATAAATTAACATAAGTAAAAAAAAATTATTTATTTATTTATTTATTGTATGCATTTACTATTTATCCTTGAGTCATTAACTATATTAACCAAGCACATACCTTATGGCAATTACTATTACATCAAATATCAATTCGTTACATTTTCGAGGCTTGGGTTTTAAATGTCTTTCTCCTGGATATTATTGCTATGGTACTAGTAATATATATGTGCACGCAATGTAATCTGGGTACTATACTATATATTTTTAAAACCTTGACATTTAACTACGTAAACATTGGTTTAATAATTTATTCAATAGAGATTCGATGGGATTACATCATGCCCACATGATTGTTTGTCTCGACATCATCATGGAAATTAATATCATTGGATTTTCAATGTACAAAGGGTATTTACAAATTGTATTTCTCAACCCTTCCACATTTGGCCTGCATTATCCGGCTTGGTTGGCATTTTGCATCTCATCTACCGTCGATTTGGATTTGATCAGATGGTGGGCGTGCATTAGGGTTATCTAATGACTATCCTTCGTAACCGTTTCTCCTTTTCCATTCATTCATTCGAGGGTTTGGGTTGCTGCTCTGCAGCTCCAGGGTTTCTCCACCGGCTTGATTCCTTTGGCCTTTTCGGCCCAATGCAACACAATGCTAAAAGGCATCTGCTCGGCAGAGAATTCTCGGCCTTATTACTAGTAAGCTGCCGCTGTTAGCCCTTTTGGTTCTGATCTATGACCAGCACTAATGCCCAATAAAACTTCTTAGTTTTCTTCCAGTTACACATATGGTCTCTGAGTTTTATTTTTTTCATTGGTATTGTGCATGGTGTTTACTGTAATTATCAGTTTCTCTACAAATCGGCTTTGGCAAACCCTTCTTTGACTCATACTATTTAGGTGAGTTTCTTTACTCGCAGAATTCCGAGATTTATTATTGTGGAAATATGTTGTATTGCCTTGCCTTCATGACCATAATTTCCTCTGTTGTCCTTGCTACAGGTATTGTGACTTTTGTCTCTGCAATTCTTTTTAGAGTTTCTGCCCAGAGTATGAGCTTAATCCTAGACTTCCAGTTCTAAACAGGTTCCCGCTTCATTCACAGGTACCTCTATAAATTATTGGGTTCAACACTAAGTCAGAAATCGACTGGTTTAGTTTTCGGCCATGCATAGTTATCTCTTAAAGCTCTTGAGCGACAGCCTTGAAGTCTTAGATTCTGGCCGTCGCTACCCTTGAAGCTATTGTTCGTTGGGGTTGATATTTGTTTTATTTAAGTATTACCCTAGCTCTCACGAGCGTAAGGGTTATTTTCTCTGGTTTAGGCCATGGGCCTCATTCTGTATAAACAGTTAACTATGATAGTTTTATTTAAAGAACTGTACTTGTAATGATACATTCCTTTGGTTGTAATAGATTATTGCTCTAGAGGGTCAGGGTTTTACACTCGCACAACTGACTGATACTATATTGTCTTTTTTTTTTTAATGAGTAAACTCTTGTGTTATATGGAGTTTTGATGCATATAATATATATCTATACTTTACCATGTTGAAAATGTTTTCTCTGAAGATTATTATATAGTCTCTGCTGTTCTTTTCTACACAGTTATTGATTAAATCTTCAACTCACATTTTGTGTTCCTATTGTTGGAAATTCTATATACAGTATTTATATTATGGTTGCATTTACCTGCATGCATGGATGTTCAACTTCGTTAGCACACTTATCAACGATTTCTCCCTTGCATGCTTTTCTATTTAGCTTATGTCTTGGTAATGTCAAGAAAGCAATTTCCACAGTCTTTCTTTACCCTGTAGGTTGTGTTACATCTCACTTATTTCTATTAATGTACACCTGTGGTATTTCATTATTCTCTTTACTGGTTTGATAGCTTCTTTTCATTGTATTCAAGTATACTAAAGACAAAAAAGAAGAACATTAACACTAACAGTAAGTGACCAAACCACTTCAAGTTCCTTGTATTATCATAGGATAAGGATGCCCAACTGAGATTCTGGTCTCAGAGTCTCTGTTAACAGTCCTTACTAACCCTAGCTTACTCCAGTTAATAAGAAGAAAACAAAACTTAAATAATTGCATAGAGAGGAAATAAGAACAATAAATATTATTATTTACCTACTAAATAATATTCTTTTCTCAAGCTTTCCTCCTACCTGCAAGTTCTCCTATTATAATTATTAACTCTAGTAAACATTCAATTCTACAGTGATTTGTTTCTAGTATGCTTATTTAGGAGCAGATAACCATAAAAGACTACTAATATAAGAAACAACAGATTTCTACTCATCTGTATAAGATTTTCCGACTAATGTGTGATTTCCTCCCTTCCACGAGTGGGGAAATTACGTCCTCCAACTCTCCCCCGAGCTCCAAGACTGAGTCTTCGTTGATTACAGAAATTTGGAAGAAAATTTCGGGACAATCCGGTCCAAATTTCTATTCCCAGTGAAAAGGTCTCCACTGTAAATTTCCCTACAGGGATTTACTTCTCAGGATGACCATTCATTTCTCAGTCCTCCAACAGAACCCCCAAAGCTCCTAAAAATCTCCTATTTATTTCAAAGTTTTCTTTGGGTAACTGTGGAATTGTTTTTCTGTTCAACTAACTCCTAATCTTGAATTTACTTTTACCACCAGTCTTTACTTATGAAACTAATTTCACAAGTATTGTTTTATTTCAAAACCAATTTTTTTTTTTTTTTAATATTATGTTTAATAAAATAAAACAACAATAATGTTTACTTCTTAACAACAGCTTAACAAATTTCTCAGCCACTAAGGCAGTGGTTACAGTTTTCCCCCTCTGAAAGAGAACACCGTCCTTAGTGTTCTTACTCCAGATTATCAAAAAGTTCAGGATATGCTTCCCGCACAAAAATTTCGTCCTCGCAGTGGCCTCTTCCGGGCCAAAGTGCCTCCATTACACTTTAACCTGGGCGATGGTTCGTTTCCGAAGCATGATTTTCCTTCGATCGATTATACTGTGAGGCTCGACCAGAAATTCTCCGTCCAATTCTACCTGCATACAGTAGACTTTGTATTAGTTTACATAAGTCTTTAACATGTAATATTTTAACTATTGTGCTTATCCACTACCTGAATGTTCTGCTAATGGATTATATGTCTCGAATCATGAATATATCGCTTTAATAACGATACATGGAAAACATTATATACTCGGATATGGCTGGGAAGGGCCAACCGATACACCACTGGCCCTACTCTTTCCAGTATTTGGAAAGGACCACAAAATCTAGGAGCTAGTTTTGCACAAGATGCCCATCTTAACGTGCTCTTCTTTGGCTTAATTCTCACATACACGTGATCCCCCACTTCATATTCACGATATGATCTCTTTTTATCTGCGTACACTTTTTTCCTGTCTTGAGCTGCTTTTAAGTTCTGTCTGATTTTCTTCACTTCTAACTCCATTTCTGCTAGCATGTCTGGTCCTAGCATGAGCTTGGTCTCGGAACGACTCCAATTGATAGGAGTTCTACACTGTCGCCCATATAGGACTTCAAACGGACTCATTTTTAACGATTCTTGATAACCATTATTATATGCGAATTCTACTAAGTGTAAATATTGTTCCCACTTAGTCGGTTGCTGCATAACATACATTCTCAACATGTCTTCCAGCACTTGATTTACTCGTTCTGTTTGCCCGTCCGTTTGTGGATGGTACGCAGTACTGAAATTAATTTGAGTCCCTAAACCCGTAAATAGTGCTTTCCAAAAATCTGATGTAAATTTTACATCCCTATCTGAAATCACGGTCTTAGGATTGCCATGCAGTCTAAAAATCTCCCGCATAAATAAATCTGCTATCTGTACTATCTTATATGTGGACTGAACTAGTATGAAGTGTGCCGATTTACTCAATCGGTCTACTACTACCATTATTGAGTCATTACCTCGTTTTGATCTTGGTAGTCCAGTGATGAAATCTAATGAAATCACTTCCCATTTCCCTTCAGGAATTGGTATAGGTTGCATTAACCCAGCCAGATGTCGGTGTTCCACTTTCACCTGCTGGCACTCTAAACACTTGTTTAGATAGATTGCTATATCTTTTCTCATACCCGGACAAGAATGGTCCTTTCTTATTGCTGTCAACATCTTTTGGTATCCAGGATGCCCTGCATAATTGCTTCTATGATATTCATCCAATATTAGAGTCTTCAACTCCATTCTATTTGGGATGACTATTCTTTTCTTGAAAACCAGCAATCCATCCTGGTTGATTTCATAATCTCCCAACTTTCCTTGTTCTTTAGATTCCTGTGCTTGCTGCCACAAAAATTCATATTCAGGATCTTTTCCTGCCTCTTTTCTGATTTGATCTAGGAATCTGCATTCAACTTCGTTAACATATAATTCATAGATGTTATGCAGCTTTCTACTCAATGCATCCGCAACCCTGTTTTCCTTTCCTTTTACATGCTGCATGTCAATGTCAAACTCGCTCAAGAAGGCATTCCACCTTGCTTGTCGGGAGTTTAAATCAGCTTGTTTGAAATAGCTAGTTAAACGGCTATGATCTGTCTTCAACACAAATCTTTTCACAAGTAAGTAGTGTCTCCACACTCGAAGGGCGTGCACAACTGCGGTCAGCTCTAAATCATAAGCTGAGTATCGCTGCTCATGATCTTTTAACTTACGAGATTCATATGCAATTACCTTTCCTTCTTGTGATAAAATTGCCCCAACACCCTCCTTACATGCATCCGTGCAAACTTCGAATTCCTTATTTGGGTCAGCTACACTTAACACTGGTGCTGATGTTAATAATTGTTTCAGCTTTTCAAAACTGTCCTGAAATTCTTTTGTCCATTTAAATATTTTTCCCTTCCTTTGTAGAGAGGTAATAGGGAAGGCAATCTTTGAAAATCCTTTAATAAATCACCGGTAATAAGCAACAAGTCCCATAAATGATCTTATATCTGCCACATTTTGTGGCACTTTCCATTCCATGATAGTTCTGATTTTCTCCGGGTCCACTGCTATACCTTCTGCAGATATCACATGTCTTAGATATTGTATTTCTTCCTTGAAGAAATCACACTTGCTAAATTTCGCATATAACTGATGCTTTTTTAACATCTCTAGTACCATTTGCAAATGTTCCTTGTGTTCTTTCGCATTCTTAGAATAGACCAGAATGTCGTCAATGAAAATTAGCACAAAGTTATCTAAATATGGGTGAAAGATACTATGCATCAGTCTCATAAAAGTGGCTGGTGCATTAGTCAGCCCGAAAGGTAGCACCACGAATTCATAGTGACCATATCTTGTGCGAAAAGCAGTTTTGTGTATATCTTCATCTTTGATCTGGATTTGATGATAACTTGATCTCAAATCAATTTTTGAAAATACAGTAGCTCCTCTTACCTGGTCAAACAGATCATCAATTCGTGGTACGGGATATCTGTTCTTGACGGTTAATTTGTTTAACTAACGGTAATCCATGCACATACGCATGGTTCCGTCCTTATTTTTAACGAACAATACAGGTGCTCCCCAGGGAGATACACTTGGTCGTATATATCCCTTGTCTAATAATTCTTGAAGCTACATTTTTAACTCAGTTAATTCTGGCACACTCATTCGATAGGGTGCTCTTGAAATCAGTGATGCTCTTGGCAGCAATTCAATTGTAAATTCTATATCCCTTCTAGGTGGAAATCTTGGTATTTCTTCTGGAAATACATCCTTGAATTCCTGCACTATAGGTATATTTTCCATCATAGGAGTTTTTTCTTTAGAATCAGAAAAACCCACATGTATAGCATACAGTTGACATCCCTTATGCATTTACCCATTTGGGAAGCTGTAATTGGGCGCAACTGTACTGGTTTCTTTATTCCTTGAATTTCCTGACGGGTGCCATCCTGATTTCTGTAGTAGATAATCTTCTCTTTGCAATCTACTAGAGTCCAATGCTTTTCCAACCAATCCATACCAAGCAGCGCATCATAAGATCCCAAGGGAAAAATATTCAAATCCACAGTTAGTTGTTGTCCATCGATTTGTAGTGCACAATTTGGTATTTTGGCGTTAAATTTTCTCTTGGCTCTAGTAGCCAACTGGACTAACGATGATTTCCTAAATTTTTGACTTTGTAATTTACAAATATCTACTAATTTAGGACTTATATAGCTTAAACTTGCTCCCGGATCTACCAAAACAGAAACAGTTTGAGATAATAGTTTACCTTCTAGTTCAATCATGGTAGGTTGGTAATCAGCTTATCGATCCTCCAATGCTGCATTAATTCTGGGTATGTTTCAAGCAACATCTACCACTATTGAGGCTTCCTGCAGATTAGTTACCGCTTCATTTCTACCCCGCTATGGGAAATTTTGGTAATAGTGTGCCTCTCCACAACCCAACACTGTAGAGGTGGCTTCTGGTTTTGAGGTTTCTTTGGTTTACTAGAAGCTTCAACGGTTTTATCTTCTATAGGCCACCTTACCCTCTGGTGGTTCTTACCAAACTGCCTACTGACTGAGCTCTTTGTTGTGCTTTTAAAATTACTAGTTTTCCCTCTTTTAAAACCAGCACTACTCTTGTTTTCTTTCCTTGGCTGCCATCCTTTTCCTTGATCTGTCTTGGCTTTAGCTTGCTGATAGCACATTCTAGCCTTTCTAATGGCCTCATCCATTGTTTTGGGATTTACAAATTCTATACGTTCCTTCATATGAGTGGGTAAACTGCTCATGAACCTTTGTACTTTAGCTTTCTCATCCCTTAAGTAAGGTACGTAACGCAGTAATGAAGTAAAATTAGTGATAAAATCGTCCACAGTCAGTTGTCCGAGTTTCAAATCATGTAATTCTCGAGCTTTTTCATCATAAAAGAGGTCTGTCAGGTACTTATCTTTAAAATACTGTTGAAACCTATCCCACGTTACATCTTGATCTTCTATTCCGCGAACGTTTTTCACTTCTTCCCACCACAAGGTGGCTTTCTCTCTTAACTGGTAAATAAATAACCGGGCCTTAAGTTTACTGTTATAATCGTATACTTGAAAATACTTGTTCATATTAATCAGCCACGCCTTAGCTACCTCTTCTTCCACTCCATCAAATGTGGGTGGCTTTATCTTTCTAAATTCATCATGCAACTCTATCTTCTGCTTTTTACTTTCCTTTTGTTCTGTCTCATTATCAGATTCGGCTTCATTAAAATTTTTATTTTGATTACTTCGCTGAGACGGACTTCTTTCTTTTTGGCCTGTATCATGATCTCCCATTTTCTGTTCATTTCCTTCCTAAGATTCTCTATCAGTACTAGGCTTCTCGATTCTTTGGTTTTGTTTATCTGAGAGACTCTTCAAAATTCTCTCCTGCTCCTGCATCAACCTTGCATTATCATTTCGTACTCTTTCCATTTCTTCTTGTAGCTTTTGCACCGTTGTTAACAATATGCTGGTTTGACGTTGTTGCTCTTCTAATAGCCTACTAGCTTGTTGATGCTGTTCCAGCCCCAACTGAACCCACATTTCGGGATTCCTTTCCTGTTGGGGTTAGGTCTTCTTAGCATTTCAAGGTGGCTGCTGTAAGGGTGTCCTTCTCATTTGTCCAGTTAACCTTTCAATTTGACTATGCATTAGTAAACACACAATTTGACATTAATTGACCCATAGGGTCCCAACGTTGTAACGCTGCTCTGATACCACTTGTAACATGTCAATTAAACCATGTTAAAATAAATTAACATAAGTAAAAAAAAAAAAAAAAAATTATTTATTGTATGCATTTACTGTTTATCCGTGAGTCATTAACTATATTAACCAAGCACGAACCTTATGGCAATCACCATTGCATCAAATATCAATTCGTTACATTTTCAAGGCTTGGGTTTTAAATGTCTTTCTCCCGGATATTATTTCTATGGTACTATTAATATATATGCGCACGCAATGTAATCTGGGTACTATACTATAGATTTATAAAACCTTGACATTTAACTTACGCAAACATTGGTTTAATAATTTCTTCAATAGAGATTCGATGCGATTGCATCATGCCCACATGATTGTTTGCCTCAACATCATCATGGAAATTAATATCATTGGATTTTCAATGTACAAAGTGTATTTACAAATTGTATTTCTCGACCCTTCCACCGCTGGTCTGCATTACCAGGCTTGGTTGGCATTTGGCATCTCATCTAACAATGTTACCGATGAAATAGGTAACCTCAATGTTACCTACTTTTTGAAGTATCAAGAAAAACACCTGATTTTGAAAAAGTGGCGATGCAGAATCAAGAAAAAAAAATTTGAGCATGTTTTTGGCACTTTAAGTTTTTTTCATTTTGTTTTTTTTTTTTAATTATTATTATTTTTTTTAAGTGGTGTTTTTTATGTCGATTTTGAATAGTGGTGGTGTATCATCACCAACGTTTTTTTATAGGATTGATTTTGACACTATAAATTTTCTAATGTCTTCTTCTTCTGTGAGATGTTTATTTTTAAGTGCATTTATGTATTTGTGTTTTAAAAATAAAAAAAATATTTTTTTTAAATAAAAACTTGTAATGATATCTTCACTTTTTCACATACATAAAAGATGGAAAAAGGGTCAATATTCTAAAGTTTATATTTTCTACATGTTTATGTATTGTTAAATAATTTTTCAATGCACATCAAAAAATTGTCGCTAAAATCCAATATTTTGAACCATATGACAAAAAAATACAAATTTTCAATATAAATACAATGCAAAAAATACACTTTTATAGAGTTTTTGTTGAAAAAAACATGTTAAATAAACTAATTTTTTGGGAGAATCTTAACAAAAAAACTTAAGAAAATAACATTTTTTATTGAATTTTATGTCAAAAAATAATAGCAATCACATGTTTTTTGCAAAAAAAAAGGGTTGTTCTCATAAAATATCAAAGTCTAAACATTACAAGTAAAACTGATTAATAGCTCTAAAAAATAAGCTTTGTTTGCAAGCATAACTTAAACATCATCAACAATATCAACTAATACATCTTCAACATCATCTAGAACAGCATTGATGGCTTCTTCCGCAGCATTTTCTTCTTCATTTTGATCATTGTCATCTTCTAATGAATCTTTCATGTCAGCAAATCTTCCAAAGTGTCCCTTTCCAATCATTCCATATAATGGTGGTTGAGGTTCCTTTGCTTTTTTGCCACACATGATTCATTAAAATCTCCTTTCCTCAAACCAACTTCTTGCTTCGCATCTGGAAGGAATTTAAGAGCGTTAATTCTTTGTTGAATAAATTTGCATTGAACTGGGTCTTTCTCAATGGCAATGCAATTTCTTCCTTTTAGTAGGCAACATGCTAGTGTTGTACCTAATCATCAAGCACAAAAAAAATAAGTAAGAAAAATAGTATGGAGACATAAAAAGTAAAAAAGACAATATTTAAATTTAAATTTGTATATTAAAACTTACCTGAACCTGAGAATAAATCCAAAACCCATTCTCCTTCATTTGAACATAGATCTATAAGATAGTTAATCAATGCTTGTGGTTTTTGATAAATGTTAACTATATCTCCTTTTTCATCTTTATCCTCATATGTTAGTTTTCTTACAACTGCATCATAAACCAATACTTTACTATGACTCTTCCCATCTACTCAATTCATAATAATATGCTTATAGCTATCTTCTTTTGTCCAACATTCAACATAGATGAACTCACAATCATTTATAATAGGCTGATCTTCGGAAGAAACAATATTTGACTTTTGCCTGTAACATAACATAGTAAAAGTTCAATTAAATTTTACATGAATAAAAAAAATTTAGGACGAATCAAACATACAATTTCAAAGTCTTACCATGTAAGTTGCATCCTTGAGTTTGCTTTACCCTTGAAGCTTGTTAATAACATTGGAAACTATGTGTCTGAATGAAATGTCACAAATCGCCAAAGTGGTGATGTTGTCACTTCTTGAAAACCCGTAACCACTTTACTAAAAGCTTGATAAGTATATGGTTCTCTATCATATTCAATGTCTGGTAAATTGAAACCATGAGGAATATCTACAATAAATAGGCCATATTCCCTTCTAGGTATTAGTGATGCAATGTCTTCACAGTCACCTTGTATTATTTGATATTGGACATTGTCGAGCCCATTCCAAATGTAATGATTAAGAGTAGAATCTAGTTCAACATTCATAAGACGCTTCCTTCTCATGTTCTCCATCTTAATTTTTTCAATAAAGCTTTTGAAAGTATCTGGTACTCCATTTCCATCCTTCTTCGACATCTTTAATGACATAAAAATATATATATATATAGATATGTATAAGTAATAAAATAAAAATAGTTAAAATATGAATAAAATAAATTTATAAATCAACATACCTTATTGAATGCAATATAAAACTCTTTTATTGTTGATGTAGAACTTGCTTATGGGTAGTTGCGTACAACATCATCCCAACTGTCTTCATTCAACATTTTAACCATGTGTTCTTGTATTTTCATAAAAATTTTCTGACTGAATAAATCAAGTTAAAAATGTTAATATATTGACATGTATAACAAATTCTACCAACATCATTATGTTTTATTTAAAATAAAATTATAATGAAAGAAATAATTCAAGAAACTTACTTTTGAAATTCTGCACACATTTCTTCCATTGATAATTCACCCAAATTCACACGGGCTAATACTGATTTGACTAATTTATCATCCTTCACACCTTGCATTGTTCTCCAAGGTGTAATAGTCATATCCTCTGGAAGCTGCTTCATTTCAGGACCCCCCTTACTGTTGGTACATATTATGGGTTTACTCTTTCTAACTTTCTGATTTTTTATGGAAATATTCTCCCATCAATCAAAAATCTCATCGATCAAATCCCATACCTCCCCAGTTCTAAATGCCAACTGAAAAATGTTATCTGTGCCTCTGAAGAGATTTGTATTCAATTTTCCATCTTTTGCTTTTTTTTCATCAATTTGATAACATGTTTCCATTAAACATTCCTTTCGAAATGCTACACTAACTTCTGTCTTATCCCCACGACATTTTTCTATGAATTCATTATGAATAAATCTGACCCTTTGGATGAAAGTCATTTTCATTCTGTATTCATTATCTGCATTATGATCCCATGCCAATAACTTTGATTCCATTTCTGTTAAGCCAGCGTAAATGATGCATTTCACTGTTTGAAAAAGATAGTTATTGGGATATTCTGCAATCAATTGTCTCTTAGCCTCTATTGAATGGTTCCCTCCGATTACATAATATTTATAATAAAAAAAATTTGTCTTGTCAAATGCTTGTTTGTTGGGAACCTGACATGGATCGACAAGAACCACATAATCCACCACATGCGCATATGGATTGAACCTGAACAATGTTTTCAGATTATGTACATGTAGGTGATGGGTCTTTCTAATTTGATATTGAGATTGTCCTTCATCTGGGCCATAAAATTGGTTAACATTAAGCTCAAATGTTTGGCCACCAAGAATTAATTTATTCTTCCTCAACTCTTGTCGAATAGCATTTTGTTTTGTTTTAATAATGCCATCCTCTAACTCAGCATCTGGTGTTATGATTTCTCTGCTTTCGTAAGAGCTTTCAATTTGTTCTTCACTGCTGCTCACGACCTTTACAGGTTCACCAATATTTGATTTCCTAGTCTTATTGGATAACATATCAGTTTTTTTATAAACAAGCTCTCCTTCATGAGGTACAAAAGAGACATCTTTGGCAATTTTTCTTTTGGTGTCTGATCTGTTTTCTTCTTTTGCACAATAGTTCTCATCTCCTCCTCACTAATTCTATCATAATTTTTTGTTTCATGTTCGACACCTTCAAAAGAAACATGTTTAAGTTTACTAGATTGACCCACCTTAGTGACTCTTGGTTGATCCCCTCTTTGTACTGTTGCAGTGTCACGAGCTATTTCTCTTTGCTTCAATCTCCTTTCCTCTGCTTTGTCTTTGTGGAAATTTTTGATCACATCCATAACATTTGGCACCAACATATAAATACCATCAAACATGTTTGAAAGACTCGGAACAAAATCCTATGAAACAAATAAAACATGTCAATGATCAATAATTTATAAAAAATTGAATCATCCTTACAATAATGCATAGAGAAAATAAAAATAAGCATACTTACAATGTTATTTGCAATGTTGCTTGATATTTCTTCAGAAAATTTTGAAGATATTTCATCTGTGTCATACTTGACGATTGATAGACGATATCTAACCTTCTCACATTTCTGAGCCTTCCTTGCAAGAACATAAATAGTGTTTGTATTCGAGACCATACATATGTCTCGTACTCTGCCCATCACATCATATTGCTCATTTAAGTCAATCATACCACAAATCAGATAGATGTGTATATCAGCCTCCATTTCACTATCTTCAAGATACCATGAGAAATCGGTTTTATCTATTTCCTCGGCGTTCTTCCAATCAGAAATAAGCTTTAATGAACCTGGTGCCCCACTTGCTTGACTTTTATTAGTGTGTGCAACAATGTCCTTATTGCGTCCAATAGTGTCCATAGTGCGTCCAGCTGCAACTTTAGATTTGGGAGTTGTATCCATAGTGCGTCGAGTTGCAGCTGTAGATTTGGGAGCTGCTGCCCTAGGTGCAGAAACATTCACAAAAATCTTTTTTGATGCCATTTTCCTGATATATATATATATATATATATATATATTAGTTAATGGAAAAATATTGCGGATAAAATAAATTTAATAAACAAAATTTATTTCTAAAACTAAATAGTTTGAAATTAAAGCAGTAAAATTAACTATAAAATTTTTCATTTAAAAACAAAATATTATAAATCATATGTATATATATCTATATAATATGTTTTGAATACATTTTATAAAAAATTTAAAAATGTGTTTAAATTGTATAAAATAATTTTTAAAAAATAAACTAGTATTTTCAAACTTCAGTTTTTGTTTAATATTTAAAAAAAAAAACAAAAAAGTTACTAACTATTTATAACAAATGTTATAATATTATATATTTTTTTATTTTTTTAATTGTATTGTTATATAGTTTTTTTTTTAATTAATTTATTATATTGTTATATTAAAACAAATGTTTTTTTTTTAATTTATTATACTGTATTTTTTTTTTTAATTATATAATGTTTAAAAACAAAACATAATTGTTGTTTAATGATTTTTTTTTTTTGATATATATATATATATATATATATATATATATATTTGTTATATTTTGAAATTTTTAACAATTATTATTTAACAATGTTTTTATTATATTATATAACAATTTTTTATTTTTTATTTTTTATTTTTTTTTTTATAACAATGTTTCTATGAATTTTTAATTGTTTTATTAAAACAAATTATTTAAAAAAAAATAAAGAACAAAATAAAATTTTAAAAAAAATCAAAATTATAAAATGTTTTGTTAAAAAAATTATTAAAAAAAAAAAAAAATTAAAATTTAAAAATTAAAAAAAAAAAAAACCAAAATTTAAAAAAAAAATTGTTAAAACAAATTTAAAAAACAAAATTTAAAAATTTAAAAAAATAAAAAATAAAAAAATTTTAAAAATAAAAAATAAAAAATTTTAAAATCAATACGCGCGCGGCCCGCCCATTGGGTGTCGGGGGCCGGTCGGGCGGCGCCACGGGGGCGGGTCGGGAGGCGGGCTGGGCCGCCCCCATGGTGCCGCCCGGCCGGTCCCCGGTGCCCAACGGGCAAGCCTGCGCGCGATTTTTTTTTTTTTTTTTTTATTTAATTTTTAAATTTTTTTTTTTAAAATGTTTTTTTTAATTTTTTTTTAATTTTTATTTTGTTTTTTAATTTTTTTTTTAATTTCGATTTTTAATTTTTTTTAATATAATATAATTATTAAAACATTATTTAATAATAAAAAAAATGTTAAAAATATAAAAAAAAAAACAAAAACAATTTATTAAATCACAATAATGTTTGGTTTTTAAACATCATATAATTAAAATATATATATATATATATAAACATTTGTTTTAATATAACAATATAATAAATTTAAAAAAAAAACTATATCACAATACCATTAAAAGAGAGAGAGAGAGAGAGAGAGAGATAACAAAACAATGATGAAAAAAAAAATTAAAGATTTAAAATTAAAAAGAATAAAACAAAGATTTAAAATTAAAAAAATAAAATAAAATAGAATATAAAATAAAAAAATTCTCAAATTAAAAAAAAATAAAAAAATAAAAAAAAATTTAAATAATGAAATCACTAATATATTTATGATTAAAAAAAAACAAATAAAAAATGTTATAATACTACTATTTTTTATGTGTATGGTCGTTTTATGGATTTTTCTGTCTAAATGAACCTATAAGTCTTAAAAAAGAAAAAGAAAAATCTAAATTTTTGTTCTTAAAACCCTAAAAAACTTTTTTTTTTGCATTTTCTTCACTAAAAAAATATAAAAAAATCAAGGTTTTTGAACCTAAAAACCTGTAAAAAGTAGTTTTTGGACACAAAAAAAACTATAGAAAAACAGATTTTCCCCAAAATCGTCTTTAAATTGACAGAATAGAAGGAAAACTAACCTTTGAAATGCAAAAAGCTGCTGTCACCAATGCCAACACAACGCCTCCACAAAATTACGAATAGCAACACAATGCCTCCAATGCTAATGCAATGCCTTCACGAAGTTACCAATGCCAATGCAACACCTCCACAAAATTACCAATAGCGACACAACGCTTCCAATGCCAATGCAATGCCTCCACAAAGTTACCAATGCCAACGCAACACCTCCAGAAATTTGCTCTAACAAATACCAGAAAACTTGATGTGATGTGATGAATAGAAACAATCATTCCTTTTAAATAGCATATATTGTCTGATTGGTTTACTGTTTAACGAATGTGGGATTAAAATTTCAAATTTAAAATATTTACATTTAGTTTATTATAGTTCATACTATAGTTAAAATACTTATTATTTGCATGTAGTTATCATAATTAATATTTTATTTAATATTTACATGTACTGAATGTTGAATAATTCAAATATAATCTCAAATTAAAAATTAAAATATGAAATACTTACATGTAGTTAATTATATTTAATATTATAGATAAAATAGTTAATATTTGTATTTAGTTATCATAGTTAATATTTACATGTAATCAATGTTTAAAATCATGGGATTAAATTTTAAAATCTAAAATATGTACATGTAGGTAATTATAGTTTAAATAGTTAATATTTACATGTTGTTATTTTTGTAAATATTTACATGTAGTCAATCTTAAACCATTCAAATAAGAAAATTATTTTAGTTTCGAAGACATGCATGAAATGAATATTTTGTGGATATTTTGAATAGAAAGTATGGTGAAATATTTGAAGACCAATAGTTTATTAATAAATTTTGAAATATATTTTAGATGAATATAACGTAACTTTAAAATTTAAAATTTAAAATATTTACATGTAGTCATTATAGTTAAAATAGTTAATATTTGCATGTAGGTATTATAGTAATATTATAGTTAATAATTACATCTAGTCAATGTTAAATCATTCAAATAAAAACATTATTTTAGTTTGTAAGGCATCCATGATAGAAATATTTTGTGGATATTTTGAATATAAATATCGGTAAAATATTTCAACATAAACAATTTATTAAAAAAAATGTTAAATACATTTTTTGATTAATATTTGTACCAAATATATGAAATGAAAATTTTGGAGGGAAAGTTTTTCGCGAAATTTTTTGGAGGGAAATTTTTTTGCGAATTTTTTCAGAGGGAAAATTTGGAGGGAAATTTTCAGTCTTTAAGCTATATATTGTAAGTGGGAGAGGAATTTGTATCATTCAACCTATTCTTGTTGAAAGCCATGGTTTCTTCTGATAGCGAAGTTTTTCTTTCTAGAACATCAACATTTTCGTCACGCAACAACTCTATTCAGAGTGATGAATATAACGGGAGTTCGTTCACCATGAATAGAGAGTCAAAAAATCGACTTGGTTGTTATCCTAAAGATGATGAGAACAAAATTGATGAGGTGCAGCAAAATGAAATTTCTGTAAATCGAGCGCCAGTTATACCACTTACTCTTAATCCTAAGGATTATGAAAGCAACAGTGATGAAGGTCATGATGAAGAAATTCCAGAGTCAAAAGTTTCACTTCGTCCTAATCCCAAGGATTATGAGGACACCATTGATGAAGAGGGAGATGAAGAATATCCACTTCAGCTTAATCCTAAGAATTATGTGAGAACAACAAATGAAGAGGGTAATGAAGAATCTGTAGAGTCAAAATATCCACTCTGTCCTAATCCTGAGGAGTATGCCAGCACCACTGATGAAAAGGGGGATGTAAAATTTCCCGAGTCAAAATATCCACTCTGTCCTAATCCTGAGGAGTATGCCAGCACCACTGATGAAGAGGGGAATGATAATGTTTCAGAGTCAAAACATCCACTTCGTCTCAATCCTAAGGATTATGCCAGCACCACTGATGAAGAGGGAAATGAAAAATTTACAGCGTCAAAATATCCACTCCGTCCTAATCCTAAGGATTATGCAAGCACCACTGATGAAGAGGGGGACGAAAAAATTCCAGAGTCAAAATTTCCACTTCATCTTAATCCTAAGGATTATGTCAGCACCACAGATGAAGAGGGGAATGAAGAATTTGCAAAGTCAAAATATGCACTTCGTCCTAATCCTAAGGATTATGTCAGCACCATTGAGGAAGAGGGGAATGAAGAATTTGCAACGTCAAAATATCCACTTCGTCATAATCCTAAGGATTATGCCAGCACCACTGATGAAGACAGGGATGAATTTCCAAAGCTAAAATTTTCACTTCATCCTAATCATAACGATTATAATTTAACCACTGATGAAGGGGGGGATGAAGAATTTCCAATAAATATATATTCAAGGCATTCACTTATTCCCAATCCTAAGGACTATGAGAGCTTTAGTGAGGAAGGGGAGGGGCAGGGTGAAGAAATTCTAGTGAATACAAATTCAAAGCTTCCACTTATGCCTAATCGCAAGGATTATGAGAGCACCACTGAGGAAGGGGAGGATGAAGAGTTTCTTGCAAATGATAATTTTAAAGGCACAGATCTGAATATTGCATTTTCTCCAAGTGACCATTTCAAAGACACTCATGGTGATGAAGAATTGAATCCTCCCAGGGAAGAATTTGAAAGCATGGGTCAAGATGGTGAAGAATTTCTTTTGAGTCGGGGTTACAAAAGTGTTGATGATTCTTGTGAAATGTTTTCTTCAAATGATAATGTTAAAGAAAATTTTCCACGCCATGATGTTGATGAATTTCTTAACTATGTTGAGGATGATGATAGTGGGGATAATATTCCTCCTAATGGTGATGAAACTACTTTTACAAAGGATGATGGAATGATGAAGCCATTGCAAGCAAATATTGCAACTAGGAGTAGGAGTAAACCTTTTCATATCAATCCAAAGCATTCCAGTTATACAAGGGTGAGGACAAAATATCTCACGACAAGAAGTTATGTCGTTCATTTGATTTCAAGTGAATGTTGTCGAAGGAATTTCTTGAAAAATATGGATTTCAACTTTGTTTTGGAGAAAAGGAAAACATATATGTCAATGAATAAAAGCATGCAAAATTCATATTTAGTGGGTTGCATGCAATCTACACTAGCAGGTTATGATTATCATATTGGGAATATATTGCTTTGCAGAAAGGCATTCAAAATGTTGCATTCAATTGGTAATTGTCATTTGTCAAGAATCCAGGATAGATTGGAAAGGGATCCCACATATTATTCAAAAGCACATTATAAACGGGAGGTGGGGCCGTTTGCAAATACTACTAAGACATGGATGAAAGACTTATTTTCAAATCATGGAGAGTGTATGCCAAATAAAGACACAATACATATTCCAGATAATTTCTCGAGACGAGAAATATTCATGTTATACAAAGATTATGCAGAAGTTGTTGAAGGAATTGGTAATTTTATTACATATTATTATTTTACAAGGATATGGAAAACTGAATTCAACAATGTTCATATTCCTAAGAAGACAAGGATGGGGATTTGCAGCACATGTGCTTCTCTTAAAGAAAAAAGAGATAAATGTCAAGGGGCGGAAAGAGGTATGTGTTCAAAACATTGTTTTTTAAAATTTGATACTTATCAACTATGAAAATATATTTATTCATATGTTTCTTTTATTTTATGTACAGATTCCATTGTCAAAGAACTTCAAGACCATCGCAATCAGCAAACAAGTGAAAGGAAAAAGTTGTATAAACATCAAAAAAAGTGTTATGATCATCCAAATAAATATATGGGATTGATAATTGATGGTATGGACCAAAAGAAAACACTTCTTCCACATTTTTTCCGCGCGCCAAAAAAATTACAGGAGGAAAATTTCATTCAGTTTCACTTGGTTGGTTGTATGGTATTTAATGAGAAGATGTTTCCAAGAGTTTTCTTCACAACTCCAAATATTCACAATGATGCAAATCTGACCATAACTATAATCCATGATGTGGTTACTCATTGGTCTGAGATTCTTCCTGAAGTTTTGTATTTACAATTAGACAACACAAGTCGTGAGAACAAAAATCAAGTTCTTTTTGGGTATCTAAACATGCTCGTTGAATTGGGAATTTTTAAAAAGATAAAGGTTGGTTTCCTTCTTGTTGGGCATACTCATGATCATATTGATCAAATGTTCAGTCGTTTTTCAGTAACATTGAGGAGGAAAGGTGTTGGGAGCCTGCCATCATTAATTGAATGTATTAAGAAATCGTACATTCTAGAGCCTGTTTTTCATGTGTTGGAAGAAACTATTGACATGTGAAGGTTTATTTTTGGATCGCATGGTGAGGAGAAATGCATTGAACAACTTAACGACATTAGCTACCAGCATCAATTTCGTATCAAAAAAATTGATGGGATAACACTTATATGGGGCAAGAAGTATTCAACTATTGAAGAATGGGGACCATCATCAGGTTTAGCATTTTTGAAGTTCATTCCAGAGCGTCCAATGTTTTCATCAAAGATATTGTTATTACGATCAGTTTCTGAACTCCATAATGCACGAAGGAAGAAGAGAGACATAAATTATTCTGAATGTCTAGAGGAAATTAAAAGATGTATTAGAGATACATATGAATACTTCGATGTTGCTGATTCAGTTTGGTGGGAGTCTTTTTTCAGTAATCAAAGTGATATGATTTCAAGATCAGTAAATGAGGATACACTTTTGAAGACTCCTTTTTTTTGGCCACAAAATATGCCAAATGAACATGAACATCAAGAAACACACAATGTTGAACAACAACAGCCTCAAGCTATTATTAATTCCCCACAGGTAGAGGAAAGAGAAATATATATTGGTTCTAGAAGATCACGTGCACAACGTGAAGCCATGGAAGACCTTTACAGGGGTTCTGTGCAGGATCTTAAGGAGGGTTGCATGATAGCAGTGTTAGCAGATGAAGATCCACTTGGCTATCCATTCTGGATTGCCAAGGTTATAAAGGTCATTAATGAAAATAAAGAGATTACAGCTGTTGATGTACATTGGTATGCCACAAGTACCCACCCTTTCAATGGTGTGTACAAGCCAGAGATGGTAGTGGAAAAAAGAATTGGCAGAAAGAGAAAAAGAAAGGGCACAAATATAAATCATCGCCGCACAGATGTCTTAAAATTGGAGGATGTTGACATACTTGTGTATGACTTCAATTTGACAAAGAGAGGAACTCTTCGGTTGCAGACCATAAATATTTTGAAGAAATTGCTACCAGAACAATTACTATTGAAATGGGACTCTACAGAATGTAGACGTAGATCTACAAGACTTTTGAACTCTGAAATGGTGGGCATGCATGTTGACTCGGATGGAGCACTAGTTGATGAAAGAGAAGAATATGGATCATCTTCATCTGCATCGAGCCATTCATCTGAAGATGTAGATTATGATGGTGTGCCAGAACCTATGGCTGATTTTGAATAACTATCTAAGACACTTTTATGTAATTGATGTTTGCATGGTAACTTGAAATAGAAATTTTGACTTCCATGTCATTTTTCATGAAGTTCTGAGACATTTATATGTTTGTTGGATTATATGTTTTAATTATGAAGAATTCATTTCTTTAGAATATCGACAATGTAACAATGAATTACAAAAATAATTTATGTTATATTCAACGTACCAATGTTGATATTTTAATTATAAGTAAAATAGAAAATAGAAACTAATGTTGAATTTTTAGATTATGCAGTGATATTACCATGATATTATGTATTGTTACCAGTTGGTATAAGATACTTTTAAAATTTTTAATAATTATATGCGTCATTGAAAGGGAACACTTTGTTTCGATGCTTGATTTTTAGGTTTTGGTTGAAATTATATTTAAATTTGTCTTATTCTAAGATTTGAAAAAAGATAAGTTTTTATCCTTTAAAATTAAAATTACTCTTACTTGTTTCTGTTCAATGATAATTTTTTCATTTACTTGTTCATTTTTTTTAAATTGTTAAGTCTTATAATTTCTCCATAATTTCATTGTTCAAGTATGTTGAACACTTAAGATTGAAAAACTTTAGATTTACAACTTGTCATTAATGTTTTTATGCGCTACCAAATTTTATCTTTAAGGTTATGGTTGACAATAATTACAATTTTGGGGTTGTTTAAAGTCAAGATATTTTATGTTTAACAACATGGATGAAAATTGTTCGAAATGATAAGCCCTTCAGACATGTATTTTTTTATCTTTAACATCATCTATCAAAAATGTTAGAAATTTACGATTTTAAAAAATGTCCTAATATGTTGTCTTTAATTCCATTGTTACAAGTGTCAAAATTATGACACAATTTTTTTTTTTGTTATTCCAGCATTCCAGCATCAACTGGTTTTGTTTTGAGGGTGTTTTTTCAATCCTCACTAAACAAACAATTTTTTTTGTATAATTTTTATAAATATTTGAAATTTGACCTTAAAAAAAAACCAAGTGCTTCTGGAAGACACACTTTTTGGGGGGTGTTTTTCCATGTTTTTTGAGACTTTTTGAGCTGGAGTTTCTTTTGAAGATCGGGTTACCTATTTGATTAGTACTTGATGTTATCTACCGTCGATTTGGATTTGATCGGACAGTGAGCGTGCATTAGGGTTATCTAATGACTATCATTCGTAACCGTTTCTCCTTTTCCATTCATTCGTTCGAGGGTTTGGGTTGTTGCTCTGCAACTCCAGGGTTTCTCCACCGGCTTGATTCCTTTGGCCTTTTCGGCCCAATGCAACACAGTGCTAGAAGGCGTCTGCTCGACAGAGAATGCCCGGCCTTATTACTGGTAAGTTGCCATTGTTATCCCTTTTGGTTCTGATCTATGACCAGCACTAATGCCGAATAAAACTTCTTAGTTTGCTTCCAGTTACACATATGGTCTCTGATTTTAATTTTATTTCATTGGTATTGTGCATGTCGTTTACTGTAATTATCAGTTTCTCTACAAATCGGCTCTGGCACACCCTTCTTTGACTCATACTCCTCAGGTAAGTTTCTTTACTCGTAGAATCCCGAGATTTATTATTGTGGAAATATGTTGTATTGCCTTGCCTTCGTGACCATAATCACCTATGTTGTCCTTGCTACAGGTATTGTGACTTCTGTCTCTGCAATTATTTTTAGAGTTTATGCACAGAGTACGAGCTTAATCGCAGGCTTCCAGTTCTAAACAGGTTCCCGCTTCATTCACAGGTACCTCTATAAATTATTGGGTTCAACACTAAGTCGAAAATCGACTGGTTTAGTTTTCGGCCATGCATAGTTATCTCCTAAAGCTCTTGAGCGACAGCCTTGAAGTCTTAGATTCTGGTTGTCGCTTCCCTTGAAGCTATTGTTCGTTGGGGTTGATATTTGTTTTATTTAAGTATTACCCTAGCTCTCACGAGTGTAAGGGTTATTTTCTCTGGTTTATGCCACTGGCCTCATTCTGTATAAATAGTTAACTATGATAGTTTTATTTAAATAATTGTACTTGTAATGATACATTCCTTCGGTTGCAATAGATTACTGCTCCAGAGGGTCGGGTTTTTAAACCCGCACAACTGACTGATACTATATTGTGTTTTTTTTTTAATGAGTAAACTCTTTTGTTATATGGAGTTTTGATGCATATAATATATATCTATACTTTACCATGTTGAAAATGTTTTCTCTGAAGATTATTATACAGTCTCTATTGTTTTTTTCTACACAGTTATTGATTAAATCTTCAGCTCACATTTTGTGTTCCTATTGTTGGAAATTCTATATACAATATTTATATTATGGTTGCATTTACCTGCATGCACGGATGTTCAACTTCGTTAGTGCACTTATCAATGATTTCTCCCTTGCATGCTTTTCTATTTAGCTTCTGTCTTGGTAATGTCAAGAAAGTAATTTCCACTGTCTTTCTTTACCCTATAGGTTGTGTTACATCTCACTTATTTCTATTAATGTACACCTGTGGTATTTCATTATTCTCTTTACTGGTTTGTTAGCTTCTTTTAATTGTTTTCAAGTATACTAAAGACAGAAAAGAAGAACATTAACACTAACAGTAAGTGACGGGACCACTTCAAGTTCCGTGTATTATCATAGGATAAGGACGACCAACTGAGATTCTGGTCTCAGAGTCTCTATTAACAGTCCTTACTAACCCTAGCTTACTCCATTTAATAAGAATAAAACAAAACTTAAATAATTTCACAGAGAGGAAATAAGAACAAGAAATATTATTATTTACCTACTAAATAATATTCTTTTCTCAAGCTTTCTTCCTACCTGCAAGTTCTCCTATTATAATTATTAACTCCAGTAAACATTCAATACTATAGTGATTTTTTTTTTTCCAGTATGCTTATTTAGGAACAGATAACCAAAAAAGACTACTAATATAAGAAACAACATATTTCTACTCATTTGTATAAGATTTTCTAACTGATGTGTGATTTCCTCCCTTCCACGAGTGGGGAAATTACGTCCTCCAACTCTCCCCCGAGCTCCAAGACTAAGTCTTCGTTGATTACAGAAATCTGGAAGAAAATTTCGGGACAATCCGGTCCAAATTTCTAATCCCAGTGAAAAGGTCTCCACTGTAAATTTCCCTACAGGGATTTACTTCTCATGATGACCATTCATTTCTCAGTTCTCCAATAGAACCCCCAAAGCTCCTGAAAATCTCCTATTTATTTCAGAGTTTCTTTGGGTAACTGTGGAACTGTTTTTATTTTCAACTAACTCCTAATCTTGAATTTACTTTTACCACCAGTCTTATGAAACTAATTTCACAAGTAATCTTTTATTTCAAAACAATTTTTTTTTTCTTTCAAATATTCTGTTTAATAAAATAAAACAAAAATAATATTTACTTATTAACAACAACTTAACAAATTTGTCAACCACTAAGGCAAAGAGTTACTATACAAGTCACAAAAACCAAAGTCACCATATTTTTTAATTAATCAAATTAATTAATAGAAAAAAATCATAATTATTTTGAAAAAAAAAAAACTTTTACTTTTTTATTTATGTATACTATTATCAAAGATGCTAGAATATAACCCGAAACTAAATCTTTATAATATATTTAATAATTAATTAATTTTTAAAAAAACTCTATTTCAAAATATACAAGGGCTACATAGTAGCTAGTACCTACAACTTAGCTTAAATATAGCTTAATTAAACTAAAAATAATAAAGAAAAAAGATTTTTTGTGAGAAAAAATAATAATAATAATAATAAAACATTGTATTGTTAAATGTCATCACCAAAAATTAAGAAATATGATTAACTAATATTGTTTATATTAACATATACACTTAAATTTTTTATAATATATTTTTAATATAATAATAAGTCATTTTTAATTGAAATATGGAGAAAACTAGTAATTCATGAAATGGAAATAATAGAAAAAAAGAAAAAAATAAAAGAAAAAGTTAAATAAAAGGTAAATAAAACAAAAACAAAAAATTAGTAACTAATAGAAATGAAATTTACTAAAAAGAAACTCATAATAAAACCTAACCAATCACTTTAAATTATTTTTTAAATAATATTAAAAATAATAAAAAAATTTAATTTCCAATATTAAACTATAAATAAGAGACAAAAAAATTTTATAAAAAAAACTTATAAACCATCTTAGCAAAGCCCATAATAATTATAAAAAAAAAAAAAGCACATCAATTTTAAAAAATCAAACTAATTGTTTTAAAAAATAGATTTGATCAATAAACATGAATGGTAATTCGAACCTCCTTCAGATTCAATGTACGTAAGAAACTGGAGGAAAATAAAGGGCTTTACATTAACAATTTCAAAGTAGACAGATTTTAACTATATCATGTATTCAAATTATGGCTTGCATCTATTTTTAACCCATCTATCTCAGAAAAATCGAGGAAAATATAAACGATTTGAATAGCTAATTCCAATCTCGTTTTTCGATGAAGTTGGAAACTTTCACATGACATGCATGGCAAAACTGAGTGTTTATTCTTCTATGAATTGGGCAACACAAGGTAGAAAATGCGACATCCAAGAACCTGCACAGAACTCGTATAAACTACAAGCTCTTAGAGAATCGCATGCCGCATTAGTTAAAAAAAAAACGATTTTTCTTTGAATGATGATACAACTCCGCCATTGCTACGAACACAAGCCATATCATACGCTAAGCTCCCAGGAATATAATGGTCATACCTATCTCATTATTTGATCGACCTAGGAAAACTTTGTCCGTTCTCATGAAAACTTGGCTATAGCCTTGCCTTTCGTGTACGAACTTTTCTATAATCTTTCTCTCGAAAATTTCAAAGTTCCTATCATAATCGCCTTATCTATTTCATAGTTTCCCATTTCATAGAACCCATGGAAACAAATGATATAGGGCAAGTGAAAATTGCCTCATCAACGAAAACTGGGAAGTGGGTTTGGGTCAATGCCAAACAATATCAGGGCATTTTAAAAAGGAGACTAGCTCGTCTAAAATGGGAGCAAACAAGGAAAAAAATGCCTCAAAGGGAGAGTATTGTTCGCAAGAAACAACATTCAAACAAGTCTTCTTCGCAAACATGTGGCAACAAGTCCAAAGGAAAAGAAAAAGTTAGTGATGATTATGCTTTATATAGTTCCACATCCACACCTCTCACTTGGTCATCTGATATTTATGTGAAAGAACTCTTAAATGTAAAAGAAAGGTTGGAAGTAGTAGAAGCTAAAGAGCTGGAAAGAGATTGTACAATCCATATAATAACAGCTGAAAATCAGGCTTTAGCAGAAAGCAACAAAGTTCTGAAGGAACAAGTGTCATTACTGCAGAAAGCTCTCCGAATAGGGAAAACAGAATGGCAACACATGAAAGCGAAGGTGCAAAACATGAAGAAATTTGCAGTGGAGAATACAGAGGTGATGAATGCGAAGCCATCTCAGGATAAGGGGAAAGCAGTTGCTCAAATAGACAATAATGAAGAAACATCAACAGAAGGGAGGAAAGGAGATCCCACAAAACTTTCCAAAACTTGGGCTCAAGTTATTAGCAATTCTGCTAAGAGGGAAGGAGAAACAAACATTCAAGTTAACAACATGCAAGATAGAGAAAGCAAGGAAAGACTGGATAGAGCAACAAACATAATTATTAAAGGGGTGAAAGAGTATGGGAAAAATGAATGTACTCTTGACCTTGCAAGAGACTTCTTGAAAGACAAGCTCCAATGGCAAGGACAAATATGTCAAGCATGGAGAGTAGGTAAGCTTAACGGTGAGAGAGTCAGGCCCATAAAAGTCATCATGCCCAACTTGCATGATAAAGATATCATTCTAAGCAAGAAGCAACTCTTAAGGGGTTCTCTGTTTTTTCTAGAAGAAGATTTAACTGTAAGACAACAAGAGGAAAGGAGGGATGAAATGAAAAAAGTTAGGGCAGCAAGAGATGAGGGAAAAAGAGCATGGATTTATAAAGGTAAAGCCGTGATTGCGCAATTTGGACCTCCTTCCAAAGCAAGGCAGCAAAATGATAACAAAGAAGAGGCATCAAACTCTTTAGTAAGAAATGAGGAAGCAAGGTCATTATGGGCAAGCAGGGACAAAGACTCAACTGTGAGTCTTGCATATCAAAACAAATAGCAATCAAGTCTTACCCAGGTTTCCTTAAGATTAGTTTGTTGGAACTGTAGGGGTTACCCATGGAGACGAGGACTTGGGTTAGGGCCTATTGCGGAAGGTAGAGACATAATTTGCCTCATAGAAACACATGAGCATGAAGGGTGTAAGACACCTTTGTTTGAAGGGTACTGGAAGATAGCAGTGTGGAACAAGGCAGCAGGGAATGGAAAAGGGCACGGGGGTATCATGGTATTAGTAAGAGAAAAAGAAGGTCATTTCATTCAGCTAGAAAAAGAAGACCCAAATAAGCAATTTGTTTGGCTTAAAATATCAGAAAATGGAAATCAGATTAGAATTGCAACATGTTATTTTGCGCCGCAAGTTTCAAAAATCTACAAAAGTAGAAGGCTTGACCACAAATATCCCTTTGCAACCCTAAAAATAGATATTGCAATATATTCTCAGCTAGGTGAATTCCTTATAGTGGGGGATTTGAATGCTAGAATTGCAGGTGAACAAGCTAGCATTCTTTGTTGTAAAGAAGACAGTGATCCAGGAGGATCTCCACCAATGAAGAAATTTACTTATGCACCATGAAGAGACTTTATGATGGGTGACAAAGTAATGAGTGAATTAATTCATTATTTCATTTAAAAATTATGAAGTGGATAATGTTCTAAGTGAGTGGAAAATGACTCACCAAAATATTCACTTATTATTCATTTTGAGAAAATAGTTTTATGTGAGAATTGACCTCACAACTAATTTGCTATTTCTCATTAAGAGGTTGAGCTTTCTTGGCATGGTTAAGATCCTTGAAGTTGGGTTTGCCATTTTTTCCTTGAGTAAGTTTTAAAGTCCTAGAATCATGGAGTTTGTCTTTCCTTAAATGTCTTGAGATCCTACTATTGTGGATTGGGGAGTTATGGGGAAAAACTATATAAACTCATGATGTGAGCCTTTGAAAGGAGAGGAGAAAGGATAGGAAACTTAGCCTTTGAAAGCCATAGTGCTTGGCTAATGCTCAGCCATGGAACTGGAATGTATGAAAGCTTAATTTGAAGATGAAATATAAAGGATCTACCTTCCAATTGAAGCAGGTCCGGAGATGTAACCCCAGTGAGTTGGAGGGGTGAACTCCGTTACCAATTTGGTTGTCTTTCGCTTATGTGTTATGTGCTTCCTGATTATGTTTAATTCATGTTAATATGTGTATGCGAACTAACATGCTCATTTAAACCTGTATAAGCCATAGTTGTTTTAAAGGATCTTAGTACCGTACGCGTGATGGTTGGGTAGTACTCGACCCGTGATCGGATCAAGTGGTATCGGAGCAGGTGACTGCTTTGCAGGATGGGCAAAGGAACGAAGCACGCTGAAAGACTGCAAGAGTTGCAAGAGATAAACGAAAGCCTTCAAGCCGAAAATGCAGAATTGCGAAGATTATTGCTCGATAAGCAAGAGCTTCAAGAGATGCTACGAGCTAAAGAGGAGATATTGTCTAAATTGCACAAGGTTGAGACGACGGAGGTTGCATGTCAAACCGAGGTATATGATGTCTCTTCAAGTTCTGTTCTCTCTCAATATGAAACTAATGTTGGCATGAAAATCCTCACGAATATGGGGTATAGCGGAGGTGGACTTGGCATAAATGGCCAAGGAATCACCCAACCATTGGAGGTTGTACCAAGACAACCATTTGCAGGTTTGGGTTATCAACAGGAAGAAGGAGAATGCTCAGAGGTAGCTGAAACAAAATCCATCTCTCCATCACCTGATTCCAAGAAAGGAATCAAGCCACCTAGTCCCCATCAATTTAAGGACAAGCCAAGAAGGTATGACAATCATTCAAATTCTACTTTTGCATATAAGAGAAGTGATTTCTTTCATAGATATGCTAACCGTGATGTAGTTAAGCATCATACAAAGAAACAGTGGGTTAAGAAGACATATGTGCCCACAAGAAGAGAGACTAAGAAGAATGAGAACCTTCTGAATCCTCCTATCATGAAGACACAATTGAATGGGAAACGACGTAATTTTTGCAATTTCTGCAAAATCAGTGGCCATTGGGAGAAGAAGTGCTGGAAGTTGCACCCCGAAATTCGCCAAGAGTCAAGCAAACATATGGCGAAAGAGCTCGTGAAGAAAGCTCCATTCACCATTCAAAAAACACGCTTACAAGAAGGAAATGCTTGGTGCCGGTTTGGTAGGCAGTTCAAGATGTTTTTGCAAGTTATATTTCTGCTCTTTTGCAAAATTTTGAGTTTTATGGGGGCAGGCATCCGTCATTTGATAGAAAATACTCAAAATTCATCTGACTCGGAATCAACACATAATGGCACCATCGCGAATAGCTCGACAAGAGGAATCCGACGACGCTTGAATCACGTCAAATGGCCTCCGGATGGAAAAGCTATTGCAACCTGAAGGACCACTGCCCCATGTTACGCATGATGTTTCTAGTTTTGTTGATGACAGTAATAAGTAATCAGTAGTTTTGTTAGTACCTGAAACATGGGTTTCCCTCCTCAAGTACCTAGCAAAACCTCCTGCACATTGCAGAAATCGGTTAACTCATCGCAGGGTAATTTGTCGGCACAAGTTGTCCCACCGGATTTGGCCAACGAGGGAAGCATCGCAGAGATGTTCGATCGCGTTCTGGACAAGGAATTGCGTAACTGACATAAATTGCGAGTCTCGTGGTGTCAAGGTGTCAAAGACCCAAACCAGTGACCAATAAGTGCGGCCATGATTTGCCTTGCAAAAGTCCTCGTGCTGAGATCATTGTTGTCCATAAAAGAGGTCATCAGCATAGTCAGGGAAGGCAATTCATTTCCCACGATAAATTTGGGCCGGTGGGGAATTCATGGATTGGTTTTCCGTGATAGAAGTGAATTGCCGGATTTTGTGCCACAAAATCGGCATTCTGGATAATGGAAAGGAGTTTGTTGTGAAGGAAGTAGGCAAAGATGGCATGTGGAACAAACTCAGAGACGTGGAAACTGGCAGGCAGCTAACCATGGAGGAGTTTGAGAGAGCTGTTGGGCATTCTCCTATTGTCCAGGAACTCAGGCGGCGGGAAGTTAGAAATCGAACACCGCATCGATTATGACCTAGAACAGAGTCGCTCTGGGCGTTTTCTTCGTGTTCCTTCTTTGATGATGATGTTCTAAAAGATCCAAACGTGAATCAAATTTTGTGTGTTGATGTGGATCCTCCTCCTCGTCTGCGTATAACTGCAGAGCCGCAACGCCTGTTGCATGAGAAGAATGTTTAGTGGAGATATTGGAGTTGGACTTCGAAGATCCGCACGGTGGACAACACGACGCTCTATCCTTCTTCTTCGACAACAGAAATCGGTGGACAAGGTGGATCGATTCCAGGCAATTTTCTGTTTATGGGCTCAATTATCCCGACACATATCTAAGGTAGAGAACGCTTCACACCCTTCTCAAAAGTATTAGCATCGAATCGTTGTTTCTTTATGTGGTAGAACAGTGCTTCCTCATACCAATAAAGAATGTTCCCAGGTTATTCCTTATCTGTTCGTGGGTAGCAAAACAGTGGCTCAGAAGTTTTCAACTCTATGTCATTATGGAATCACCCACATTTTGAATTATGTTGGCTTTGCTTGCATACAGAATTTTCCAAATTATTTCTGCTACAGGACACTCTGGTTCGAAGACAGCCTAGGCGAGAATCTCACTTGCATTCTATATGATGTTTTGATTTCATCGAGGAGGTACGTGAGAAAGAATCTTGCAGGTTATTTCTGCGTTGTTGCCAAGACTTTTGTCAACGTGCAGCTCAAGATACCTGGTGAATAGAGATTCCACTGTGATAATAATAAGCATGATGACAAAATTGCATCACGATTCGCGGAGTTCTTTTGTATAAGCAATGAAATTCAGCCGAATTTGCATGTGATCTGATACACCACCAGATATGCCAACCGATATGTCCGAAATGCGGATGCGAGTTCTAGGAGCCCGAAATGCGGATCACAGCATTGGATGTCGATAGTGGCAACATTGCAGATGAACCACTCGAAGAAATATAAATAGCACTACGTCAATGCCCAGCATCCGGGAAATTTGTGGTACCATGACCACGCCCTCGGCCTCAGAGAAAATCTCCCTTGGCCAGCCCCGTAAAATTCCGCATCAGTCCCAATTTTTTTTTTTTGTTAAAGGCAGATGCGACAAACAGTTACGTTGACTGACCGCTGCAGATTCGTTTGATGTATCGTGCTTAAAAAATGGCACGACATCCTTCACTTTGATATATATTTTTCCTTTCTATGTTTCAGTTGGGCAGATCTGTTGGCATTTTAATTTTAAATTCTTGTTGTTGGAGCTCTTTCTGATGGCTTAGCAGTGAGTGGTTTGAAGTTGGTCGTAGTCACTATTTGAAATTGTGTGCAGCGGAATAAAATGGGAGGTTGATACCTATCATGACCTCAACGAACTTGTGGAGTTTGAGCCCGTGCGTGGAAGAAGAAGCATTTAATGCTGAGCAGAGGACCTGCGTATGGATCATGGCACAAATGTTGAGAATGTAGGATGACATACAGTAAACTGCACCATGTACTTGCCATGCGTTGAAGGTGGCATGGTTTTAGCAGTAGCAACTGCTCTATTCCATGGTGTAAACCCTCGTGCAATTTTCTTGATGGGAGAAGGTATCATGATATGGCGCACCTCGTTGACAAAGACGCTTCTTCTCCTTGGTATCAGTAGTGTTATTAAAGACCCATAGTCTTTTATTTTAAACCCATAGTCTTTCATAATGCACATTTTTGTAATGGGGGATTTGCTTTTTGTTTTTTCAACATTAATGCATTTGGATGATATGGGGCATACCTATGTTAAAAGGGGTTTTTTGAACAATTTGTATTTTTTCCCTTTGTGCACATATTTGGAACATTACATGTAAGAGGCCATAGTTGGCATTAAAAATTTTGCATGTAAATTGTTGAATGTCATGTAAAAGGCCAAAGTGGCCAACGATGAAAGAGATGATGTAAAATATGCTTATGAAGCATTGGAAAAGGCTTGTTTTTAGCCACTCTTATGTAAGGGAGAGTGAGAGTGAGAGGCATATTTTTACGCATTAAGCCTTGTTGGCATCTTTGTAAGCAAATGGGATCAGGAAATTTTCCTAAAGCCATTTTGGCATGTAAACTTGACCAATGAACCCTTGGCAAGTGTTGTAAATAGGTATGATCAGCTACAGGTTGCAGCTTTATGCAGATGTGGACTTTTGCATTCCGATTCTGAAGGACTGAGGTGAAGGGATCTTGAAGGGATGTTCCTTTTCAGACATTTGTGTTGCAGCTTTATGCAGATGTGGACTTTTGCATTCCGATTCTGAAGGACTGAGGTGAAGGGATCTTGAAGGGATGTTCCTTTTCAGACATTTGTGTTGCAGCTTTATGCAGATGTGGGCTTTTGCATTCCGATTCTGAAGTACGCCAGGTGAAGGAGTCTTGAAGGGATGTGCCTTTTTAGACATCTGCATTGCAGTAGTTGCAGGTGTTGGCATTGCGTTCTGATTCCGAAGTACGTCAGGTGAAGGAGTCATGTGGGAATGTGCCTTTCAGAGACATTTTCATACAGTTGACGATGGATTGAAGTTGATACTTTTGGAGACCAAAATTTTTCTTTTCGGGGAGGTTTGATCCAGGAGGATCTCCACCAACAAAGAAGTTTACTTATGCACCATGAAGACACTTTATGATGGGTGACAAAGTAATGAGTAAATTAATTCATTATTTCATCTAAAAATTATGAAGTGGATAATGTTCTAAGTGAGTGGAAAATGACTCACCAAAATATTCACTTATTATTCATTTTGAGAAAATAGTTTTATGTGAGAATTGACCTCACAACTAATTTTCTATTTCTCATTAAGAGGTTGAGCTTTCTTGGCATGGTTAAGATCCTTGAAGTTGGGTTTGCCATTTTTGGCTTGAGTAAGTTTTAAAGTCCTAGAATCATGGAGTTTGTCTTTCCTTAAAATGTCTTGAGATCCTACTATTGTGGATTGGGGAGTTATGGGGAAAAACTATATAAACTCATGATGTGAGCCTTTGAAAGGAGAGGAGAAAGGATAGGAAACTTAGCCTTTGAAAGCCATAGTGCTTGGCTAATGCTCAGCCATAGAACTGGAATGTATGAAAGCTTAATTTGAAGATGAAATATAAAGGATCTGCCTTCCAATTGAAGCAGGTCCGGAGATGTAACCCCAGTGAGTTGGAGGGGTGAACTCCATTACCAATTTGGTTGTCTTTCGCTTATGTGTTATGTGCTTCCTGATTATGTTTAATTCATGTTAATATGTGTATGCGAACTAACATGCTCATTTAAACCTGTATAAGCCATAGTCGTTTTAAAGGATCTTAGTACCATACGCGTGATGGTTGGGTAGTACTCGACCTGTGATCGGGATCAAGGCTGCAATATCTTTGGAGAACAACTGCTTATGCTATGTGGGGCTTTCGATTTGGTCATTTGTAATGGGTTGACTAAATGGGAAAAGTCCGGTAATTTCACTTGCAATACTTACAATGGAGCAAGTGTAGTAGATTATGTAATTTGCTCGCATATTTTGTGTGAGAAAATGGAGGAAGTGTTGATTGGAGATCAAATTTGGGACTTAAAATCAGATCACAAGCCAATCTATTTAAGTTTCTCTTGGACCGGAAAAAAGCAATTAGGGTCGAAAAATCAATGTGTTCAACAAAATCCCCCAAAGGGCAGAATTCTTTTGAATCTAGAGAATTGTAATACCTTCAAAATAATGCTAGAGAGGCTCTTCAAGAAGGAGGAAATCCCATCTCATGGCCTTCATAGTCACAGATTAACACATTTAATTCAAAGTGCACTTGCTGAGTGCAAAAGAGCAAAAATTAAGAAGTCCGAAAAAAATTGCTTTCCGGTTAATGCTTGGTTTGACGAGGAATGCAAAAAGGCAAGGAGAATGTGGAAGGAATCAGACACGGATAACATAAAGCTCAAAGCTTACAAGCAGTTAGTAAAAAAGAAAAAAGCCGATTTTATGGTTTCAAGGAGAGAAGAACTAATCTTCCTCGGGAAAAATAACCCCAAATTATTTTGGAAGGAGCTCCAATCGAAAAAGGTGCAAACTTAAAACAACATTACAGCTTCTAAATGGTTTGACTATGCAAGACAACTTTATGAGCAGGATCCCAAGGTTGACCCTCCTCCCTTGGTCAACACAGACACAAAACTCTTCACGGTGCAAGAGGTAGAGATGGATATCAAGAAGTTGGGCGCTGGAAAAGCAAAAGACTTAGATGAACTCCAAGCAGAGTATCTAAAGTGGGGCTTAAAATTTCTTTCACCTCACATCACAAAAATTTTCAACAGCATCTTACAGCAGGGGTTCCCCACAGATTGGACAACTAGTATGGCAATACCTCTTTTCAAGAGTGGTGACGTCAATCATCCTTCCAATTTATAAACCATAATGATAAACCCCTTGTTTGCAAATTTATGCTCTTCAAAACAGGTGTAGAGAGGCGGATTTGTGGGACTGGAAAACCACTCTAACTCTTTTTGGGCTTCTAGTGATTCCAGTGATTCTCTACAATTGTGAATTGTGGGCCAGTAGCACAACCGATATGCAATGGAAACAAATTGAGAAAATTTAGAAGCGTTTGATTACAAACAAATTAAAAATTAAAAGTGCAGTTTCTTATGATATCTTATTAAGTGAAACATGGGCTGCTCCTTTTGAAGCAATTTCTATGGTGTGGGTCATAAGATATTTGAAAAAATTGGGCAAATGGAAGAGGGTATATGACCTAAGGCTGTGTTTAATGACAGATTGTGCAAAAGAAAGAAGACTTGGTTGAGGAAAAATATCAAATGGTTTAGTAAATGGGGTATTTTCTTAAGCATGTGTCCTAAAAATAGTAAAGAGATAAATTTTCTTTTTATGGACAAGTTCCACAAATGTACCTAGGAGAAATATTTAGGGAGAAAGAAGAAGTACTACATTGAAGAGTTTAACCCCACTCATGATCATCAACAAAAAGCATACATAGGTGCCAATATTTCTTGTAGATCTAAAATTATTATTGCTGAATTAAGGACTAATTATCATCAACGCTGTTGTGAAATAGGGCACTGGAAAATGCCAAAAGAAATGTGGGAGGAAAGAGTATGTATTTTTTGCACTTCCAGAAAATTGGAAACAGAAAAAAAATTTCATTTTAGAATGTGAGGCCTTCAAATATAGTAGGGAAAATTATGCAGGTATTCTGGCACCTAGCCCTTGGGATAATCTAGTCAACGAAGAGTTTGTCGAGAAGTTGGGAGAATTTATTATAAAACTCGACAGGAAAAGGGCTAATTACAAGAGCCAGATGGAGAAGCAATCTATCCCATAGGCTATTTGTAGCCTCGTGGATGTTAAAATTACTTTCTTTTCTTTCTTTCTTTTCGAAAGTATTTTATTTATGGTGATGCAGAGAACCATCATTCTATTCTCAGATTTTATTACATAAGTGTAACCACTCATTTAATATTTAACTATTGGTTAATCTATTGTTAAGATTTTGAAACATTTATTGTTATTATTTTTAGA